>CM067064.1:34171852-34557378 GCA_033980235.1 Diadema setosum | reverse complement strand
GAAATGCTGGGAGATGATTGTTCCAATCCTTATGGGATTCATTCAAGAGTTCATTGTATATCTATTGTTGTGTGAAAATGATTTGCTTCAGAGCGGTCTCATATTCAAGTAATGTGCACATTAATGCTCCGTCACTGACCAGGGACGCTAACCTGGAAGCATTAAACTGCACATTACTTGAATATGAGACCATTCTGAAGCAAATCATTTTCACACAACAATAGATATACAATGAACTCTTGAATGAATCCCATAAGGATTGGAACAATCATCTCCCAGCATTTCCACTGATTCCCACTGATCAGTTACTAGCCTTCCCCTTTAAGTACACGGTAGTTGCAAATGTTATATACTTAGTCATTTTCTTAATTTCAGTTGAAACCTTTCAAATTTCAAATACTGGCATGGAACAACAGATTCATTTAATGTGAGAATATGACCTATACATAATTATCCAACCTTCAGATGAATAAATCATGCACTTAGTGTTGTGTTAATACTGTTTACGGATGCATAACATCAAACACTAGAAATGATATAACACTAGGAATATCTGTAGTTGTGGAAAGAGAACAAAAAGTGACATGTTATAACTTCCCTGTTTCTCTCATAAATCACATGCTTTCCTAAGATTTCACCAGGAGATATTGCATACAATCTACTGGTCACACGTTTCACTACTCTGATGTGTCCAGCATCAGCATGGCTCTCCCTGTCTCTATTCTTTACAAATGGGCCATCATGCTCTACATACTTAATGAGAGCAAAGGCATCGCTATCATCTTCCGAAGCCACAAAATCATGTACAAATGTCACTTCATTGCCTGTTACTTGTACATAATAATTCATTCTGGTAGTGTGCCGAGAATATTCAGTAGTATGGATACAAACTGTGTTTACAACTGTTTTCTTGTACACTTTAATTACAAAAAAATGTCACAGGATATTCTTGTGGGTTGTTTTTTGTGACATGCTATACCACATGACTATCACAGGACAATACCACACACCAGTACCACACAGTAGTACCAACTGGAATATAAAAAAAGCAAAAAACAAAACAAATGCATATTCCAGAATCTCATTAATGGGTGAGTTATGCTGCGAATCATGACAATTGATTTAAGCAGTACTTAACCTGTCCTATATTCTTACAGTATTACCTATCAAGTGGGAGTGCTGAGGTACAGAATGTGATACTTCATGCGGTATTTCTGTGGTATTCCTGTGGTGACACTGTGGTATTCCTGTGGCAACACTGTGGTATTCCTGTGGTACAGACTTTGCATAGCTCATGAATATTTATAAAAAGCAACCTAAATTTGAGAAAATTCATAAAATACTTCTAAATTCGAAGTATTTGTGATGGGATTTCCTTTGAACTATTGTCTAATAATGTTATGTTATACCAATGTCATAAATTTTGTTATGAAAAGGTAATTTCATATTCAATAACAGTGTTATCTACTCAGTAACCGTGCCTTCATGCTTTACAAATATTGATACACCTGATGACTATATGGTATTTGATATATTTGATGACTATGTGGTGACTACCACATTGTACTGTGGTGGACTATGTGGTGACTGCCACAGTGTGGTAGACTCTGTGGTGAACACCATAGTGTGGAGGACTATGTGGTGATTACCACAGTGTGGTAGACAATGTGGTGAATACCATAGTGTGGTGGATTATGTGGTGACTACCATAGTGTAATGGACTATGTGGTCATAACCCTGTGGTCATAGTGTGTGACACTGTGGTTTAATTCACAGTGTTTCTAATATGTGTTTTGGACCATGTGGTAATGCTATGTTGCACAGTGTGGTGACGCTGTGTTTCACTCTGTGGTAAATACACAGTGTTACCACATGTCCCAAAATCACATATTAAACACATATTAAACACATGTGTTCGACACTGTGTTCGACACTGTGTTCGACACTGTGTGCCACACTGTGTTGCACACTGTGTTACATAGTGTGGTAAAACTGTGTTCTTTCCATAAGGGTAATGCAAGAAGTTTTATCATTTTATATCGAAATTGTATAATAATCATCGACTTCAAAATATATTGCTACCCTAAACAAGTGAAACTGTTTGAAGTCGACAACTCGCGCAAAAACATGCATCAAATTGCACCATGTACAACCTCAAAATGCAAAAAGTTCTCACCGTGGGAGGGGGACATAGGCCCCCCCCCCCCCCCGCACCCCCTTCCTCTCGCTCGCTCCGCTCGCTCGGGTCGGTCACGTTCATGATCTTCATTGTAAGAATTAATACAAGAAGTTTATTTGATTAATGACACCATTTTATAGGCAAAATCGTTAGATAATTATGTACTGCTACATCAAACATGTGGGACTGCTTCAAGTCGATAAAACATGCAAAAAAAAAATGCATCAAATTGCACCATTTACAACATCAATATGCAAAAAGTTCTCACCCTCCCCCCTCTCTCGCTTCGCTCTCTCGCATCTAACTGCTCCCCCTAAGATCAAATCCTGGCTACGCCGGTGATAGGCCCCACTATTTAGTAGGCCTTAACAGCGATGTCGCACAGGCGGAGCAAGAGCTGAAATACCACGATGGTCATTCAATTATCTATGAATATTTTTTTTTCTTACTTGTTTTTTGATAGGAAAAAATCCCAAATTACACCAAAATCACCAGATCGCTGAATTTCAGGTCTGAAAATGCAAAATCTTCCTCGTGCGTGCCCCCTCCCCCGCTAGGTCGCTCGGCTCCCTCGCACAGATATTCCAACTCAAAGTCCCTCCCCCACCCACCATCTTTAAAACGGAACGATGCCCCTCGGATGATTGCTTTATTGACTTAAATCAAGAAAACTGAAGAATATAATCAATAGCTACAGGAAAATATTTACTACGTTATTACATACAAAGAAATGGATATCCATATTACCATTTTCTTGAATTTATTTGGGCATTATTCAGGGCTGCGCTACGTTTTTCAAAGGGGGGGGGGTTGTCGTCAAAATCGCTTGTCAGTCAAGAAGAAAGAACATCAAAAGACAAGAGAAACAACAACAAAAAAGTCTTCATACTTTTAAGGTCTGATTTTCCGCCGAAAGTCGGCTGACAAGCAAAAAAACAAACAAACAAACAAACAAACAAAAACAAGAACAAAATGTCTTCATATTTTTGCTGCCACTTCCCTCCCACTTTGCATGCAAAAGAGTGGGACATTCGATCCCTGAAAAGCGTGTGTGTGTGTGTGGGGGGGGGGGGGGACCAAGCGTCCCCCCCCCCCCCCCCCGTCCTGTCCGGTTATGGGCTTGTAATTGTGGTGATGGTGACTATCGCCGATCGTCCCCCACTCCTCAGTACGGATTTACGCCGTTGGTATACATTGTACTATGTTTTGATTTTCGTTGATTGGAAATAAACTATGATTGAATTGAACTGAATTGAATTGAATTGAATTGAATTGAATTGATAATACCATTTAAAATTCAGGTTGCCTGTAATTATTCTTTACTTCCAAATTCCTCGACTTCTTCTCTTGACATGTTCCCTTCCATAACATATCGGCCTATACTGAAGAAGCTCCCAAATAGCTTTCCAAAGGCGTTACACACAACGTACACTGCACTTTTGCACATTAATTGGCGTATAAAGATAACATTGAATGAAAATCGTCGACCTAAATTTGACTTCGCTTCAGAGACGCTAATCCTTTTTCTACCTGATACCTTGAACAGTGTGTGTAGAATGCTATGGGGCTTTCTGGACCAATCACTCAAAGCACACAAAGGTTTAAGTGGAATGAAACTCAGTTATAGTGGATTGAGTGAACACAGAAATATCAGTAAGACACGTTGCTGGAGTGTGAGGAAAATTATCAAATTATATTTTTGCCATTTACTACTCATAAAAAAATGTCGAGCATATTGTTTCCACTGCCTTTCGAAAAGGGTATTTTTAAAGCAATATGCTCTTTCATTATGCCCTAGAAAGATAAAAATATATGTCAAAAGTAATTCTTTTTTTATAACGATTTGACCTATCTTCTGATTTTCCTCCTCTTCTGTATTCACTCCCTATACATAACATTATTATACAATTTGGGTTTCATTCCCTATAAAGTGCCCACACGAATTCACCACACACACAAACAAACAACCATTATGATTATATTCACGCTGATAAGTTGGTACACACACACTCACCGTTACGCGTGTGTGACCATAATAATGCGCAACATGAAAATGACTACACTCTCGTGTACATAGGCCTAGAAGTTGATTCACGATTTACCTACTGTTTCTGTCTTTCTTCTTTCTGTGGTATTTTATCTTTTTCATCCAGGTGGTCGACACTATCTATTTTTTAATAATCATTCGCAACTCTTTTACAAGGATATTGGCGAAGACACTTTGCTTGACCCTTTATCACTACCCGTGGTCAGAGTATTCCATCGTACGAACTTGGGTGACTTGGCATTCTTCGAGGACGTTCTCTATCTTTTGAGGTCTAAGAGCATCAGAACGTTAATAGATTTCGAAAGAGGAAGTACTCGCGTCATTCGATATCAGGAAATCTCGAAGGCCTACGGTTACCTAGGACGAATCATTGTTGTTGGTGTGGTTTGATGAACGCATCATAAAGACAGGTCAACGTCCTCCAGTCAGGCTTCTAGCGCCCCCCCCCCTTCCCCCATGCATGCCACGCGTGGTTCCCTAATCTCCGAGATAATATCATTTGTACATAATTTTCCATATCCGATATATGAAGGGGATAAACTCCTAAATTTATAATTTACAGTGGCGGATCCAGAAGGGGCGCAACCGGCGCAAGCCCCCTTTATTTTTCGTTAAAAACAAAATAAATAAAAAGAAAACAAAGAAACCCGGAAGAGGCACCGGATATATTAGTTGCGCCCTCCCCCCCCCCCCCTCCCCCCTTTACAGAATTCCTGGATCCGCCCCTGATTTATGCAGTTTGATTGAAATGTTTAACGCTCAAATCTTCTAATTTGAGAGGAAAAAGATATTCATGTGACATTTAACATACAAAATTAGTACATAAAAACCATGCTATATTGAAAATGCAACACAGATATTATTTTGAGGCACACAAAACTGAAAACAAGTTCAAAATATAGAACTATCATTCTATGATTACCTGTATTCTTTTCTCATATCATTACTTTTCAATTTTTTTTTTCACACATTGATATGTTCAGACTCAATACAAAATCCACGAACAACTCTACAGAACCGACAAGATTAATTATAATTTATGCAGATATTTAAATTCATCTGGTAAATGTATGATATGGGCTACAAAATCTGTTCTTCATCATTTCATAAGCGACAAGTTGGCTAAAAATCAGCTACAACTTTTCCTATATTGATTATATACGTCAATATATGCGGTCAAAAAAAATAAAAAAGTAAAACAAATAAAACGCGATCAGACAATAACCAGAGAGCCATTTCACTTTGGCAATGTTGGTAGAAAAGTCTTAATGGAATATTTCTCTTCTTCACTTGTCAAGATGCAGAAGAACCGTCAGACCCAACATGTAAAGACACTGCAGTATATAGGCATCTACACGGGTTATAATGGTTATAATGATGTTATTACGTTTCATATTTCAAATCGAAAAAACGACAAGTTATGGAATTTTCATAATCATTATCAATAGCAAAACCATGAATGGTTTATTGATGTAATTACATGTATTTCATCAAATCACAACTATACATGTAAATGGCTCTTAATTGAGCACTATACATGCTATGCTTGTCCAAAAACATTGGTCAATGTTTCACAATGAAATACAACTCCTCCACTAAAGATCATTATTAGGTTATTGCTACATAACAAGAATTATGGCTGAGAAGAATATGCTAATAAATTTGCAGTCGTATTATTTTTACCTTTACATGAAGTATTGAGATTAAAAAAGATGTATGTCTAACAAGCGTTGATGAAATCGAACTGTATAGAAAGTAACCTATCACAAATAGAAAATATTAGTTTGACCTTATTGACAATACAGAGATTTTTACTGAAAAACTCCTTTTCAATCAACGGTTGATACCAATATGAGGTGGTTTCATTTCCTCATAATGAATTATTATGAACTTACCTGAATATAATTCATCATGTATGTCGTGTATGTCAGACTCTTGAGTTTAAATTCAAGTTAGTGATTCACTCCCTATTTACAAATAAGTCTCAAACAAATGCAAGAAAAATGATTACACATATTATATCCTTTGTAATGATATTCTTATACTGGAGATATGATATGGTAAAAAAAAAAACAAACAACATGTGATGGCTGTCGGGCGAAATATAAACATCAGCCTTGTTGTTGTTGTTGTTGTTGTTGTTGTTGTTGTTGTTGTTGTTGTTGGTGGTGGTGGTGGTGGTGGTTTTTTTTTTTCTATAAGGGGTTAAAGGGATGGTATACAGTATTGGTGGATATGAGAATTGGGCTTTTAACTTCTTGCGAGATACCAAGAAAACACTTATTGCTTATGACCATTATTTATAGTATAGAACATACCATTTTAAGAGGAATTCAAAGTTTATTTGATGAAAATCAGGTTTGGAATGAATGAAACATCCAAAAACAAAGTAAAACAAAGCGATCGTAATAAAGTGTAGGTCCCACACTTTATTAGACTCGCTCTTTTTTGGACATCTCAGCCATTTCAAAACCAATTTTCATCAAATAAACGTTGAATTCCTCATAGAATTACATGCTCTTTCATATTTAATAAGAGGTTTCTCATTATCTCACCAAAAAATGTTAGAAACCTGAAATTAGGTCTCAACCAAAACTATACCATCCCTTTAAGGACGTCATTATTGACCTATACCAAAAAAGTGTACTATAGGCAGTGAGAAAAAAAAAATCATTATTTTTTACAATGTGTTTTAACAATGTTAGATGAGCTGTACAATGTAATTGGCAGGATCACCTTAAAGAAAAGATGTTTATCACTGCTTTGACTTCGCCATTATCATTGCATTATATCTGAAAAAATTCTTATACTCAGCAACTGGAATATGCCGGTATTTCGTTTTTCCTCTTTTTATTTTCTTCATAATAATCTCGATGGTCAAGGACGTCAGTAACCCTTAACAAAAACACTTCAAAGGGTCTTTTTTTTTCCTTGTCCGACGGCCACACTTTTTTCTTTGTATAGTTTACATTAGCAATAATGGGTTTACATAATGTGTGTATTATATGTATATATATATACAAAGGGCCTATATCTCCATGTTTCATGTCATATGAAACTCGAAAACCTGTAGAAGGAAAAGGAAATTGTTTATCTTGTAATGTGAACAGATTTGAAAGTGAAAGTATGCTAACATAATTTATTATGTATGTATATCATATATATATGTATATATACATATAATCTGTATCTAATTTGTATCTATTATGTATGTATATAATATATATATGTATATATACATATAATCTGTATCTAATTTGTATCTATTATGTATGTATATAATATATATATATATATATATGTATATATACATATAATCTGTATCTAGTTTGTCATTGAATTTTTCACACATATTTTCTATGCAACATGTTTATCGGCAAGAGTTTAATATGTTCAATGTTATGTTTAGTATGTTTATGTTTGTATGATATGTTTAACTCCTATATACCTACCGAAAAAAAAGAGAAAAACATATTGGCTTGTGGCATGTGTTTATCATAACACCATCTCCTGGCATCAATAAGATACATTCTTCGTTCATTCCTTACAGTAAGCAGCAGAGTAAAGAACACAGTAAATAAGTGACTGCACCTATGACAGTAATAGTGCAGATGACGCAACCCTGTGACGTCACACATGATGCGCAGTGCCACTGCTCAGAGAGTAGTGACAGGTAGGCACACTTTTCTTCACATCCTCCTTCCAGTCGAGTCTCGTTATGCCAGTTTGAAAGAAAAACTATTAACATAAACTTTTTGAAAGCGATTCAACATTTTTTTTTTTTTTTGGGGGGGGGGGAGTTCACGAGCATAATCAGAGCTCGTTAAAAGTTAACTCAGCTACCGTATGAAACTATTACAGCATTGTAAGTTGTAAGAAGGCAAATAATGATGATATGCTTTTATATAGCTCAATTCAACACAACAGAATAGGTTCTAAAATCTCGTTACAAACAAAATAAAATACATTTTCACGTTTGTTAAGACAAGCATTTTCAAGAGCAACATGTAAAGGATGTGCAATCATGTATTTACCATAGTGTATAGGCTATAATTCAATACGCGTATGCATACTTGGGTCCAATAGTATTGTGTCAAGATTATGTGTGGCCCACAATTAGACATATCAGCCCTCTTTTTAACTGTTTCATTAGATTGTTTTCAGAGATTAAAAATAAAACAGGACAGGACTTCCATTCTTTTAGGAAAATAACACGAAAATATAAAAAAAGCCAGTGCGAACGCTCTCCAAGGAAGTGACATCAACTTGGTGTGGGTTCTAGCATCATACTATCCCACTGTTTAACTAATAACTATGGACATGCAGTGCTGGTTTTATGTCTATTGCTTTCGGTATGAAGAACCAATGTGTCTGCATATTGTCACTATATGTTTTTATATAAGGTTGTCTCAGAGTGAAATATGAATCAAACGTATGTCTTGATTGTGGAAATGTCAGATGGATAGCTTTTCTCTATCCAGTGTAAATTAAACTGATAAATTTGTAGGAGAAGAGACGCAACACAGTAGATGCAACTTGTGATCGTATCACAAAGCAAATGGACAATAAATTAGACTAAGTGGTAGTTATTAGCGTCCGATTACCATATATTATTTACGCGTATCTCATGTTATTTTAGTTAGCTATCGGCTGGATGAGAAGAGAAATCGTAATTACATGTTAATAAACAGCACAGTAGCATAGTTACAGTGACGGTGTTAGGGCGCTAAAATAATACATAAGAGGTGTACCTGAATACATACATACGTTCATAGTACATGGTAGTTTTACTCCCGTATACGGTATATAGCTCTGACGGTGTATACCGTCCAATCGCTATACACGGAAATTCGTGTCATCATGCATAGCATTACTAGTATATTTAAAAGAAAAAAAAATGAAATGTAGATGGATGTTTCAAGGAGTATAACCTAGTCCTGCAGTGTTATATCCTGAAAAGTACTTATCAATATGTATGTTGTGCACCACTACTTGTATACAGCACTAATATCGCTCAGGTGGAAGCGTTCCTAGTCCTAGTAGTTTTACTCCCGAATAGGGGCTCTGACTTGCTGACAGTGTACACCAGTCGCTATATACGCGGACAATTTTGTTATCACGTAGCATTATATTTAAAAAAAAAAAATGTAAAAAAAAAAAAAAACATAGTTCTGCAGTGATATATGCAGAGAAGTACGTAATGAAAATGAAATGTTGTACGTTTTGTACCAGTTCGATCAAATCAAGATACTTGGTATAGGCTATCAAAGGAATGATATTGATACTGTTAGGATGTAAATACAGAATTTTCTCCACAGCGAGAGTGTAGCAGTCCTTAGATAACGCTTGCAATGCCAGCGGCTGGCTTTCTCACCGGCCCTGCTGCAGCAGTTGGATGTTTCTTGTTTGTTTGTTTGGTTGGTTGGTTGGTTGGTTGGTTGCTTGTTTGTTGTTGTTGTTGTTGTTGTTGTTTTGGGATGTAATCACTCCTCTACTGCCCAACACTGCTCTCTTTGTTGTTATTTTTTCGCTTAAAAAACAACGAAAATTAAGAGAGCACTTAGTGCCCTTGCAGCGTATAGGCACTTTAAAACAGTCCTTTACTCTTTCCTAACAAGGTGCTGTTTTGGTTCCGGACACCATTTTGAAAGTGAAAAAGTGCTTTATCTCTCCTTCTCGAGGAACTCAGAAAAGTGTTGAGGAAAGAGATAGTAAGCAAAATAAATAATCAGCATTGGTGAAGGTGATGGGACAAACCATCACTTCCGCGGCGATCTGGATGTAGCTATCTTTCCGAAAAGCATGCAGCTGAGGAAAGATAGCGTACACATTCAGACATGTCAGATCGCCGAGGAAGTGATAGTTTGTCTCATTGCCTGAAACTAAAAGTTGATTATTTGCTTTATATTCCACATCTAGGGTTCTAGAAATTCCCATTTTATTCCACATCTGAAACCGTTTTAGCTGTCTTTAGGTATCCTTAGGGCTTAGGCTACGTGTGCGCGTAGATGACAAAACAGTGACTTTGCTGCGCGCATCGCGCGGCATCGAAGTGAAAGTACATTGCACTGTTGAAAGTTGAAAGTTGAAAGTTGATAGTTGTGTACTATCAAGTGACCTAGGTCACATGATAGTCCACAGTGCAACGCACTTTTATTTCGCGCGTACTCATCTTGCGTCAGGACTGTGTGGACTGTGGAGATCAGCGAAACAAAAGGGACTATTAACATAGAGTGTAACGAACTTTTCTTCTCAGGTGATATGATGGACAAAACTACGCTTCATCACGTGATCAGCTCTGGACCAATCCTATTGCAACATTCTTAGTATGTGGAATATAATAAGGTTTATTCTTTTTTGCAAAAGCAAAGTTGCTGTTAAAGAAGCTTCATTCCATAGTCTGGATCAGAATTCTTGGAAAATATGCGTGCTTAGTAATGAGAACGTAATTTAAATATCTTGATGATACCGAAAGAATGAAAGATACAATCATGAGATTGTTGACATGATTTGTTCATCACAGAATTTGATTATTTTACATTAATCCAAGCCTAGCAGAAGACATACATGTGATATTTCAAAGAGACAATCGAGTGTGATAATCAGAAAGATGTTAAGATGAACAACGAATTAGCGTTGCATATTGATTTTGACCACTTCATACCACAATGATAACACATATAAAGTATGCTTAATATGTTTTGTCAAGTACAGAAAGTGTGTTTGCAATACGCAAATATTGTCACAGACTATTGTGTATGTGGACTGTTTTGATGTTGTATTAGATTAGAATAAAAAAAATCGTGCTTTATCCCACATCAACCGTGTCAACTCAAACTGGATGTGCCGTTGGTTTTCTTCTCATTTAGGTTGTGTAATTGGGTAATATACTGATTTGTCGTACTTACCACACCTTGTCTTATATAATATATATGATAGGTGTTGCAAAAAACATTTCCCACTTTTGATCCTCAATAGATCAAAAACTATATATCAGTTAACAGTGACATTGATATGAACAATAGCTGAATAGTGTACAATATTGTGCTGGAGGAAATTTCACAATGACAGCATAATTCAGTTTCATTATAGATTAAACATTTATTTTTCAGTTAGGTTTCAGATTTGCCCTATTTTCAACACTCTGCACAAAACTTTAACTTTGCACAGGAGTCAGTTGGTGTGTATGGGAGTGTGTAGATGACACCCAGACAATGGTCCTGAACGATGGCCATGATTGGAATGTTCATTATTTAAGTTTCAAGTTTCAAGTTTCAAGTTTTATTAAACCAATTCATTAAACATTTGACATTTTACAAAAGGATACAGCATTAAGAATAATGAATGAGGAATTCCACTATCACAGCTAGTCTTTATTCATTCTGAAATGTGGTGTATGTCATGTGCATGCATTTCACCCTTTGCCATGAATGCAAACCAGCAGCAGTGCAGTGCCCACGGCAATCCATCATGCATAATTAATAAAGCATTCATGTGCCTTGGAGCAGAGCTCTGAACAGGTGGTATCCATGTCCATTGTTCAGGGTCATTGTAAGTACACACTCACATACACGTCATTGGTTCCTGTGTAAAGTTCAGGTTTTGTACAGAGGGTTACAATTTGACCAAAATCTGGAACCTAACTTTGAAATTAATCATGGATTTATCGAAACTGATATAGGTTTTCATATTCAAGTCACCACCAACTAAATTGTACACTATTCAGCTGTTACTCATATCAATGTTAGTTTTATCTGATATACACTGTATAGTTTTCGAACTAATAGCATAGAAAGTGGGAAATGTTTTTATAACACGTAATATATATATATATAAATATATATATATATATATATATATATATATATATATATGTTAATTCATTTATCTATCTATTTATTTATTTGTTAATTACCATGCATTTCCGTGTTACTTTTGGAAATTTCATTAGTACTCAACTATCTCATACTAACTAGATTAGAGATTACTTGTTTTAAAGAGTAAAGTCTTCTTATTAATCTCGCAGACTGAAAATGGTCTTCAGATAGGCCTACATAGTTTTGATTCCTCAAGTAGAAACGTAGAGAAAAAAATGAATTCACACATGAGTCGCATTAATTTAACTCTTTTCGGTATACACCGCTGTATAAAGTTCACTCCCACAAAGGCAATTCCACACAATCCATTTTCTCTGCTCATATTCAAGACATGGCCTGTGACTGCGAGTTATATGTTGAATATGAACCAGGAAAAACATGTCCTATGTGGGTTAATCTTTGTCGGAGTGACTAGATTTTTTGAGAGGTGGACAGACCACAGTTGAAGTCAATTCAGTTCAATTTTATTCAATTTTATTTATTCCACATGCTAACAAGTATACAAAACACACATACCTACGGACATAACATATTGCACATTACGTTTACATTGAAAACTAAAGGAATAATGCAAAAGATATACTTAGCATGTGTGGGAATAAAAAAGACCATGACTTATCAAGGCCGATTCCCGTACAGATGGAAAGGTTACAAATTGCAATAGAAAAAATAAATTTTATAGTAAATCTATACCATTAGAAATTATACTCAAAATTGCAAGTAAGAAAGGACAAAATACACACAAAAGATAACAAAACAAAACAAAACAAAACAAAAAGGCAAATATCCCAAGAATTATTCGGCTGCACTTTGAATTAAAAACATTTTATATTTGCGTTTAATTATTTGAGGCAACGCATGCACATACTCTTTCCTCGTAACTTTACCTCATAATTATAATTCACATGGAACCAGCTGATTTACATAAAAACAGGTGGCCAGCCTGTCTGTTCGAACCTCGTTACCTGCACTGTAACCATCCTCCTTCCTGTTTATCTGTGTCATCCTATCATCATATTGTCTGGGTTAAAAACCACCCCTCAAATGAAAATACCGACATTAAATTGTTTTTAATAAAGTTGTGAATTTTGTGACCTTCGATTTTGCTGACTGCAAATGCTCATAAGAGAAAAAAACATACACACAAGTCGAAAAAGGAGAAAAATAAGACACTGCCCTAGTCAGAACTACCCCCCCCCCCAAAAAAAAAAGGGGGGGGAATAAACAACAAACATTCCAGTGAGTTCTGTGTATTATGTCTGAAAGGGGAGGGCACAAGCCCAATACAGCTTGGAAAAAGATATTATACAAAATGATACATTATTGAGGCAACAGTATAATCATGAGACTATACCAACACAAAGTACATGTACCTTTGGAACAGTCTAACAAGCACGAGGCGAAATCGAGGGTGTTTTCATTGCTTCTAAGGCTGCGTTCACATAGAAGTATACTATTCGGGTATTCGGGCTCGTTTTTCGAGGGCACGCGAATAGCTTGAATCGAACGATAAGATTTCCTCACAGCGGTTCACATAGGAGGGCACTATTCGAAAGTACCGAATAGCTGCGAAAAGTATAGCACAGTGGGAATCGAACTTGTTCGATTTTCTTGCAGCGTATACTGTCTCTCGTTTATGAAATAATGACAATTTTGGTCTGGATTTGCCCTTTAGCAAAAATAAGCATGTAGACTGACATTCTGATGCAGTTTAGAAATTGTTAATAAGATTTGCTAGGATGTAGGAGGAAGAAATCCTCACTGCATGGGATGGTGAGTTGACGGTGCGGGTGATGGTGTATTCGGGGCCCGAATAGCGAATACCGAATAGCGAATAGCGAATACCGAATACTTCTATGTGAACGCAGCCAAAGGTACCGAGTGTTGGTAATTACACTAATGCCTGAACAAAATGGTGTGCACTGTCTGTTTATAGAATAATGAAGCAGATCATTGTCTTTTTTTTTTAAATAAATCACCCTATTCTCGAGAAAATGAAACGATGGCATCTCGTCTAGTCACCATAGCGACGTTAGGCAAAAAAAAAAAAAATAAAAAAAGCCTGGTCACGTATTTGCTCTCAACCAATCGTTTACTTAGGATCTGCTTCATCATTTTTGATTGAATAGACATGAAAATTGGGACACCCACCTGTTTGTCGCTACATGTCAATCTAATCAGCATAAAAATAAGGTACGTTAGCACGAATTCTGTCCACGTGATACACCTCATTGTTCCAGTCGCAAACCAACGGCCAGATCAAAAAAAAAAAAATTACGATTCAATCTTTGGTCGAGACTGAAACAATTCAGATACACTGTCGGTGAGTGGACTTCGAGACCTACTGAAGATAGACGCAATGAGTGCGTCGTATAGGATCCAGGGGCAAGATTGATTTTACGTCTCAGAGTTCCTGAGACTGAGAGGTGTTAAGAGTGAAAAATCATTACTCAGTCGTGATAATTGTGGACAAGACTGATTTCTAGCTTCTGTAGCATGGTGAGCTTTTTCATGTCTTAGTTATTTTGGTAACTTATAGTAGATAACGTGATAGCCCCCCCCCCCCCCCCGTGTTACATTTTATAAAAAGATAGTTCAGAAATGATCAAATGGTGTTATATCGATGTAGTATACATATCAGAGTACCCCGAGCATTATATGTCACAATGGGGTCTAGGGCAATTACCCCCTGGGCAATTACCCCGCACCCTTCCCCTGGCCCTAATCCTAATCCTAATCCTGAACCCAACCCTAACCCTAACCCAAACTCCTAACCCTAAACCTAACCCTAACCCTAATCTTTACTCTTACCTTACCACTAACCAGGATTTGGCCGGGGGGTAATTGCCCTCCGGGGGTAATTGCCCGGATACGGTCACAATGAAATGCAATACGATTTGTCATAATCATGTATGGTAGCTGTTATCATCAGAATCGATATTCCTTTCCGACCCTTGAACTGAGAAATAGACAAACTATGGTGAGATGTGTGAGTAGTATGAAAACTGAGATTAGATCCGATAAAATGTTATGGTTACTGTGACACATCCTCTCAAATATCAAGGTCACAGAATATTAAAAATATTTTTATTCAGTTCTTTCAGGGCTTTTGTGATAATTGATAACAAGATGGATTTAACACTAAACAGATTTCATCCTAAACAACAAAATTGTGCAAAGTCAAATGAAGGCACATTCTACGATTGCATGATATTTTGCGGACGAAGTCGTGGGTGTCGAACTCGTGACGTGCACCCCATATTATAAGGGTGTTCGTGCAGCTGCAAGAGCTAATTCATGGCCTCCAAAATCGGCGTCAATTAATTGGGAGGTAATCTACATAATTTGTTTGAAAGCTTACTCAGTGGTCAAAGTCAACAACTCAGATGTTTTAACATGTGGGACCTCATAAGGGAACATATTGGGACCACTTTAGACTTGATCTGCGTGAATTACATCATCAGTGCATCCAATCTACTATGTTTTGTACTGTATGCGGACGACGTAAATTTGTTGGCTTCTCATTCTGACAAAACTGTACTGAACAAAATGACGAATAATGAACTGCAAAAAGTTTGTAATTGATGGCTTAAGACTGACAGATTACAAATGGATGCGGACAAAATATATAGTTCAGTCCCCTGGAATTAAGCTGTGATAATTATGTTAATATGCTAATATATGCAAATGGTAATGTTATTTCCAGAGTTGATTCAGTCAGTTTTATTTGGGATCGTGATAGACGAGAAATTATCCTGGAGAAATCACATAAATCACATCGACAAGAAGATTAGTGTATCTGTTGAGATGATGTATTAGCTTCGTGTGGTATAAATAAATACCAAGGAAAACCCTATTGACATGTTAAAATAACATAACGCCCTTGTTTTGTTTTACCAAGATTACTGTAACTTGGTTTGGTCTGGAGCCATAGACTTAAATGACTTATAAATCGTCTCACTGTTCTCCAGAAAAGATACTATTCGATTGTGCACCACCTTCTATTATCTGGCTCACACTTCTTCTCTTTTCGCTGTCTATCCCTTATAAATATGTTAAATAGATTCTGCCGTGTATTTTAACGATTATTTTACAACACATTCTATGAATCATGATTTTGACACACGTTATAAACAACATTTTGTTTTGCCGTTATTCCGACTTGAGATGAAATGTATGAATTCAGTGCAATATAAACTTCCGAAAATATGGACAATGATGGAATTCACAGGAATCTAATCTCATAGGTATTATGAGTTTAAAAAAAAAAGTTAAAATTGAAACAACATCTATTTGAATCTTTTGGGTTACCATGTTTTCATTAAGGTTTTAAAGCAGTGTACGCTAAAGACTTTCTGTTTTGTGTTGTATTTATATTTGTTCTGCTTCTGTGTGTATCTGCTGTTTTATATTCAGTGCAACTTAATTCAGCATTGCGTCTACTTTACGTCAATTTATCTTTATCTTTATGTATCTCTGTAAAGGGAGTCACAACCCTCAAGCAACTGGCTATTAGTTTTTGTTTTTGTTTAAATTGTATCCCTCTCATTTAATCATTATCCATGAAATATTGGCTATATTGCTTTTATGAAATAAAAAAATTGAATGGACATGAAATGAGTTGAACAGAACTTGATGTGTATCAATGAGCAAATGCAGTATTAGAGTCGAAAGCCGGTCTGGTAGCATGAGTAATTCTGGCTCTTCAAATCACTCGTTCGCATACGCAATAATGTATTTATTTTTACGCTGACACGTTCACACACCTTCTAATCGTTCCAGACTGTAGATTTCATTGACTGTCAGTTATGATTTTGTTGTGATGATTTTAGCAATTCCCTTCCCGACCCCCGCTGACAAAAGAAAAAAAATCATATTTTTAAGACTTTCTGTAAATGGGTCAATACTTGTAGGCAATAAATCTCTATTGAGGAAGGAAGAGAAAAGATTAAAGAAAAAGAACAGACTACGACAATAATAGATGACAAGACATTCACTGCAGTCAAACCACTATTATACACTTTCGCAGATACGTTCGTTTGTTTATTAGTTAGTTTTATACCTAACTTTTCGGTTGTATCGCAATTCTAAATGATTTTCATTTTGTCCGTTTAAACACAGGGAGCACACAAGAAAACTTTGCTGTCACTGATATTCTCCCTGGTTGCTTTGCTGGTGATATATAATGTCCATGGTATGTATTACGTTTATACATGCAATAATTCTCGTAGGCCTACATAGTTTTCTTATAAGTCTGACTGTGAGGATGAATATCATTATTGGGATAACTGTCAGCTAGAAATGTTAACAAGGTGATGGTGTTACCATGGTTACGTGAGACTGTTGAAGGGGAATTTTCCTACATTTCATGTACTGTAATATCATCATGAAAATAAATACAATTAGAGAAACAAGAGATCTCACTGATGCGCTTAGTAGGGGTCTTTTATATAGGAAACTCGGACAAGATGTTTAAAAGATTTGACTTGGATGTGAAGTTATGAAGTCTTGGTCTTGACTAGTTTGATTTGATTTGATTTGATTTGATTTGATTTATTCTCTGTATGCCATAGAAAAATACTTTCAACAGTTATCATGATTTTCATCAATTATGCAAAACATTTGTAGATATAATTACATGAGTAACATCTTAATTTGCATAATTTGAATAATTTGTGCAAATCACTCGAAACATTAATGAACGAAATGGAAATTCTATGATCATAAACTAAGGTCGAACTGCGATAGCAAAAGAAACTTGAAATTTGTGACACCGTTAGACACAGTCAGTTATATACTGTCTGTGATAATTTATTTACTCTCAAATTAGCATCACCTGGCTCACGACGGGAAAAACCCACGAAGTGCTATAACTATGCAGCACCCTCTAGAAGACTACGAGCCTACAATGGCTGTAGATCCATCATAAGACCATGTCGCGGGGATCAAAGCACTCCGGGCAACGAGGGGAAGGCAGTTTTGGATCTGGTCTCCGCAGCTCGCCGAACACGTACACCATGCAGGAGGGAAAGCCGCCTGAAGGTTCCCCTTGATACCCGCACGTGCCGCATAAAAGGTAACTCGCGGCTTGGCAAGACTTTGCTTGGTCATCCGACGAGACTGACTCCCACGAGTCAGACAGCCCACAAGTTCGACACAATCAGACAATAGATGAAAACAGCCGAAGAGATCGACAGACACACCATGGGGGTTAATGTGTCGATCTCGAGGGCCTTGTTTGGATAGTGCCGAACTCATGTGCTGTATAACTCGAGTCCGTCGGCAGTATGATTCGTAACTGTCGGTCTCGTGACTCGCACCTGATTTTATGAACCCCAGCTATAACGTCAAAGTCTGTTTCATCGTCTTTGAGATATGTCTGTATATTCATCGTCTTTGAGATATGTCTGTATATTCATGGCGTCTTGGAAATAGCGCAAAGCTTTTGCAGATTTCAATTTTGTTGTTGGAACATGATTCATGTCTACGAAAAATCATCTCATGGTAATCGCCAACAAGAGCAAAAACTTTCATTGTGAGTTGTTGATCAAATCGTGGCGTCTTACAGTTATAAACATCTCTTTTCCTTGTAAAGACAAAAAAGACAAAGATATGCATACCGTATGCCCCTCCCCCCCCCAAAAAAAAAAAAAAAGATACAACGGGACCCTCCGCGATGATAAATTTAAAAAATAAATAGTGAATCATTCCAAATACAATTTCAGGGTATGAAACTTTAACTTATTACCCACATCTTACAGAAAACCACATCCGATTTGCCTCAGTGGTCATAGAGAATTGAAGAATTTTGTATAGCATGTCAGGAATCCCTTCCCTCCAAGTTTTGTCCGTTATGTTCACATATCATGGAGTTCCAAAAGCGTCTTAGAGCTAAACTTGGAAGAATCACACCCATGACATGCGTCACAAATATCTCTGTGACCACTTAACCGAATTGAATGGAGTTTTATGCAAAATATAGCAAAGATGTTATATTTTAAGACCTTGAGGTAGCATTTAGACAGTTTAATCATAATAGAAGTTATCAATGCAAAAATCTGATTGTATTTATTGACATACTGTATAACGTAAGAGTAAGAGCTTTGAACGTGTTTGTGAGATCAAAAGGAAATGTGCTGTGTGTGTTGCTTTACTTGCTGCCCGTGTTTAACATAATCTCCCCATGTTTTCTATATCATAATACTGGTAAAAGCCTTCTGTACATTACTTCTAGAAAGTATCATGATTGCGTGTGAATGTAAACACAAGATGTGGTATCAGAATGTGCCTGAACCTTGCACAGGTTGTTGCAGCAATCTACGTCAAGCAGTCTAGGGCAGGGAAACGCAAAATATCTTCATTTTCAAAAAAATTCCAACGAAGGGGAACACTCTCAGGGATAAGCTACGTGCCGGAATGTTTGTCTAGAAGAATAATCTATTTTGACTTCCACTGCAAGCTGAACGAAGTGAGGTGACAGGCCAAGCATGTTGGTACCTCATAGGGATTTTTTGAAGGACTTTCGTCACACTGTTATGTAGAGGCCCTGCTTCATTGTGAAACATACAATGTATGTGTATGTTCATATATATAAAAATATAAATATAAATATAAATAAATATATATATAAATGTATAATATATTGTAAATTAAGGGTATTTACATATATATATATATATATCCTTCTTACATATCATACATATTTATATAGAAAGATAGATGATAGATATTGCTATCTGCTCTCAAAAATTGTCATTACTCTTAAGTAGTTAAATTTGAATTGAAATTGAATCAAATTTAAGTGTTCTGATTCTGTGTCCTTTCTATGTTCTCGTACCCACAACGAAATCATGCATCAGTAGAGTCTGTCGACATATCTTCAACATCGAATACAGCAACGCCGTTGACCGCACTGACGACGTCAAGTATGTCTACATCGACTTTAAATCTCCTGAGGAATCTGACCGAGGAGCAAAGCACGGAAACCGGAACCAAACTCGAGACGGACAAAAACACGTCTCTTCCAACCGGCGAATACGTGGGGACTACATTGGGAGACACAGAGCCAGCAGTCGAGACCACACCATCACTCGACACCACACCATCTGGTAACTTTATTATAGGCATATTGTCAAAGGGAGCATCCCCTGTCGCAGTAGATTTAACAGTTGACAGTTAACACTGGTTGTGGTTATACTTTACCATAGTGGTAGAAATAGTAGTTGTCAACAGAATGCCTTGTAGTCGGCAGAAACACCGAATCAAACTGAAATAATCACACCCTCCAACGTGAAGAAAGAAAAGAAGAAAGATTCAAGTATACATGTACAATGTATATCTCTTATTCTACAGAGACTGACCTACTTTCGCACAAAATTATGCAAAATCTAACGAAAATATTTAGGAATGAAGTGTTTTGATAAAACGTTTTAGCAGATATAAAGAAAAGTGTAAAACCTGAATATTAAGTGATTAAAAAATTATGCTCTCCTGTGAACAATCTTGGGCTGTTGGGCCAGAATCAATAATGGTCTTTATATTCAAATTTATTAGTTTAGCTATTATATGATGTCAACGATAAAGGGTTTGCTTCTCGAAACGAAAATGTGTCCAGCGCCCACTGTGCGAATGTTGCGACCTTCAAATAACAGCTAATATAGAACACGTGTTATGCTTGTATTTTGGCCATAGTGAAATCAGATACAAGAAATTGCTTTCTTTTCCTCCCTTGTGGCCTAAAATACTACCACGATAGGTTCATGCAATGAGAGTTGCTGTGTGGATCCCAAATGGAGTTGCTTCCAGTCCCGAGACCGATGCTACTGTGACCAGATTTGTACAAGCGAAGGCGACTGTTGCCCTGACTATAATGATGTATGTGAGAATGACGTTACTACAGTGCATGAAGGTAAATGTAGTTCAACAAATCAGATAATTTTAGTCGATGCTCATTTTAATCTACCTTCATATATATATATTTTTTTTTCATTCGGGAAACGTGATGTAATTCAGCTTTCTCATCATGTTATACAAACACTCCTACCAGTTGCCTACATGAATAAGATAATACGACGTATCATTGCTCCCTATATGCAGGTGACTTCCATTTTTCATTTTTATTACTTTACCTTATTCTTAATGTTTTTTAAACAAATTAAACGAAATGAAGCGGAACTGAAATGATGAACCAGCAACACCACCACTCAACAATATGATTAGGCCTATATATATATCGTGCTTTAGTTTAATGCTAAAATGTTTGGATTTCCGTTAATTTACCTAGAATGGTAAAAACTACTTGCGGGAACTATTGTTCGACTGTTTTTATGTGAGTAAAGATTCAGATTCTTCAGTGTGCGAAGGTAAACGAAATTCAGTGAAACAGGCAATTTCGGCCAGTAAGATTAGCAGCATCTATTCAAAATACTTAGCATCTTCAAAACATAACAAATCACCTAGTAAGTCTCCCACAGGAGCGGCTGATGAAGGAAATATGATTAAGCTTCCCTCTTACGTGAATCTTTTTTAATTTTTAGAAACACTACATCGTAAATTAGAAAATACGATATGTTGTGTCACATGCAGGTGGTTTCCAATTTAGTTTTCATTTTGTAATCTTTAAATAATATATGTTCTTTTATCAAAAGTTTTATGTTGTAGTCTTAAAAGTTATTCTCCAGCTGTCCAAGGGTGATGGGATTCACTTTAAGAGCTCGCTTTTGCAATTGTCTCTTCTAATATAGAACCAACTGATTGGTATACCAGAGCGAGTGTGAATACTGAAACAACAGCACCTTCGTTCAACGGTAAGATATCTCGTGATCAAATACCAAAATTTAAAAAAAAGAAAAATTTAAGTCTTCAGTTCATCATAAAAGAAGAGCTAAAGAGAATTCATTTGCATATTATTCCTTTACATGCAAACGCTCTTATGTGAGATACATTGTATTACGCTATGTGTGTTCCCATGCAGGTGATCACTCATATGACTCCTGATTTTCGTTTCAGTCCTTTCACAAAACCTTTTTTTATTGCAGTCTTAACAGATTTAAAAAAAAATTTTCTCAAGCCATGCAACAGTGATAAGATTCAGTAATGTCTGGGAAAGTAAATGTTCTTTGTGTTTAGTTGTTCGTACTTTTTGTTTAATATTGGACCTATTTTTCACACTCTCACTTCTTTACTGTCCCGACCGCTTTTCTCCAGCTTGCCTTACAGAAGTACGCTGGTAAATTTCACTTCCTGTTTTGCAATATTTACCCATTTCCTTTTAATGGAAGCTTAGGTCTGATATTATTATGCGTATAGTCAGTGTTATTGTGCATTAATCTTAGTTGTGAATTCTGTGAGTCCGGTGTAAAGTAACCGTGTCAGTCTTCGAGCTGCTGGATTGTATTCACATTTGAAAAAAAAAAAAAAAAAAAAAAAAAACATATCATTATTATCATTATTATTATTATTATCATTATTACCGTGAGTTAGACAATAAAACAGCGAAGAATGATACTTTATAATAATATTACTACATCACGAGATTACACTTCCAAAGTAGCATGTTATTCCGTTCATAAAAGATTGAGAGCACTTATATGTCTGTGTTTCTTTAATTTGATCCTTTTTCCTGGTGCGTAAGACTTGAAGACGGGAAGTGGGACAGTTTTTGTCACCAACGAACTGGTCATTTTTACTGCCAATACCAGCACAATGGAGTTCGCAGAGTTCTTTCGCTTGAACGCATCTTCTAACAGCCGGATCTTAGATGTAGCCTTCGACGCGGCCGGCCAGACCCTATATTGGACAATGAGAGTTGACAAAAACCAGCACTTGTCGTGGATCATGCGTTCTCCTATCATCAACGGGAGTGCTGAGGTGGTCTTTGAATCAGAATTATATTGTAAGTCACTTTCCATAAAATTGATCCTTTTTTTTCTTGGGGGGGGGGGGGGGGAATCTGTGAATGTGATCATTATACGTACATGAGCCAGTAGAAACCTTAAAACCGTGCATCACTCCTACTTCTAGCACTGCATGGAACTGCTAGATTTGGCCGTCAGTGCAAAATGTGTTCAGAAGCAGCTTTTTTTTTTTTTTTTTTTTTTTTTTTGTCGATAGTTCTTTTGATTGGCAGTGAAATCGCTGCCAATCCACGTAATTTAAAGGAGTAAGTTGAAGAGTTCAAACTGCTCTCCCGGAATTTCTCGCTGTCTCTCTTACAACTTAGGGCCGTGGTTTGGCTCAGTCGGTAGTGCGCGTCTGCCTACAGATCCAAGGGTACCAGGTTCGAGTCCGGAGTTTCACTAAGCAATGTTGTGTGCAAGCATTCCCTCCCCTTTAGAGGGAAGCATAAAGAAAAAAAGAAAAAAAAAAACACCCAACAACAACAACAACAAAACAAAACAAAACAAAACATAACAACCCCCCCCCCCAAAAAAAAAAACAACAACAAAACAAAACAAAACAAAACAAAACAAACAAACAAAATGTGTCCCTGGAAAAGACATTATATGGAGATCCCGTGTGTGCGTTAGCCACGACTGTTGCGACACGGATTGTCGTCCCTACACGGATTGTCGCCCCCGGCTCGGGGCGACAATCCTTGACGGAGTTGGCGTCACGGATTGTCGCCCCCGTCACGGATTGTCGTCTGGCGACAATCCGTGACGCTTGTGCAGTTCCCAATTTTTGACCTCGATGGCGACAATCTATGATGGCAAAAAATCTTGTTGCGACAAGGATTGTCGCCCCGTCAAAGATTGTCGCCCCGGGCTCGGGGCGGTTGCTCCGGTGTTAAGCTTTGGTGGGATGGGTATGACTGGTAAGTTATGCGTATGTGTGTGTGTGTGTGTTTGTTGTGAGTTGCATGGTATGTGCTGTGTATGATTTGTAGGTGTGTACAATAAGTGACTTGTGTATGAGTTTCCGTATAGTTGTGTGTGTGTGTGTGTGTGTGTGTGTGTGTGTGTGTTTGGAGTATTATAATACAATATGTAGAAACTGCGCATGTGTGGTGGTTGTATAGTGGTAGTGGTTTGTTTGTCTGTGTGTAACGGTGTGCCTGTATGCGTACGTGTGTATGTGGTATATAGTGGCGTATGTGCATATCAGAGGGTATGTGATGGTGCGTGTTTGTGGGCGCAGTTTTGTGCCTGCATGAGTATCTGAGGGGTTTGGTGTTCGTGGGCTACGTAGGCCCTACGTACATGTGTGTTGTGTGTTGTGTCTACGTAATGCCCCAGTCACACAGTGCCTTACGATGGGTTACGTCCGCTGCGGATAGATACGGATAAGTGGACGCAGGGAGACGCAGCGTGGACGCAGGCATCCGCAGGGTCGTATGTAGGCGTAACTGTCCGTAACTAATCCGTAAAGAAACGCAAAATGACGGCGCCAAGCCTGCGAAATTTTTGAAATGTTCAAAATTTCGCGGATGCAGACTTACGCAAGTAACCGTAATTAAACGTAACTATCCGTAACTGAACGTAACGATCCGTAGCTTGGACGCAGACTTTCCGCAAATAAATTTACCTCCCGTCCATTTGCGTTTATTCCCGTCCACTGTAAGTATCCGAAATTATCCGCAAGTTAACGTATCACAACACTTACGATCGCTTACGGACATTTACGGGCAGTTACGGATGCTGCGGACAAGTGCGTCCTTTGGCGTTTTCCATTTTCATCTCCCATAAGAATAGAGACTAATGGTAAACTACACCATCCGTGTTGCTAATCTGCAGCGCATTGTATCTGAAGGAATACTGCAACACAGTCAGAGTGATGGAGTGGCAGAACCGATGCATGGTCGAGTTATGAAATTTCTCCCACGAAATGGTCATTTTACGTGGCACCCATATACAGATGACATCGTTGACCCATGGTGCAGAACTTATTTTTCTTGCACTCTCTGAATGTATGTTACTCGAATCACATTTTGGGTAGGGAATTGTGTTACATCATTTCATATACTTTTCTGGCCGGGGACGATGTGGGGCAGCGATAAACTATATAAAATGATAAAGACTGTATTTCTATAAAGTCTTAACCACTTTACACTCCATGGAATGTGTATTACATTTTTTTATTTTGTATTTTGGAAATGGAGGGGTGTTCTATTCGGGTGCTGTTCGTTATTTCGAAGGTTAGTTATTCCGAAGGTTCGTTAATCCGAAACTGCTGCAGGCGCTACTGTGGCAATGAAAATGCCTTCAGCATGTATGAGCACGTGTTTAAACTTTAAAGAGGTCACACCAACGTTGATCTAAAAATAGTATGGGTGTGTCAATTTCAGCGGTGACGCGGGCTAGACGAGAGAGAGACCGAGAGAAAATACATACGAGGGAGGTACCCTCCCTAAATGTTATCTGTCTTTGTTCATTTTTTTCACCGCAGTCATATTCTACCATCTACAACGTCCATACCACTATTCTTTGTCCCAGAATAAGTTTGGCATGCTTTATGCATGAGCGAATAATTTCCACACGCCGTAATAATTTCCTTTGTCAATCGTTAGTTGATTTAAGCACAAAGGAACTGCCATATGCACACCGCTAATACATACGTAATACAAACAAACACCAACAAACACTCAAACAAATCCTCATAATGCAAATAAACCAACTCAACACTTTTTTTGTGTGTTTCCTTGATATTTATTGATTTCATTCAAATCATTCATAAAACGACCCATTCTGGGTGTAACATGAACAAAAAAGTTACAAATGGCAATTCGAAACACAAACAAATCCATTTGTCAATTTATACTACAAACAATCTCACTTCAACATAGATAACTCGATTATAGACCAACCCTACTAACAATTTCTTCACGAGAAAGTTTTGACATGTAGGGCTCTACCAAACCTATATTCCTTGAATTGGTTTGGATCATGTAACACCTTCTTATTTACAAGGGCATATACTTAAAAAAACCCACAAATACATCATACCAATCTAGAATGAAATCTACAGTCATAAAAAACCTGACCACCCCCCCCCCCCCAACCGAAACAAATCTAGGGCCTACATTTATCCTAAATATTAAATTCTACCAAAATCTGTCATACCATTTATAACTATCCTTCTTCAAATCCAATCCCCAACCCACCAACCCCTGATTAACCAAAACCTAAATCATCCCACACCCACATTCACCAACCCACATACATACACACAAACACACACACACACACACACACACACACTCACACACACACACGAAGGTTCGTTATTCCGAAGGTTCGGTTTTTTTTTCCGAAGGTTCATTTATCCGAAACACACAATTCCCTATACCTAGAGGTTCGTTAATCCGAAAATGAAAAAGGGTTCGAAGTTAATCAGAATGTTTGTGGCGTTATTCCGAAGGTTCGTTGATCCAAAAATGAAATTCGGAATAACAAACCGTCGGAATAAAGAACCTTTGGACTAAAGAGCCTTCAGAATAACGAACTTTTGCAATAACGAAATGTAACCCCCTCCCCACATACACACACACAGCCGAACCGATACCACATTCCTTCCTGATGAAACGACTTCCCAATGTTGATACATAAGACATAATGAACCGTACGCAGAAAAGCAGCATCCGCCAAACAAACTCATCAGAGTCAAAGCTGCTGATAAAATCAATATCAACGTTTATGCCAGCAACAGCTTACTAGGTATCCCTCCCCACGCGCAGCTAAAAAACACATACGCAAAAAGCTGACATAATAAACACAGTCATTCTTCCATCATACACACACACACGCACACGCACAAACGGACACTAAATTATCATGTGCGCGCGCACATACACACTTCCTTGAAACCTCACCATGACTTTTAACATAGCATGTTTCCATGGATGTAGCCATGTAAGCTATGTGTTAGTATTTCAATGACTATGTCCAGAACGATATTACCTAGCAAAATGTGCTTCGAGGGCGGGCGACAATCCTTGCCGCCAGCCCTCGTCACGGATTGTCGCCCCGAGCCGGGGGCGACAATCCGTGTCGCAACACACGACTCACGCACGTAAGAGATTCATTCGTCGTATGTAAAAGCAGGGTGCATAACCCGGTGAAGTGGTCTCGCCTAACAGCTGGAACCTATGGAAAACCAGCTAGTGCTGCTAAATATGGGCTATCCAGCCATCTCCTCCGATGGAAAATGAAACAAACAAACAAACAAACAAACACAATTCTACAGACAGAGGGTGCCTGACAAAGTCTATAGACAATCACACTGACAATAGCTACTTTTCACTTTGCGTGATCTTGCAGAAAGTGCACACATAAAGACCATCCACTGTGTGTCCCCCCCCCCCACAAAAAAAAGCTATTCACTTCCATTCACATAATACCAAGAACATCAATTCACTTTATTATTGCTGTACAGACTAATTCCTTTAACAATGGTGGTAATTGAGACATATTATATTTTATTTTTCAAATTTACAAATAAATGACAATCGTACAGGAAATTATCAAGAAAAATGAAAGTATATCATATCTAGAATAAAACCCTTTCTCCAAAAATTCTTCCTATCTACCTTTCCTAAAACTCACCGTTTTACTTACCCCTTAAATCATCAAAACCTCTTCCATATTCACATCTCCCTAGACTTAAAACCAGCCCATTACCAGAAAGATAATATAATATAGATAGATAGATACACACACACACACACACACACACACACACACACACACACACTTACGCGCACCCACACTTTGCACACACATACATGAACGCATGATAGGCTTGTATGATGTGATCATTTGATTAAAAGAAAAAGAAAAGAGGATTGTTGTTAACATTGTTATTATTATCATTGCTTTATATCATAATCAACTATTATCATGTTTGCTTTTTTGCACAAAACTCTCGCTATTGTGGTTATCTGACCAGGTCTTCCCTTCTGTGTCCAATTGATTTTCAGTTTCTTCGATCGCATTGACCGCTTCATTGGGGAGACTCTTCTACAGCGCTCCTGACAAAAACCGAATCGACTTCATTCTCCTTGCCAACTTAAGTCAAGAGGAACCCTTCGTGACTGACATCAACTTTCCACATACTCTAGAAATTGAAGAAAAGACAGGGTAACATACAAAAAGTGCATATTCTCTTGGATGGATTTTTAGGGATATTCAGGGGCAAAAGGACGTCCTCTGGCTGTGATTAAAAAATTTACTCGCCGATTATGCTCGGCCAGATGATATCTTTTGATTTTTTTTTCTTTGTAAACGCCAACACTACTTAATGTAAGAGCATGAATAACTTTAATCAGAGTGAAGGATTGTGACCAGAAGCATGGTAGAAAAAAAAAAAATTATATTTCGTCTTTGCAGCCCTCTCTGACAAACGCATGTCCTTGCATAAGAGTCAATTCTAGTCTGTATATAATCACCAGACCATTTGATTTATAATGCCTCCTACGTTGAATTTGGAAACTGTACTCCTTTGCCATCTATATAGTTTATCGGATGACGATAGTTATTTTGAAGGGTAAATTGTTATTGTATTTCTCCGCATGCTACAATGTGAGTTTTTCTTGCTTTACAAGTGGGGCTGTCTCACAATAACATGATAGCAATTAGAGGCTGGGTTTAGGAACAAGACCACTGATTATGAGGGATTGTTTCTAGTGTTCTTTTTGGAGTTTATGATTTCACTTTTCTGACAATTGAAACGAGATATCAATGTGTAATGTATAATATGTCTCTGTTCTTGACATCACATACAAAAGCTACCTTTACTGGACCCAGGAAGATGGTATCTATCGCAAAGCTTTGAACGGAAACGGCGGAGCGCAAACCGTTTACAAGAGTTCCTCTTTCTATTCACGGACGCCACTAAGGTTGGGCAGCAAAGGTAATTAGACACAGGTATAGGTCCGATTTTACACTATGTAGCTTAAAATTAGTTTTGTTTAGAATTCGCTTGATGATGAAATTGAAAACATTGCTAGTGCTTGATAACTATGATGGCCTATGGAAGGTAAGTAGGTGAATAATAGATATTTAAAGCAAGATGACCCATTTGCTTTTGTCGTAGACTGTTAAAGGCATAATTTACCATTTGCAGATGAAACAAAAACCATCATTAGTGCTTCAAAATAGTTTTAAAATGTGAGTTAGAGATAGAAACAACCAATGTAAAAATTTGAACCAGTATAATCAGTGTTAAGTATTGTTAAATATACAAAATATGAACAATAGTTATAATAAAAATGTTTCCAGACTAACCCGTCTACAGTTATGGTTTAATGAGAAAATTATGATATTTCCTTAAATTTTAGGCTTTATTGCAAAAAATTATATGGTAGGATGTTTTGTGATGCAACTGACCTACACATTGTATTATGCATTTAAAAAAATAGAGCTTGTACATTTTTTTTCTAAATCACTGCTCCCAAAGGTTAGGCCATATGAGGTGTGCGATCCCTGTTTTACATTATTTATATTGGTAAATGGGTTGCCAGTCAGTGATTGGATAAACCTCATCACGTGATAACGGACCTTTTGATAGGTACGTTTTCCATTGTGGGCAGATTACCCAGTCTTCATGTTCTCCATAAACACATACACACAATGATGACCACAATCTCGTATAGGTTGATTCACAAGTAACTTCTGTTTCTGTCTTTCTGTTCTGTTTGCCATTGTACCTTTCTAATTCAGGTGGTCAACATTATGTCATTTTTGCGAATTATACGGGACTCTTTTACATGGATATTGGCAGTGGCACTTTGCCTGACCCTCTATCACCGCCCGGTGAGATTGAAGTAACCACTGTGGACATGGTGGAGATACCTGACATGGCATTCTTCGACGACGCCCTCTATGTCCTAAGGTATTACGGGGGCATTGGAATCCTAACCGACTTCGAGAGCGGAAGTCCTCGGTACGTTGAAAGCATCTTGGAGGACTACGGGAGCCGATACATGACAGGACGAATCGTCGTGGTTAATTTGGTATGATGAATGCCGCATAAAGACACGTCAGCCTAAAGTCAAGCTTCTAACCCTCCCAACTTTCCCAGTGTCGGACGGATCACATGTGTGGTTCTCTAAATGGATCTTTCTCCCCCGACGATCCCACTATATTGGAAGAAATATTCAAAAATGTATTTGACTTTTCATCCAGCTATTCATTAAAAAGGAGCGAGCATACACGTTCCCTTCATAAAACTATGGGGGGGGGGAGGGGACTTCTGCCAACGTAAGTTTTTTGTTATGTGATTTGATTGAATGTTCGATACACTTAATATCACGCCATGACAGCTTGAAGATGTTCATAATTATATGGCATTAAATAAACAAAATGAACACATAGAAATTACGCTATACTAAAAATGCTTCAAAAATTTGAACCACTTGAAACTACCAAAAAAAAAAAGAAATGCATAGGATTATGATGGAGTATCTAGTTAAACATATTGATTGCTTTTGTGTGTGTGTTTTTTTTTTTATTAAAAATCGATATGTTCAGACTCACTATAATCCACTCCACGAGCAACTCCACAGAATTGTCAAGAAATATTATTTTAACTGACATAACAATAAATTAGATATAATGGGCTACGAAAATTGTTCTGAATTCATGATTTAATAAGCGACAAGTTGGCCAAGAAGCAGCTACCACTTTATACCTAAGCAAAAATGAACGTAATCAGACAACAGTCAGAAAGCCATTTCACTCTGACAATGTTGGTATAAGTGTCTTGATGGAGTATTTCTCTTCGAATTATGAAACGTGGAAATATTCTTATTCACTTTGTTAGATACAGAAGAACAGGCATACCCGACATGTAAAGACACTGCAGTAAGCACACACACGGGGTTGTAGTAATGTCATTACGTTTCATATTTCAAATTGGAAAACATTAACAGAATTAAGAAAGTCATGGAATTCACATGTCTTCAATCGCAAACAATCAATTACAAACCCATGTGAAGTCTATTGATGGAATGATTTCATCAAATCACAACTATTCAAACATTTTTGCGCACAGCGTGTTCAAAAACTTTGGTCTATGATTAATGGATACAACCCCTCCACTAAAGATACATCATTAGGTTATTGCTATATATCGAGAATTAGGCTGAGAAGGATATGCAAATGAATTCTCTGCCGTATTTATTTCACCATTACATGAAGTACTGAAATAAATTATTAAGTTGTATGTCTATCAAGATTTAATAAGATAGATTTCACTGTAATGAATGTAACTCTCACAAAAAGGAAACATGAGTTTGACCTAATTAACAATCATGGAAGTTTTACTGATAAACTCCTTTTCAATCAACGGTAAATATCAATATGAGGTGGTTTCACTTCCTGATAGTGAAGTACTATGTGATATAATGTTTACATGAATATATAAGTTATCATGAATGTCAGACGCTGAGTTGAAATTTAAATTAGTTACAATCCCTATGTCCAGTATAAGTCTCAAACAAGTGCGCGAAAAAAGAATTATGCATAAAAATGTTCTTACTGTAAGTATTATTTGGTAAAATTTGAAATGTGGCTGTCGGGCAAAATATAAACATACGATTTGATTTTTTTTTAATAAGGGGTTATGGACTTCATTATTGTGCTTGAAATAGAGCAATAAGTTGGCAGTGATAAAAAAACAATTGACATTGTTTTGACAATGTGTTTTAACAATGTTAGATGAGCTATCCTATGGGAAACATTCGGTAGAACAACTTTAAGAAAGTCTGATAATAGCAACTGCAATGTCACCAGAAGATGGCGGTATTTCGTTTACATATTTTATATAAATTATTTCCATGTTCTATCTAGCATTTCATATGAACGTGAAAGCCCCTTGCAGGAAAAGGATTTTTTTTTCCGTCTGATATGAACTTAGATGCCAAAGTAAAAGTATGCTAACATGAAATGTTCGCTATCTTTTTTATTTATTCTGTATCTACTTTGTCATTGATTTATTTTTTTCACACATATTTTAGGTACAGCGTCGTACACTATCACTATTTATCATATTTATTAGGTAAGAGTTTGATGTGGTTGATGTTATGTTGAGTATGTTTATGTGTAGTATACTTACGTTTAGTTCCTACCTACCAAAACACCCACACACTCACACACACACACACACACACACACACACACACACACACACACAAATACAGTTCGGCTTGTGGCATGATTGTTGATTAACACCTTTGTCTAGCATATCTAGCAGCAATAAGATACATTCTTTGTTCATCCTTTTACAGTAAGCAACAGAGCACAATCAATAAGTGACTGCACCAAAACAGTAATGGTGCAGATGACGTAACCCCGTGACGTCACATAGGATGCGCAGTGCCACTGCTCAGAGAGTAGTGACAGGTAGGCACACTTTCCTTCACATCCTCCTTCCAGTCGAGTCTCGTTATGCCAGTCTGAAAGAAAAATGAACAAAAGCCTTTTGAAAACGATTCAACATTTTTTTTTTTGGAAAAGTTCACGAGCATAATCAGAGCTCGTTAAAAGTTAAATCAGCTACCGTATGAAACTATTACAGCAGTGTAAGTTATAAGAAGGCAAATAAGGATAATATGCTTTTATATACTGTGTAGTTCAATTCAACACAACAGAATAGGTTCTCAAATCTCATTACAAAAAAAAATACAATACATTTTCACGTTTGTTAAGACAAGCATTTTCAAGAGCAGCATGTAAAGGATGCGCAATCATGTATTTACCATTATGTGTAATATAATATATGTTGTAATTCAATACACGTATGCATACTTGGGTCCAATAGTATTGTGCCAAGATAATGTGATTATGTGTGGCCCACAACTAGACATCAGCCCTCTTTTTTTATTAGCTATTTTATTAGATTGTTTTCAGAGATTAAAAATAAAACAGGACAGGACTTCCCTTCTTTTAGGAAAATAAAAACCCGGAAAAAAAAAGCCACTGACACTCTCCAGGGAAGTGACACCATCCAACTTGATGTGGGTTCTAGCATCATACTGTATGCCTATCCCTCATTAACTAATAACTATGGACGCGCTGTGCTGGTTTTATGTCTGTTGATTTGGGTATGAAGAACCAATGTGCCTGTATATTGTCACATATATGTTTTTATGAAAGGTCTCAGAGTGAAATATATATCATAGGTATGTCTTTATTGTGTAAATGTCAGATTAATAGCTTTTCTCTATCAATCCACAGTGTAAATTAAACTGGTAAATTGAAGGAGAAGAGAGGTAACACAGTAGATGTAACTTGTGATAGTATTATAAAACAAATGGACAATTAGACTAAGTGGCAGTTTTTAGCGTCCTATTACCATGTATCATTTACGCGTATCTCATGTTAGTTTAGTTAGCTATAAGCTGTATGAGATGAGTAATTACATATTAATAAACAGCACAGTACTAGCATACTTATAGTGACAGTGTGAAGGCGCTAAAATGTTATAGAAGAGGTGTACCTGTATAACGTAGTAAAATCGCTCAGGTAGGAGCGTTCATGGTAGTTTGACTTCATTAGCTCTGACGGTGTACACCAGTCATACCAGTCGCTATACGCGGAAATCGTGTCATCATGTATAGCATTGCAAAAAAATAACAAAAACAAAATGTAGATGGATGTTTAAAGGGACATAATATAGTCCTTCAGTGTTATATGCTGAAAAGTATTTATTAATAATTATGTATGTTGTGCACCAGTACTTGTATACAGCAGTAACATCGTTCAGGTGGGAGCGTTCTTGGTCTTGCATGTATACTGGTGGTAGTTTTACTCCCGTATATCAACAATAAGGGCTCTGACTTGCTGACAGTGTACACCAGTCGCTATACGCAGACAATTTTGTTATCACGTAGAATTATATAAAAAAAAAACAAAATGTAGATGGATGTTTAAAGGAACATAGTTCTGCAGTGATATAAAATCTGAGAAGTACGTAATGAAAATTGTGTACGTTGTGTACCAGTGCGAACAAATCGAGATACTTGATATAGGCTAAAAGGAATGGTATTAATACTGTTAGCTGCTGCAGCATGTAAATAGAAATTCTCAACAGCGAGAGACTAGCAGTAGCACTCCTTGAATAACGCTTGCAATGGCAGCGGCTAGCTTTCTCCCTGGCCCTGCAGCAGCGGTTGGATTTTTTTCCCGATATATACTAGTAGTCACTCCATTCCTGCACAACACTGCTTTCTGTGAGATTTTTTTTCACTTAAAAGACAAAGAAAGTTTAAAGGGATCGTATAGATTTGGTTGAAATCTAACTTCAGGTTTCTAACATTATTTGGTGAGATAATGAGAAACTGCTCATGAAATAATGTATTATGAAAGAGCATCTAACTTTAAGAGGAATTCAGCATTTATTTGATGAAAAGTGGTTTTGTAATGGCTGAGATTTCCAAAACAGAGTGATCCTAATAAAACTTAGGACCCAACTTTTATTACGAATGCTTTGTTTTACTTTGTTTTTGGATGAAATTCAGCAATTCCAAAACCGATTTTCATCAAATAAACTTTGAGTCCCTCTTAGAATGGTATGTTTTGTCCTATTTCATAAGTGGTTTCTTGTTATCTTTTGGTTGAGACTTAACTTCAGGTTTCTAACATTATTTGGTGAGCAATTCCAATTTGGTGAGCAATTCCAAAACCGATTTTCATCAAATAAACTTTGAAATTCTCTTAGAATGGTATACTTTGTCTTATTTCATAAGTGGCATCTTGGTATCTGGAAAAAAATTAAAAGCCTAATTCCTCATCTCCATCACTACTGTACCATCCTTTTAAGAGAGCATTAATTAGTGCCCTTGCAGCACATAGGCACGTTGCAACTGTCTTTTCCTCTTTCCGAACAAAAGCGTTGTTTTGGTTCCGGACACCACTCTGAAAGTGAAGAAGTACAAGTACTTTATCTCTCCTTCTGGAGGAATACAGAAAAGTGTCGAGAAATTAGACAACAAGGTTTAATCTTTTTTTTTTCTTTTTTTTGTGTGTGCAAAAGCAAAATTGCTGTTAAAGAAGGTTGATTCCATAGTCTCGATCAGAACTCTTGGAATATGTGCGTGCTTACTAATAACGACGTATTTTAAATTATCTTGATGAATATACCGAGGGAATAAAAGATGTACAATCATAATGATGTGATTTGTTCACCACAGAATTTGATTACACTACATTAATCCAAGCCTAGCAGAAGAATAACACACATATGATGTTTCAAAGAGACTATCGAGTGTGATAATCAAAAAGACGTTAAGATGATATATTAATGTAAGAATGAATAAGCGTTGTATATTCGACAACTATATAACACAGAGATGGCACATAATTAAGTATGCTTATGTTTTGTCAAGCTCAGATATAGTGTGTTTGTCATACGCAAATATTGTTACAGACCTTTGTGTATGTGAACTGTTTGGATGTTGTATCAGATCAGAATAAACGATCATGCTTTGTCCCACATGAACTCAAACTGGATGTGCCGCTGGTTTTCTTCTCATTTAAGTTGTGAAATTGAGCAATATACTTATTTGTCGTACTTACCACACAATTTCATGTCATTCATAAACATGTAGGCCTACATATATATATTAACATGATTACAGCTGTAAATCCGGCATTACAGACGCACTGGTGTAGTGGCGGATCCAGGGGGGGGGGGGGGGGGGCGGGGGGGCAACCGGCGCACTCCCCCTTTATTTTTCGTTAAAAAAAAAATGGAATGAAACCAGGAAGTGGCACGTGAAATATTAGTTGCTTCCGTCCCCCCCCCCCCCACTCTAAAAACACCCAAAAGGGCCGAGGAGTGACAACATTTTCAAAGTGTTGGTTTTCCTGCTAGATTCAACATTTTAAATGTTATTTTAAAAGTTGGATGCAACACTTCAAAAATGCTGTCACTCATCGGCCCTTTTAAATGTTGATTCAACATTTGCGTTTTTAGAGTGCCCCTCTTTACAGAATTCCTGGATCCGCCCCTTCTATGCAAGCACTCTGAGATTTACCGCTCTTCCCAAAGGTGAGAGCAGATAACTGTAGGGCGCCACAAAGATCAACCCACACAGAACATTTTTCTCAGTCACAGACCATGTCTTGAATATGAGCAGAGACAAATGGATTGTGTGGAATTGGCTTTGTGGGAGTGACCATACGCATGGCTATCAGGATCAGGCTACAGGTAGCCATGTTGAAGGTTGTTGACCACAAAAGGTACATGTAAGAGCAAATCCTAAGCACAAACCTGCAGTCGTGCAGGCTGGCCTCTTTATTTGACTACATGTACTTTCATTAACAAATCTCATCCATTACAGTGAGATTTTAAAAAATGCAACTTGTCATTAGATGTCTTCAAAGGTAGTGTACTCAATATCATGCATGACATTTGTCAACACAGTTAGGTACCAATAGAAAGAAAAAAAAAAGATCCTCTTGCGACCAGTATTCACTTTCCATAGCTGGGAATTGAAGAACAGCAGCCCTCTAAAATTATACGGGTTATCTTTTTTGATACGCACTACTGTAGATATCAAAATAATTTTATGTATAGAAACATTGTATAATCACATACACACAACTTATACATCAATACAAATAACTAAAATAACTTTTTACAAATGGTTTTTACTTCAACTTTTTTCTTGCTGAGACCAATATAAAAGTCATCCATTTCTTACGACGATGTCTTTTTCATAATATAACGTGTTTTTTATTTGTTTGTGTGTTTGTTTGTTTGTTTGTTTGTTTGTTTTTTGGTGTATGCTACTGTAGGGGAAATTGTGGTTGTAGGTGCTATTCTTAGTGTGCATGTGGTCTTAGTATAAATGCATGATAATCTAACATGAATTATTAACTCTGGGTTGACATTCTCATTCAGTATCATTTTCTATAACCTTTGTATGGACAGAATGGATCATCCTTTATGTTCCCACCAACAAAAATCACCATAGTGATTATGCACAGCAATGTATTCTCCTAGAGCATACATCTTATAAAGGAATGCTGCTGCAAAAAAACAAACAAACAAACAAACAAAACAAACAAACAAACAAACAAACAAACACACAAAATCGAATTTTCCCAGCAGAATTTGTATTGTTACGAATCTATAGTCCGTCCCTACCTCTCCTCGGGCCGGCCATTTTTTCAAGCAATGCTTACACTAGGCGTTTTCACATCAGCCCGATGTTGCCAAATAGCGCGCTATTTTCTGACTTGGGAAATTAACCCGATAATGAAATAGCGCGCTATTTGATAATGTGAACACAAATTAGCGCGCTAATTGTATCGCTCTGGTCGAGAAAATTTCTCGAGTCCAACTCGGGAAATTTCTGAAATAGCGGGATAGTAGCGCGCTATTTGATAATGTGAAAACGACTCGAGAAATTAGCGCGATGCTTCCCATCATGCCTAGCGTGTGTGACCCGATCGATGGAGTGAAACTGCACACAAATCATGAGGAATTTTTGAGAGGGCACACACATTACTGATGCTGTTTGCACATACTCAGTTGTCGAATTAGCTCGAAAAAAAAAATTCGGGCTAATTCTCTTCGGGCTGATGTGAACAAGAAATGCAATAGCGCTCTAATTCGCAATCGCGAAAAATTTCTCGATCATGGATTTTTATCGGGCTGATGTGAAAACGCCTACTGGCGGCCCTCTACGTAATCACTTCTTAACTACAATTGCTATTGTAATCCCTGCTGCATAGACATGCATACTGTATATTATATCATTAATTTCCTATTATATCGTTGTTTATGCAAGTCAAACGACTCTGTTTTCAATTTACTTTGTATATTTTCCCACATGTTCATGAATATGTAACTTATGTATATGGATTTGCAGAAAATAACGTATCTATCAAACAAACCAAAAAAAAAAAGTGGTTCGATACGCTCGATACGTATAACCCAGTAAGGCCTGTACAATCTCGGTGGAAATGGGCTTCGTTTTGTTTCTTGTTTTTTTTTTTTCAAAATCGATTAAGATGTCTTGTTTTTTTCATGCGAATTCACAAAATTTTCAACAAGCCTCCGGCCTTCGTCAGTGTAGTGCATAACAGTGTAATGTATACACTTTACACTGACGAAGGCCCGAGGCAGGTTGAAAATTTTGTGAATAAAAACCTTCTTGTTGGAACTACAGATGGCGTATTCGAGACTCCCTTTTCTCAATAACAATAGCATTGGAAGTCAAATACGTGAAAAATTTCAATATACATAATATATATATATATATATATAATTATATATATACATATATATATATATATATATATATATATATATATATATATATATATATAATATATATATATATAGAGAGAGAGAGAGAGAGTGTGTGTGAAAAGGGGTATCGACCATTTGGGACCGTTTGGGACCGAAAGCTCGGCGGCAATAAACAGACACGTTGACCTAGCTACGTCCACCTGGCTCTTCTTTTCACACTATATATATATATATATATATATATATATATATATATGTGTGTGTGTGTGTGCGTGTGTGTTAATAGATGAATAAGAAATAATGTAATCGGTTTTAAAATTGATAATTTTGATAAAAAAACAGTCTACATTAATAGAGTATTTTTTTATATATTTTTATCACAGAGAATTTAGTGCGTCCATCAGTCTTTACCTCTGAATGTGGGGGCGCTGCGCATGGCTTAGACGCAGTGCCGTATATTAACCACCGAACTAATTCGGTGATATTAACTCATAAATTGGACGCCATGTCGTTACCCAGCGTACAGTGCGCTTATGGTTTTAGCGTGTGCGCTTGGAGGGTTAAGTGTGTAGGCGCAGGCGTCCCAAAGGCACGGTGTTGCTTGACTTTTCTTTCTCTTGCCCAGAGAGGGAGAGAGAGAGGGAGAGAGAGGGGAGGGGGGGGGGGGGGAGAAAGGGGGTAGGTTGAGGGAGGGACATTCTTTCATTCCATCCATGTTGAACAAAGCCAACAATCAATCATTTTTACACATTCAAATAGACACAAGCACACAGGTATACCGTATAAATAATAGGGAAGCTGTCTAAAGGACATAATTCCTGAATATATGAATTATTGCTGTGAAAATAAAAGAAGAATTCACAGTAAGTCGTATCGTAAACTTTCACTAGACTGTGTGCTATGTATATTGTATTTAGCAAGTTGTCCAGGGAACAAGAATATTGTATGACAACATGATGTATTATATAAATTTACAATTCTAGCTGTGCAGAGGATAGACGAATTCCACAGTTATTACTGCTTGCCACGTAAATACATTGTAATCATCAATTACCATAGTCCCATAAATGTATGAAACTGACATGAAGGCCGATTAGTATGTAATTCAAAAGGAATACACCTATGTACAATGTACAACATGAAAAAGTGACGTTACCGATATTAAGGTATATGTAAAATGTTCTAAAATTGTTTAAAAATAATATCTAAAAAAGACATGTTGAACGAAAGCACAAGTACTTTACCTGGATAACATAATATGAGGGATATCCTCAGTGACATCTGTACCAAACAATAATAAAAATAAAAAAACCCACACAAATAAAGATGTCCTAATGGCGACCGGTATTCCTCCGCCATATTACATTGTTCTCGTATAGCAGGTGTAGAGTACGTCTTGACAATGTTACACGACAGTTTCACATAATTGGCAGAAAAAATGGCAAATTTGTCACTAAATTTAATGCGTCGAATGTTTACTTTCCTTGAACTAGGTATGAATGGATGTCTTTTATTGTTTAAGAGAGCAAGTACTAAGGAATTTGAGCATTTTTACTTTTGCTTACTTCTTCTCACTACTTTTTACTTACTACTATTTTCATGGCAATACTTTCAACGGTTATTTTAAAAGTATATAGAAAATTCTGTCATTTTAGTATGTTCACCTACCTTTGACCATCATGGCCAAAATCTTTCCCTATCACGCGTCATTGTGTAGTAATGACGGCAGGCAAATACATGTACCATATTTGGTTTTAAAGGGAAGATAAACCCCAAGAACAATGTGGATTGAGTGAAAGCAGCAACATTAGTAGAACACATCAATGAAAGTTTGAGGAAAATCGGACAATCGATGCAAAAGTTATGAATTTTTAAAGTTTTGGTGTTGGAACCGCTGGATGGGGAGACTACTAGAGGATATGACGTATGAGTGGACAACAATTCAAAGAAAATATAAAGGAAATTCAACAAAAATTCGCTTTTCTAGAATATTATGAAAGAACAGTGGACCAACCGCTTTCAGAAAGCAGGGGGAATAATTGCTACCCTTATCATATGTCAATATCATGTTGATGGAATTTGTAATTTTCATGAAAAATTGATTTTTGTAGTATTTTCTTTATATTTTCTTGGTATTGTTTTCCACTCATACGTCATAACCTCCAGTAGTCTCCTCATCCAGCGGTTCCAACATCAAAACTTTAAAAATTCATAACTTTTGCATTGATTGTCCGATTTTCTTCAAACTTTCACTGATGTGTTCTAATAATGTTGCTGCTTTCACTCAATCCACATTGTTCTTGGGGTTTATCTTCCTTTTAAGTTTGTGAATTGGGTAATTTCCAAGGTATTTAGGAACTGCATGGGTAATACTATTTCAACAATAGAGAGTACACTCTAAGAAAAAAAGGTTCTCAAATGGTTCTCGTCGGCTCCAAAATGGTTCTCATCAGATGGTTCTCGCAAAATGGTTCCGATGAGCACCTATAAATGGTTCCCAATCGAAATGGTTCCGTTCGTCACCATTTGCTAGTATGCGACCCAGTCCCCGAGTGTTATTTGTGGTACTCTTGCAGGTCAATTAATATCTTTAGATCCACTTTCATTTTCCCCCTTGCTGTATATTCGAATGCCAGATGTAAGAATCACCAAAACAGTGGTATTGGTACAAAAATATTGTATGTATTTCTACTGCTGTGATAATAAAAAGTACATATTGTTTTTATCGTAGACTAATGACTTCTCTTGGCTGCGTGCCAACTGACAGCTGCCACGATCCAATTTTAGCGCTCGATCAGATATGCGTACGCGTAAACGTACACATACTAGTACTGCAGCACTGTAGGACTATGTAACCGCCGCACAGTGGGCCAGAGAGAATGATACCAAAGTGCGCCAAAAGTCATTTTGGGCACTTGGGATTTTTTAATTTTTGACATGCGCTCTTGAGAGGAAACACTTTGAAGAATATTTCATTGAAATATTTAAATCAGATATGTACATTAAAGGGATATATTTCCTACCTGAAGTAGCAAAATACAACATTTTAAGAGTTTCAAAGCAAATTGTAACCTCTTTAATGAATACGTAATTTCGACATATAGTTTTTGAGATATCAACCTGTAATTTCTCCCACATATTTCTCAGAGTTTATCTTACGTTATGAATGCCGTAAAAATGCAAAGAAACTTAATCTTCATGAACATTTTTCAGTAAATATCCTTGAAAAGAGGGTGATTATCTGTCTTTTTTAATATATCCAAATGAAAAGTCTAGATTGCCACGGATTTCCAACTAAATTCTATTACTACAACATTCCCTGATGTCTCAGCTTTAAGCTGATACCAGATTTGGCTGCCACCTTTTGCCACTTTTTGTGTTAGAGCCGATTTTCCGCGGCACATTACGTATATTTTGGACCTAGCAGCCGCTTAGGAATTCTGTTATCGTACGGCGCCGCATGAGGGCGGCATTATATTTTAATTCATCTTTTTTTTTTTTTTTTTCTTGCACGTTAAAGGCCCGCAAACATGATTAACACTGAATTAGAGGTAAACAGAGTTACAAATATATGAATAGGGCTAGTTCCGGCACATAAAAGACCCTTCTTTCAAAGATAAAAGAGTACATAATTGCACATAATCAAGGTCATAGCCATATTATTGTCCATATTGTCATAGCCACTGCTGTAAACAAGCTATTCCCTCTGCGATACATATTGTATGGACACCTGAATACTTCGATCCTATACTCTTGACATATGCAGATAGAACGTTATACACCTAAACACAGATATTCTATTCTCATCGGTTATTCTTTGGAAGCAAAGTCTGTTGCTATCCGGCTGCTCACCAAAGTGTATCGGATCGCAGTCTGATGAATCCGACTGTGTCGGTCGACTATCAGGTCAATGTCAGACATTGCTCGCGTGATCCTCATCGGACGATCTTGCCTCATGGGATCATGCCCGAATTGTTTGACATTGACCTGATAGGCGACAAATACAAGTCGGATTCATCAGACTGTGATCCCACATACTTAGGTGGGTTGCCGGAAACAAAAAAAAAACAAAAAAAATGCTTCCGACGACTGACTGATGAGAAAAAAAAATCCTTATGGAATGGGGATGAATTTACAATTTCACATGATAGTGAATCCGATAGATTTTTCATTAAAAAAATCTTTTATTATAGCTTTTTCAAGTAAACCTTCATACACGGAAGACTCATTCTTATCGTTGTTAAGTCATAACCTTTCATTCTCCTGATTACTGACTTCACAATTTGTTATCTTTCCAGTAAAATTAGACAAAATGGTTTTTCGAGTGTTGCGCTTGTATAATTGATATGGCATAGGCCCAAGGTTATAAAGTAGAGAGATTGATTTGATATCACACATTTATGTCCTGCTAGAATAGAGTGAAGAAATTCCCCCAAAAGTACAGCGTACATCATAAACTTATTCTAATTTACACGGACAACAGTATTATTTTGCAGTACGTGTGTATAATATGGAACTTCCAGCGCAGCATGAATTCGATCGCCGAATATTTATACACTTTCTGTGGCCAATTATGTAAGCATCTTGTATGCAATAATAGTAGATAAGCAGTGTCAGTGAATGTGAAAAGATAAATGAACCCCTTTTCAAATTAACCTTTAAAGAAAATAAAACAGCCTAAGATTTGCACTGCTTTATTCGTCATTTACAGACCGATTTTTGGTAGCCAATGAAAAATCAGCATCACAGTGACGTCATATGAGTTTGAAATTATGTTCAATCAATTCTACGCCCCAAATTACCCCTTGACACCAAATTTGGGTAAAAAGAAACCATGGGATATAATTTTGGCGCACTTTGAGCTCATTCTGGCCCACTGTGCGCCGCGGCACACGCCGCGGCTATATTTAGCCCTGTGCTGCCTGCCTAGCGCCTGCGCCTATGCAAACCTACCACCACAGTTTGAGCGGCAGGAGAGAGAGTGCCAATGCAATACCATGCATGCATGCAGCAGCAGCAGTTACGGCTAGGTGTAGACACTTCACATGTAAGGCACTGGGTCTATGCATCACCAGTATCACACCCATAACGAACGGCACCCGGTAACGTTAGACATTATTTTGGCTGAAGTCGAGTGGAAACGTGTCACTGTCAATTCCATTTTCGCCATGGCAGTCATCACAATTTAGGAGAATAGGTAAGATTTTTAGTTTTAATGTGGTTTTATCTCATTTTTAGATGACAGTCGTTGGTACAAATCAAGTTAGATTCATCACTCAGTTTTCGTTTTCAGTCAGTGATTAACCTTTACGTTAACGGTTAGCTAGATCCTAACGTTAATATGTTAGATCTTATTTGATCGAAGCTGCTATCTTGTGTAATGTTTACCAGGTAGGCCCTACAGTAGATCCAGATCTAACAATAACATGTTAGGCCTAACACTTTACAATTGGCATAGCAATGGCCCATGGGCTAGCCCGAACAGACGCCGTGCGGGGCCGGAGCATGGCTGTCACGTTTTTACAGCGACTGGGCCGGGCTAAGTTACTTAGCTAGGCCTGCATGTAACGTTTATGCCTATTAAGGACGTTCCTCAGTTAAAGTGAAATCCATGTCATTTTCTTGAAACTTTCCATACCGTAACTTTGACCCATCCGAAGCCCAAATATGTAAATATCACCATAGATTCATGTGCTTGTTTTTCTTCTACGGGACTTTGAAGAATATGACAAATCTGCCGTCCTGTACCAAAATGATAGCATTACATGATCAAGACCATGATTGGCAACAAAATCTGCAATGACAAACGTAAATCCCCATAATTCTTTCAAAATCCACAGTATTTTCTCCAAATTTGCAAGAATTGCAGAAAAGGGTACCCAAAACGAGGAAAGGGTTTTAAAGTTAGGGTTTACACTCTCATTCTTCAGCAAGCAGCGCCCTCACGCGGCAGAAAACATCGAAATCTCTCAAATACTTCTCATCGACGTTTTCTGTTAGGGGTGAGCAAAAGGACAACGTTCATAAAACTTATGCTGTACATTCAAAACCCATGTCAATTTCACGAAACTTTACCAAATTGTAGACAGAGGCTTACTTATTCCAGAAAAACAATCAAAAGTGTTGGTTCATGTGCTTGTTTTTGTGCTAGCAGAACCCTCATGCGACATATACTATAGTACGACCCCAAAATCTGGTTAGGAACCTATCCAAAGTCGCCCTAACAGGGTGGGTTCATAAATCTCATGCTGTACATTCAAAACCCATGTCATTTTCACGAAACTTGGCCAAATCATAGACGAAGGCTTACTTATTCCAGGAAAATAATTAAAAGTGGGGGTTCATGTGCTCGTTTTTGTGCTAGCAGCGCCCTCCTGGGACATATGTCATTGTAAGTCCCCCAAATCTGGTCAGGAACCTATGCAGGGATGCCCTGACAAGATGAGTTCATTAGGCTTATGCTGTTCATTCAAAACCCATGTCAATTTCACCAAACTTGACCAAATTGTAGAGGAAGGCTTACTGATTCCAGAAAAATAATTGAAAGTTGGGGTTCATGTTCTCGTTTTTGTGCTAGCAGCGCCCCCATGCGACATATATCATCGTAAGTCCCCAAAATCTGGTCAACAACCTATGCAGGGATACCCTGACAAGTGGGTTCATAAAACTTATGCTAGCTGTTCATTCAAAACCCATGTCATTTTCACGAAACTTTGCCAAATTATAGAAGAAGGCTCACTAATTCCAGAAAAACAATAAAAAGTGGGGGTTCATGTCCTAATTTTTGTGCTGGCAGCATCCCCAAATGATAGAAATCACCTCACCGGACCCCAAAATCTGGTTATAAACCTCTCGTGGGTGTCCTGATTATAGGTGGGGTTCGTGAATGTCATGCTGTACATTCAAAACCCATGTCAATTTTACGAAACTTTATCAAATTGTAGAAGAAGGGTTACTTAATGCAGAAGAATTGTAAAAATGGGGGGTTCATGTGCTCGTTTTAGTGCTACCAGAGCCTCCTTGCGACGGAAATCATCGTAAGACCCCCAAATCTGGTCAGGAACCAATGCAGGGATATACCCTGCTAGGATGCATGAATCTCATGCGGTTCACTCGAAACCCCATTTTCTTAAAAAAAAAAAAAAGCAAACACACAAACAAAAAAACATGTCACAATTGCAGTGATATGGTGACAAATATTCAGAAAGAAAGGTCCATGTGCGCTTTTGTTATCATTTCCCTTCCAAAGGCCATAATGATATTATGTGGATGCAAGCGTGGAAAACTCCATATTATTGATATGCACGCTTGTTTGTTTGTTTCACCCACTTACTGTAACCATGCACAAAAAGTGATAATGGAGGAAGAAGAATAAATATAAGGAAATGGGAGTTTTGGCATTAGTCTGACGGTCCTCCAAATGAAAAACAAATCTTAATACAATGACGTTGATTGTAGATTGCATGATTGTGTTGGTTGTTGCAGTGGTTGGTAAAGTGCGTGTTGTAAGCTATGGAGAAGTACCTTCGCCCCCCTTCCCCCCCCCCCGAAAAAAAAAATTGATTCTCCTTAACACCAGACTTGGTGATAAAAAAAATAATATATGAATGGTGAAAGTGATGAATAGTCTTGTTTGATAACACTTTCGTGACCTTGTATTTTGTAACCAAAAATAAAAAAATATATATATTTTGTATTACTAGTAATGTTTAGATTTTAACAGAGACACTCAGATTGTTTTAGCTGCTAGACCTAAAGATGAAATGTGTGTCATATGCTTGTTTTGTTGTTGTTGTTGTTGTTGTTATTGTTGCTGTTGTTGTTGTTGTTGTTGTTGTTTTAACACCTAGTCCAATAGACTAGTGAGCCTTAGACCCCGACTAGGGCCTATAGGCCCTTGGTACCTTACCATTCGACTTTACCATGTTGATATCGGATAATGAACTTCATGTCACAAAACAGATCTATGGATTGAAAATGGAAACAGCTCTGTTCCACTTCCAAGCTTCGCGATTCCGTCAATCAGTGTTGTGCTACAATGACCATGTATATGCGGCTCGGACCGCTAAACTTTGGTTATGGTATGTACAGATTGAACGCGTACAGTCGGCACGCGAGCCGAGCGAGGCTGCCCAGCGCGGCTGCCCGGCGCGGCCGCGGTGGGGAGCTGTCGGGTATCCGTACGAACACATACCACACTCTAGCTCGAGCTATTAGCAGCTGCTCAGCTCAGCTAGCTCAGCTCATCACTCGTGCGTGCGCTTCTACGCTCTTTGTTACGTCACTGACACCTGCGCAGCTAGGATGCGCACAAACTCAACTGAGGAACGTCCTTAAAAATAGAATCTAGTAACTCCGAAACACAGCCCGAACGCCGAACGCAAAGATAACTGTGTACAAGGAGTGCCCCGGGGTAAGGTCTGTATACCGGTAACCGTTCTACATGCAATAATTTTTGTTCTAACGCGTTAGCTGTTATAAGTTATAACTGTCATTGTTAACGTAATAGAGCCAATAGAGCCTAGAGGTCTGTCTACAGTAGCCTACAGCCCAGTACTCAGTAGGCCTAACTGTTAGGTCAAAATCTCTTCAGTATGTTTTCAGGCTTGTTCTAAGTAAGGAGTCGCGTCATGTAATGCCATGTTCTGTTTATCGAATTATAGCATGACTTTGTCTTATTAACGCGGTGTAGATGTATTGTTTCTTTCAATTCATATGTCAGGGAAGTGGACACACCAACATGCACAGAAACCAGGGAACAAGAAACTCCGGCCGGGACGATGAAGCAGAACGTATGTGTTTGGGTGGATGGTGCGGTTAGGGAAAAAGGTAGACTCTAGTGTCTCCACATTGATCAGAGAGACAGCCTGTGACAGACCGTTGACAACATCGGCCAGAACCGTAGGCTTAACACTAGCCAAGAATGAGCTGGGCGGCCACAAGAATTCATCGATCAGAATAAGAGCCCGGGATAGCCCATTTACAGCATCAGCCAGAACCCTGGGCTAGTCAAGAATGATCTGGGTGACCAAAAGAATACATCGATCAGAATGACAATTTTAGCCCGATAGCCCGTTGACAGCATCGACCAGAAACCTACGCCAGCCAAGAATGAGCTGAGTCAAAGAAAAAACACTGATGCTGCCAGAGAAAACCTTTAAGAAATATGTAGATAGGGTAGGTAAGTCCGTTTGCATTGACTTATAGTGTATTTTATAGCTGCTCTTTCAGAATCTGCCGTCAACCAAATATTCATGTCAGGCGACTTTTTCTTGGTTTGTGTGATGGAGGGTCACATAATATGTTTCTGTTATGATCCTAATACAGTATTTGAAGAGTTTGTTTGCAAAAACCGATAAGTCCATTTTTGAAGATTTTGAAGTACGGTCTCTGTCATAAAGTACAAAATAATACCTTTTAAATGATATATTGGTCACTACATATAAAGGTACATTTTTAAAGTTATGGTCAAAAGAAGCAAAGATTTTTTTTTTATTCTCTTTATTTTTCTTGACCTTTAATCGCAAATATCTCCATTTGGCAACTATGGACTTATCGGATTTTGCAAACAAACTCTTCATTTGCAACTTACAATGTACCAGTGATGTTTCACTATAATTTGCATTTAACAGCTTTGAATCAACTGTATGGGGGGGGGGGGGGGGGGGTAGACGTAATGAGATCAGACCAGATGCCAATCTGAGAAGTGGAGTCATTCACAGTTCTAAACTTTAAAAGCACAAACGGAAAATGCTCTTTATACTTCTCCAGTCATTGTGTGGTCGATTTCTGCACACTTTTAAAGTTTGCACCTAGACTGGTAAAACTTATTGCATTTATACCCACGCAGGAATTACGCATTGTGCAGAGAATTGAAGATTATGTAATTTATTTCAAAGCACTGATGCACCTCTTGTCACCAGTTTATATTGCTTTTGCAGACATACAAAATGTACATGTACGTGGTGGTGGTGTTTAAACGACTTGGCAAATTTGGTGAACAAAATGACAAATGCTAACAACATCTTTATTGTCATAGGCAGGTTATAGGACAGCAAATTCAAACCTCAGCTTTAGGCCTGCATCATTTATAGTTTACTCTAATGAATTTGTTGCTCTGCTTTAAAAAAAAAAAAGTGTAAATTTGTATTGATTCCAAATGTTACATATTTTAGATCATATGGTTGAGGAATTTTGTTCATTTATGCTTGTGAAACTGTGTGGGTGTGGTATCCTAGCTCTTTTCCCCTTTGGATTCTTATTATCCTTCACATTATAAACAATGTGTTCTTTTCTTCTCTTTGGGTGCGTGTTTTCGTAGGACATGCTGTATATTGTCAGAAGTCATGATTAACCTGAATTGATACTCTTCTTGTATTTGCAGTTGTATAGATGTGTCTGTGGTGCTTTCAAATTGCAGAACAACAAAAAAAAAAGGTCACTCGTATACAAACAAAGATAAGTTAATTCAAGTACTCGACGTTATGAATGTGAAGTGAAGAAGTGTAAAGCTTATCCTATCCCAAGTATCATACCAGCAATATAATGTATGTTTTCTGTGACAATACCAAAGGTCCTGTTTAATGGAATTGTTTTCCTGCCCTTTGTAGTTGCTTTTTGGACAAGTATGCTTTAAAAGAAAAAAAAAACAACAACACCGAACAAACTAGCAAACATGTGGGAAAAGTTCCTCATACTACTTAAGTAATGTACTTGACTTCTGCCTATCTTAAGACTGACACAATTACTGTATCTCATCCATGCAGGAATTATTTCACAGAGAATTAGAAATTTTGTTATGTATTTCAAAAGCCTGATGCACCTCTTGCTATTTCATATCATCTGTACAGAGATGTGTGATGGTGTTTCAAGAACTGCTCGGGACACAAATGACAAATATTGTGGAAAAAGAATTAGTGAACAAATGAAAATATTTTGTTAAGAATATTTGACAGATTATAACATGACAAATACAAACCTCACCTTTATATAGATTGTAAAAGTGAAGGTGAATAAATACACTTCTGCGAATTTGTGAAAGAGCAAATTTCTGTAGTTTTCAATTATTGAGTAATGTTTCATGAAAAAAAATATTGGTGAATGTCATGTACATGTATTCATGCTTGTGAAACTGTGTGTGCATGGGTGTGTTATCCTTGCTCTTTTTTTTCCCAGTGTCAATGATAATGTATGACATGCTAATGTATTGCTAATATACATGTTTTGAACGTATGTTTGACTGATGAGATGAAATTCAGATGAATTCATTTCATTTCAAATGAGTTGGTGATGCACATTTTCAATGCAGATACTAGTAGGTAATGTACCTTTAAGAATGGTGCCAGTGAAGCACCTGTGAAACACACCAAAAATACACAGACATCGATTCACATACTACATTCTAAGAAAAAAGAAAAAGGTTCTTTTGAGCACCATTAAATGGTTCTCAGCACTGTCACAATAGCGACACCTGTGAGCCTGTGAGAACCTTTTTTAAATGGTGCCTGTCAGCACCTTTTAACATTGGTACCCATTAGAACCTTTTCCCATGAAATGGTTCCCATGAGCACCTTTTGAAAAGAGTCAAAAAGGTGCCCATCTTTAGTCAAAAAGGTGCCCATGGGCACCTTTTAAATGGTACTCACGAGCAACTCTCTTAATATACGGCACTGCTTAGACGTTAGTGAGGATTAAAGACTCTCGACTCCCAATCGTACGGGTGACCCTACTTCAATTCCTGCCCAGTACAAGATGTTTTAACCCCATATGTTCCTGGCAAAGCTGGTTGAGCAGCGGCAACACTGAAGAGGCTATACCCTGGATGATTAAGACAATATTATTATTATCATTATTGTTATCGTTAGAGATATATACATACATTATATAATAGTATCTATTATATACATGCACATGCCTATAAAACAAGCTATCAACTCTATTTTTTTTTTTTTGGGGGGGGGGGATCTCTTTCTCTGGTGGCCCCTTCAGGAAACTCATATGTTTAAATTCTACCTTTTGGCCCAAAAGAAAAGGAAACTAAGCGGTTCATTTCAGTTGCCCGATCTGACCACAAAAAGAAAACCTGTAGGGAAATTTGGTGACCCGACATCAATTTTCGGTGCCTCCGCACGCCACTTCTAATGTCGAGTTCTGTTTAATATATATGTATGTATGTATGTATGTATCCTGGGAGTAAGATCACAATGATCTTCAAGGATGTGAATGTATCCGTCGAAAATTTGGTCTGAATAAATAGCACTGTTGGACTGTCAAAATGCATTACCACTCTACTTCTTTATCTTTTCTATACTGGTACCAACACGCGGACTACTATATAGTATCATATATATATATATATATATATATATATATATATATAGTCCGGCAGCCAAGGGGGGTAAGGTTGCATTGGAATGTTATAGTTTTTTTTAATTGATATTGACTGTTAAGACCTTCTCTTTTAACAATCCACATGCTGGAGCTCTGTCAGCATTGAGCAATTTGAGATATACGCGGAAATCCAAAATGGCCGCCGGCGGCCATCTTGAAAATGCTATTTACTTTCTTTTAACCCCCCCCCCCCCTAGTACATCAAAAATGGGCATTGAATGTTTTTAGGGATGGAGAATTCATATCTGAGGTTAGTTTCAGGATATTACTATGTTTTGATGTCTTAAAATAAAATGGTGGCCATTTTTCAAGATGGCCGCCATATAAACATACTGTAATGTAGACTACGTAGAATCGCGCAAAGACCTGACTTATCATTTAAGTTTTTCTTTTTTTTTTTCTTTTTTTGGACAAGGGAGGTGCATAATGTAACAAATTTATGAAGATTAAGGCCTGTAAAGCTTAGATTCATTGATAAAAATAATACAGGTTACCTGTTATAACGAAGTCGCTTATAACGAATGACCGCTTACAATAGCAATGCTAGCTGAAGTCCTGATTCTCTGTAGGGTTGGACCTACTACTAATCGACCGCCTAATGTTTATTTGCTTGATAAGAATATTTAACACTGAAATTCACGTAAAAAACTTGACCTACGTGATTGAGAAAATCCAGCTCTATCAAATGCCGTTGTTCCCTTTTCGATTTGAAGTTTCAGTGCAAAAATATCGCCGACGAACTTGCGTGGCCTCGTTTCAGCTCCCCGCGGTAAATCGCGTTTTTAGGATCGACCGCTGATTTTGCATTGACAATGCACATAAACCGAGTTGTATTGAACACCGTGTTGTACGAAGCTTTTTAGAAGCCTTTTAGAAACTTCAATAGACATTACATTGTGCTGTCATTACGATTCGGTGAAAATATTCATTCGAAATTTTGTCCTTGATTAAAACCATTAATGAACAGTGAATTATCGCGTTTTCCCACACCATCCTAATCTACAATCAAAGCCAATCCATTTTTATGTGCTTTGCGCGCAGAGAAGTGCGTACTAAGTGTTCAGTGCGCGAATTATACGCGGTCGGTTTCAATAAGGGTGGTCGATATGTAGTAGGGCTACCATACATACAAACCTATAGCACAGCGATTCGCATACAACGAAATTCGCTTATAACGAAGTATTTTATGTGATCCCAAGCATTTTGTTGTAACAGGATTCGACTGTAGTATTACAGGGGCCACGGAACCGGGGGGGGGGGGTGCAGCCCTCCCCCCCCCCACACACACACACACATACTTTTGGTTCGTGAAAAAAAAAAGAAAAAAAAGAAAAAAAAATCGGGGAAAAATCAAAATACCCATGAATATGAATATCCCAAGATTCCGCCCTTACATAAACTTCCCGTCTAAGCACCAGCATAGCAAAAGCGGGGGGAGGGGGATGGGGGGGGGGATGTGGCAGTCGCCCCCTTAAGATTCCGAATAATTCTGAGTGCACAAGACTTATCACTTACATTCCGAAAAAAATCAAAAGTTCCGTCATGTATGGTTGAGGGGTCTAGATATCGCGCACGAAAATTTGTGATGCTCTTATAATAAAAATTATTCCACAATCGTACCTGAATTTCTCAATAAATATCACGAAAATGCAGAAAAATCACCTCCCAGAATCTCCTGATGATACGATGACGGAGTAGTGCGCTGTCGCCGTTTGTATGTCGGACTTAATTTCATGCGTTCAATTTCTCGGGGTATGTAAAGATCGCGCAGCTGCCCTATGTAGTTTCATGCGTGAAAGTGTCTGCCCCTCTCTGCGGCTGAACGTGCTTCAGCTTTCGTAGAATATTATAAACGATCGATCGAACAAAATACGAATTCTATCGGCTACGATCATACGAACGAGACAAGCGAGACGACACGTCTTGGCTACAACATCCTTAAAAAAAGATTTTAAGCTAAGGTAGGTAAATTATAACGTAAAAAATTGGAAATTTAGTGAAAAATTTGTTCCAAAAAATTGGAAATTTAGTGAAAAATTTGTTTGAAATCTAAATTTCTTACCTGCTTCCTTCTCATTTTTAGCGGTTGTCAGGTATGTTTATTCCATGGGCGTATCGGCAAATTTTGCGCTTAGTCTTATGCGTATTAATGCTTGCTATACGCAGTTACGCTATGCGCGATCATTACGTCCCTGCGCGAGACCTAGTACCCTTACTATACAAGGGGAATATCCCCTTTTAATCAACCCTTTCCTCTCTCTCGGTTCCCCCGATCATTTTTTTTTAAATACTTTCCCAAATATTCCATCATATGCGTATACGAAATATAGATCTAAATTTCAATTTTAAAAAGGCAAAAGCTCCCTGTACGGGGAGGGTGAGGATAGCACTCTCCCACGCTTTCTCTCCCCCCCCCCCCCCCCCCGTGCAAACAAGTAGACTATGGCTACACTTCGAGTTTTCCAAACATATACGTGTACCACAAAATGTGTACACAAAAACGTTTAACTGCAATCAGAAAATACAGAATCTCCCTCATGTAGGAGGGAGAATAGGGCTTATCCCCTCCCACATCATCCTGCTTTGTCTCCTTCTGTAGACTTGCACTTCTCTATTTGACAAATTTTCAGATATGCCAACAGAAGTGTGCGCCAGATTGTTGAATTTCAGTTCTAAAAATGAAAAAAAAAAAAAAAAACCTCCCTCGAATATGGGAGAGGTATCTTGCCACCCTCCCGTTGATTGGTCCCCTTTATAGACTAAGTACACTTTGGGGAATGGCAATTTCCGAATTTCCCACAAAAAGTGTGCTTCAGATCGCGTCATTTCAGTTTTAAAAACTCAATAGCTCCGTCGAGTGGGAGGGGGCATCCCCTTCCCACACCCTCCCCCTCTAGACTTTGTACACACAGGTGATGCACATGCGGAATAATAGCTAAATCCCGTGATTTTGCTATTAACACTTCCCTGAAAAAAAGCCCTAATTGTTTCCATTATTATTATTTTTTTTTTTGGGGGGGAGCTAGAAAAAACTCCAAGTATTGCAACAAAAGTTTGCACCAGATCGCTGAATTTCAGGTCTGAAAATGTAAAATCACCTAGCAGTGTGGAAGGAGAAATATCCCTTATGTACACCCTCGACGTGTACATGCCTTTTCTGTTTGATTGCTTTACAAGAGACAGCGTTCATGAAATTCATTAATTAATACAAGAAGTTTATTCAAATGCTACCACTAGAATGTCTTTATAGGCAAGTTGTTCAATAATAATCCACATCTAAATATCCTGCTACATTAATTAAACAAGTGTGGCCGTTTCAAGTCCATAAGACGCGCAAAAACATGCATCAAATTGCGCCATTTACAGTAGGGGCACCAGTTTTCGACACTTTAGGACATAATGATTGATAATTCTGAATATTTACAAGATTGCCATCTCATTTTTGGTCTAGATATGGCTTGATGTGTATGCTATAAGGATACTTACATGCTTTTAGTAAAGTGTCACGGAAAAGACAACTATAACGATTTTGCCGTAGCGTCTGCGCGACATCAGATTTCGACACCCGACACCTATTTTCGACACTAGATGGCGCTATGCTAATAATATCGGATAAGATCGCTATCAACTCGGTTATCATTGATTGACATGTCACGTTTTGTACCGTATCTACACCTTTTTACTATTTTGAATGAATTTTCACAAAATAAATGTTATCAAAAAGCTTTTAAATGCCAATAATTTACTAATTTTTCTGATAATGTGTAATATTTGGAAATCATGAAGTTAAAAAAAAATATTGTACATTGTATTTTCTCTTGCTTTATTAATATTCTGTAAAACAATTTCGTGTTTTCTGATGACTTACATTTACATTTTTGTAATGACCAATGATTTGTCGCAATCGACTCCCTTGACCAATCATAATCATTTATATTATTCTGATTTTCCTCTTTTATCATTTGGCACAGAATATTTCGCAATCACACAAACGCACATCACATTCCATGTTTGAACTGACTGTTAAGTGTTCACGTTATAGTTAGCATGCAAAGTTACGATGGCGTTTGACGTTTATTCCATTTTCCTGTTTTCTTTTTAATAAAGTTTATTGCAAAAAAATATCCTTCCTCAATTCTGTCGCACACACACACACACACACACACATATATATATATATATATATATATATATATATATATACACACACACGCACACTAATTATGCACACACAAACACAAACGTAATTTGTGCCTAATGGAAGTCATGCTGAAAACACAGAACAATGAAGCAAACATGCATTCATACAGACGAGATTACAAACATACCAATGCAGATAATCAGATTTATCATGGGTTTTTTTTTCAAGTGAACAATAACTGATGAAAGGATATCCGTTTCTTAGAAAACTAGAATATTTCAAACAGTCGTACCACAGCAAATTGTGCAAAAGTTAATTTGCACATATCATTATTATCATGTGTTCATTGGTAGATGAAAATGTCTTACAGTTAATTTAACATACGCAAAATAACAAATCACGGACATCACTTTTTACATCTAAACAATGTCAATAATATTCATATAAATACAAAATTAATCTTTGGTGATAAAAATACAGTATGTACACGAATTCACATCATTTAATACATTTACATTATACAAGAATATGAAAATAACCGAATTCTATCCCAAGTGAGATATGTATGAACGTTTTCAGGGAAGTGATGTATAGTGTCAGAACAATCTTTTCCTGCTTGAGTTCTAAGTGGTGGAAGTATGAGACCATTATTATCTGCGTTTCGTGTACTATACGATTGTTTGTGACAAAGGGGTTTGATGAGTTCTCGCAAGTATTCAGGCACGTTGCTACGAACTGTTTAAGATTTTTTACAAGCGAAAGTGATAATTTTTTATACTATAACGAAGGAAATAATTACTAGATAAAAAAAAAAAAAAAAACGTTACTATTCATATTGTAATTAAAAGTTTCCAGGCACCTACATATTTTTAATGTCACCGAAGTTTGATGCCTAGTTAGAAATTAAATGATGGATTTTGTCGTAAAAAAAAAATCAATAAAACTTATGCGACAATTATCTCTAAATTATTAACAATGAGATGCATCAATGTATATTTCTTGAAATTATTGCAAACATATTGCTTTTAAACTTCATGTACAACGTGATGATCCTTGATGCATGAAATAAATTCATATATTTATTTGATTATCTTGTAAGAAAAATGTACGGGTATATCCAACAAATCAATTCATCAGTACAATAAAGAACAAAAAATAATCCGTTTTGTCAGGAACAACTTAACACACACACACACACACACACACACATACACAAATTCACTCCTCAACCTGAAAACACAACCTCAGACCATCCACACTCACTTGCCATTTGCGCTCCTTCTGCATTTTATTTTCTTCTTGCTCTCTTTGCTTCTTGATTTTCCTCTCTTCCCTCTCTTTCTTTCTTCTCGTCTTCCTTGCCTCCTCCTCCTCTACCTTACGCCTTTTCTCTGTCGCCTGGCGGAAATACTCGTCACTTGAGATGGCGTCAAACCTGATGCCTGCCCTCTTCTTGGGGTTATAAGTTACTAGTGGTAATTGCAAAAACGAGTTTATTGAAGGGGAGAAGGCGGGAACATCCGTTTCCGATGAAACAGGCACTGGGTCGTGATGAACATCTGCTCTTGGTGTCGCAGAAACTGCGGGAAGGAGAACATCTGCTCCCGATGTCGCAAATACGATGGGGCACGGGACTTCTACTCCTGAAGCCGCAACGAATGTGGACCGAGGGAGATCTGCCCCCGATGTCGTGGGGATCGCACCGGAACGCTGGTCATCTGCTCTCGTCACAGAGGCGATGGGGCGCGGGACATTTGTTCCTGATGTCGTTGAGACTGTGGGACGATGGACATCTGCTCTCGTCACAGAGGCGACGGGGCGCGGGGCATTTGTTCCCGATGTCGTTGATACTGTGGGACGATGGACATCTGCTCTCGTCACAGAGGCGATGGGGTGCGGGGCATTTGTTCCCGACGTCGTTGATACTGTGGGACGATGGTCATCCGCTCTCGTCACAGAGACGCTGGTGCGCGGGACATTTGTTCCCGATGTTGAGGGGACTGTGGAGAGAACGACATCTGTTCCAGATACACAGGCTGGCGGACGTTGGAAGGTCTCCGAAGGGAGGAGATGAGCCTGGTTGTACGTCTTCGTAAAGGGATACAACCCTGCCGCTCTGAAACCATTCTTGACGACGGATGGCTTCTCGGTGAGCTCTCTCCAGGCTTCACCGAAAACCTCCGTAAGTTAGTGCCTTGGTCACGAACACACCTGGATGGTTGTTCCGGTACACCCTCTCCACTCCACCTTGTACCAGGATGACTTCAGCGATTTGAATACCGCCACGTCCAGTGGCTGTAGTAGGTGAGTTGCGTGCGCTGGAAAGCGATACAAGATTATGCCATTCCTCCGAGCTAGGTCACATGCATCCAGGCTGTCATGTGATGGGTGACCATCAACAAAAAGTATGACGGGGCGAGGGATCTTCGCATCATCCAGAAACTTAATGAAAGTCTCCTCCAGGTACTTCAGGAACGACTGTGAGTCTATCCAGCCTTTATTGGTGCGACGGACGATGCTTCCTGTCGGTAGCCCTTTTGGCGGGTTATCTCCCTTCCTCGCTCTCTTCCCTGGCATCAGAACAAACGGTGGGAGATATGTCCCACTTGCGGAGGCGGTGGCAAGGACGGTAACCTGGGCCCCGTTTCATAAAAAGTTGATATGATAACAACTCTTGCTGGAATGTCAATTGTCATGGCAACGACAAGAATGCAGCATCCTGATTGGCTGTTGCTATGGGAAGTTGTCGTTCCAGCAAAAGTTGACATCCTAACATCTTTTATGAAACGGGGCCCTGGTCCTTCGAAGAGTTTTTGAACTCATGTACGACCTTGCACCCGACTTCGGCCATAATCTTCTTTTTGGCCTGCCCTCCAAGCGCGAACCCGCTCTCATCACAGTTGAAGATCCTCCTGGGCTCCTCCATAATGCTACGTGCATTCTGGTCCTGTAGATATCCCTCCAGTCTTGAGAACCAGCTATCTACTGCACGTGGTGTCAAGAGATACACCGCTCTTTCCCAATCGGTTGTGGCACACGGAGGGCGATGTTTGGATGGCGAGCCTTAAATCCCTTCCACCATGACCTACTGGGGCGATTGTCGATGAACGGGGTGTCTCTGTAGGGCTTGGAGTCTAGGAAAGTTTTGACAAGCTGTACAATGAAATTACGGATTTTTTTTTTTTATTTCATTTATCGTTTTGTCGATTCATAGCATAACTGCGTCGAATTTTCTTCATATTACTGATTGAAACATTCAAAATATCAAACAGAAAAGATTGATTATGAAGAAGATACATATGATTATGTGATACAGACATCTGTATTTGAAATATTGAATCAAAATCCATACATTGTCATTAATGCTATTAAAATATAAAATATGCATGCATAACCTTTATAACTAAGTAATCATAAAGTTCCTGAAATGAATAATAAAACTTATATATTGTATTATCGCTCATTCATTCATTTGGGTTGATATTACTATTCAGGATTAGATAAAACATTGCCCAACCCATATTATAGAATGACAATGATATTGTGAACGAAAATTTTCCTGCTAGTAGTCAACGTGGCGGCGGAACGGGGGAAGCATCCAACCCTTCCCCTCTTCTTGATCCACATCAAAGTAACATGAGCTGTTCAGACAAAATTGGGGGGGGGGGGGGGGGGGTGGCAGAGGATAAAAACCAACCGGTTCGCATTTTCCTTTGCTAGTCACTCTCTTTGGGGTTGGTAATTAGCTGTTATCTATCTTTGTATACCCCTACGTTGAATGTAATTCCATTTTCGGAAACGCTGAAAAATCTGGGTAAAACCCCTCTCTCTTTGCTCCATAGAACCGTGCAGGATTATGCAGTTGGGGGGGGGGGGGGCGGCACGGTATATGTAGCAGCTCATGGATTCATTTTAGGTTGAAGATAATTGTTGGAACAGTAATAACGTGTTTGCATAGATTTAGAAGACTTCGTTGAAAGGGGAAATTATCCTTACATCAAAAACTTGACCTCTTGTTTTTCCAAACCCCCTCTGAGATGAATCAATCAGCCACGAGACTATCTGCCACTCCTCTTCTGGGGTCAACGCAGTGTGCGGTCCTGGCGTTGTGGTGATTGGGGACAAGTCAAGCAGCTTGTCGTGTAATGTTGCTCGTGGCAGCCCATATTCTTCAGCTGCTGCCTTCGTTGAGAGTTCCCCGTACCTCACTCTTCTCATCGCTGCTTCCATGTCTTCAGGTCGCCATCTCTTGTATTTTCCACGGAGCGGCATGATCGGGAACTCTGTATTAACCCGTTCCTTCCGCAATTCTCTGAGTGCCTTTAATGCCCCCAAACGAGATTCTTTTCGCCCGTCGACAGAGAGGCACACAGGTTGGTAATCCAGCTGTGTGAAGGCAGTCAAGCGGTTCATTGTGTCCCCCTTTCTACATTCAACTGCATGTGCCCGTGCACAATGGAAATATCGATCGGGTGCGAGGTATGAATAGAGCGTGCGCTGATGAGCTCTCAGAATCTTTTGTTCTACACAAAACCAGGTACCTGAATGAGGTGACTGGGGTCAGCGAACCCGCATTTCTAACTGATCTCAACCTTGATCATTATGTACATGTTCGTACGAGTTTACAGCAGAACAAGCAAAAAACTAAATCAGGAAAAGGTACATAATACTGTAAAATCACCCTTTTTTTAAACAGCAGGAGAACAAATCCTGATAGAATAAACTGATCTTTTTATCAAACCCACTTTTCTGAGCATTTTAACACAAAGAACATGAATTTAGGCCAATGAAGCAGGCACCCTTGTCTTCATTTTGGGAACCTGGTAAACCAGGTTCCCGTATATCAGTTGCTCCCACGGGAACCTGGTAAACCAGGTTCCCGTAAGGAACGGGTTAAGTTATAATAGTGTTTACAGGTTCACCAATGTTACGTTTTAACTGCTTAATGCAGTCAATATTTCACCAAACGATAATATAGTGACTTTGAGTCTGTTCCATCAATAACAAAAAGAGAGGGGTAAAATATTGACAATAACAGAGCTGTGTTATTAGGCCTAAATCTAAGCATAAACCCACTTACGATGATATGATCTAATCACGGTATAATTTATAGATATTTAAGCTTTAAGCCGAAATCCACGCATATACCCACTTCCGGTGATATGAGCAAATTAACATATATTTAACTTTTAGGCCGAAATGTAAGCATACTTCTATTTACAATGATAATGATCAAATCAATGTAGACCTATATATATCTAAGTTTCAAATTGCTAATTACGGTTTATAGGGTGCAGATGAAAAATTTTCAGTTCACAAAACCGAGATGATTTTACAAGGAGCATAAATAAACAGAGAGAGAGAGTGTGTGTGTGTGTGTATGTCATCAAAAAAATATTTTGATTTTGAGAAAAAACGAGAACACAAACAGAAGAAAACATATGTTGCAGTGTATAGTCAGGGGGTATATAGGTCAATATAGAAAGAGCAAGGACTGGGGACGAAAAAAATCATCTCGTGATTTTGCAGTTGTCTTGTTTTAAGTACTAGTATGAATATTATTTTCAATATGAGATTTATGATTATGATTTTGCAGAGGTCATTTCCAAGCATTTTTAACGTTCCCTTTTCTTTCGGATCTTTTCATGCATGACTGGATCTATTACAGACACTCTTTAGAAGCCTGCTAAATATCACTTGCGCCGAGGTGCTTGATGAGTTTAAAAACAAATTAAAAAAAGAAAACATATCACATAGTTGAAACAGAAAGACACACCCATACACCCGCTGGCCCTTCACACACATTAACAAGCACATCCCCACACGCACACACATACACACCGAATAACGCACACACAACACAAACACAGAGTTACCATAAAGAACTGCTAAGTTATCCCTTACCTAAGCGTCAATTGACTTTTCAAAAACATCAATTTCAAATGTTTAACTTGTAAATTTCTGACCAAATATCCTCGAACATATTGACCACCGCCACCACCGGCCACCAGCAACACCATAATCATTATCATCATCAGCGTCATCATCCTCTTGTAGTTGTCGTCAACAGCACCATAGTCATTTTTCCCCATCCTTATTATCATCGTCATCATCATTATATCACTATCATCCTCACCATCATCATCATTATCATCACCATCCTTGTCATCACCATCATCATCATTGTCACCTTGAAGTGCACAATAATCCAAAGTGCTATCTAAAACGTTTCATTCTTCATCCAACCCCCTGATGAGTGTCTATCATTCAGTCATGCGTGAAAAAATCGTAATGAAAGGGGAAGCAAGATGTTGGAAGGATAAATCTACCTGTCCCGACATATTTTGAAACCTATTATATTTATAAAAAAAAGGACCAAAAAAATGTCAAATTTCGAATAAAAAATTTCAAAATGGTGGGATTTTTTCTGCCTTATTTCTTTTTATAATTATACATTACAAATGTATTCAAATTCAAGTAAAAGAAGAATGAGGAGGAGGAGGAGCAGAAGGATGAGGAAAAGGAGGAGGGGGAAGAGAAGCCCAAACTAAATTGACAAAAAAAATGAATAGATAAATAGGGGGCGGGGAGGCGCTGCTCCCCTGTTCCACCGCCAATTAGATGAAGAAAACTTGGGTAAAATACATTAAATGAAATAATAGATCCAAGTAAAGCAATTGTTATTATAAGGCCGAAATATAAATTTTCTTTTGATGAAATCTATAAGGTAATCTGACATCGGATTTGGTCTCATCCTTCAATCATGTCAATAATTCCGTCGTGTGTGTAATCATGGTTTCAATTTAGTGAATTCACCAATAGGCCTATAGATCTACCCACTCTTTATACATCGTCGTGTGTAAAATGGTTTTGAAATTAATTTGTGTACCGTACATCTCTTTAAAAATGATTATTCATCACACTGGGTTGATAGAAATTATCAAACTATCATATTTCAATAAAATATTATCTATTTGACAAAGCAACAACTTTTCAATCATGTCGATTACGACCACACACTTAATGCACAAGCGCCCCGGCCCGGCCCGTGTCGAAATCTGATGCAGCGCCATCTCTAAAGTAAACGACGAGAAATATACAGGGCAAATTCCCGATTTCGCCATTTTAGAACATTCGCTCACTCGAACAACACGCAACCGGAAGCTGTCCCAGATTATCTCTCGGATTACGTACACATTGTCTTGTTTTTTCGTCTTAAGAATAAAGGAAATCGATTTCTAGACTGAAATTCGTCTTACTTTCCACTCTATGAAAGTCTGGAAACAAAGATGGCGACTGACAAGGTTCGATTTAGCTGAGAACTGGGCAATTCTACTGCGCGTACGTACAGCGGAACGACGGTACGCGGTGCGTAGATTTCTACATTACGTAGATTCTTGATACTGTAGTATGCTATTTTTGTACCATTTGGCATTTCGAAAGGCAGTGTGTGGGTTATATATTCATTATTGGGACAAGACTTCATTACATATTTATTTGGGTGTCGAAATTAGGCTGCTGTCGAAAATTGGTGCCCCAACGGTACAACATAAAAATGCAAAAAGTTCTCACCCTGGGAGGGGGACACACCCTCCCCCTCTTTTCGCTCGGCTCGCTCGGCTCGGTCGCTTCGCTCCCTCATAATACAGCCGCCCCCCAAGAAGGGGGGGGGGGGTGGCATGACCTTGACCCCCCCGTCTCGCAGCCCCCCCCCCCCCCCCAAACTGGAAAACGTTTTCAAGGTATCTTTTTGATATGATTTTTTTAAATACTTCTTGATTGTTTTGAAAGTGATCTCTTTTGAGTGATACAATATAATGATCAAACTGGAACCCTAATGACGGTTGGAGATTTTTTTTTTTTTTTTTTTACATCACCCTGCTGTTGGAGGATCTGTCCTTGCTGAAGAGTAGTGTGAAACAATTCAACAATCCTACCTGAATGAAGTGCTTGTTCCCTTGTAGTGTCACCATTGGTTATACTGCTACAGGCAGAGGTGATAAAACAGATCTTCTGTTCTAGCAAGAACCAAATATTTAAGTTTGTCTACTACTTTATTTAGTTCAGATGTATGGATCATGTTCCTGAATATCAGTCTTTTTCCTGAAGATACTGTTTATGCATCTATTTCATCTGTTTCTTCTGGATGGCTGGTAATATCTCTTGTCTCTCTCGTTTGGTCATTGTGACAAGAATATTGAGCCGTTACAGAGCAGAAGTATTCAAAAAAAATCATATCAAAAAGATACCTTGAAATTATGTGTATACCAATGTATACAGAAAAGCAACATGACTATTTTGAAATACTTCTAATAATACTACAGTCGAATCCTGTTATAACGAAATGCTTGGGATCACATAAAATACTTCGTTATAAGCGAATTTCATTGTATGCGAATGGGTTGTATTTACAGAGAATCGGGACTCAGCTAGCATTGCTTCGTTGTAAGCGGTCATTCGTTATAAGGGACTACGTTATAACAGGATTAACCTGTATTGTTTTTTTATCAATGAATCTAAGCTTTAGGCCTTAATCTTCTTCTTTTTTTTTTTTTTTTTTTTTTACATTATGCACCTCCCTTGTCCAAAAAAAAAGGGGAAAACTTAAATGATAAGTCAGGTCTTTGCGCGATTCTACATATAAAGTCTACACTACAGCATGTTGATGGCGGCCATCTTGAAAAATGGACGCCATTTTATTTTAAGACATCAAAACATAGTAATATCCTGAAACTAACCTCAGATTTGAATTCTCCATCCCTAAAAACCTTTAATGCCCATATTGGATGTGCTAGGGGAGTTAAAAGTAAGTAAATAGCATTTTCAAGATGGCCGCCGGCGGCCATCTTGGATTTCCGCGTATATCTCAAATTGCTCAATGATGACAGAGCTCCAGCATGTGGATTGATAAAATAGAAGGTCTAAACATTCAATATCACTTTAAAAAAAACAAAAAAAAACTATAACATTCCAATGCAACCTTAGCCCCAAAATCAGGGTTTGGCTGCCGGACTAATATAGGCGTACCTGTGTTTTGGTGCCTCGTCTGCTACCGGCGGTTTCACGCTGTCGCGATCTTCAGGCAGACTGACAAAGTGGTGTGTTTCTGTGCTCATGTGGCGCGGTGGATCGGTTTGACGCATAGATGGTTTTTCTTTTCTGGTGTCTGCATTTGGATATAAGTTCGGACCTTTTATTGAGTGCATTTTTGTTTCTGGTGATGATGACCTTCTCATCGAGGCAGAGGAAACCAAACGACACCCCCCTCTACGTCAATAGGGACTCCAACCACCCGCCCTCTACACTAACACAAATACCCTTACCAGTTGAAAAACGCATATCAACATTGTCTTCAAACGAAGACATATTCCACAACGCAGCGCCACTGTACGACGAAGCCCTGAAAAAAAAAGCGGTTACGAGAAAAACATCAAGTACTCCAAACCGAGTGAAGAGGGAAAGAGAAGAAAAAGGAAAAATAGGAGCAGGAATATCACATGGTTCAACCCACCTTACAATGCAGCGACCAAGACAAATGTGGGGGTAGATTTCTGAAGCTCATCAACAAACACTTTCCCAATGGGCACAAGCTGAACCCAATATTCAAGAAGAATACCGTAAAAGTGAGCTACAGCTGCATGAAAAACATGGATGCAGTCATAAAATCCCACAACCAAAAAGTTATCGGACAATCCAAGTCACATGACACCGATCCCAAACCCAAATGCAACTGCCGCCAAAAAGATCAATGCCCGTTGAGAGGAAGATGCATGGAAACGGGTCTTGTGTATAAAGCAACCGTCAAGCATGACAATGAGGAAAAGTGCTACTACGGACTGGCGGGGGTACCTTCAAGGACAGATATAGGAACCATGTTATATCCATCAAGAACGAGAAATACAAAAACGAAACCCAACTCTCAAAATATATCTGGAGCCTGAAAGACAAACGCGCAAACTTCACACTGACATGGGACATCCAAAAAAAGTCAAACTTAACTCTTAAGCCCTTTTTACACTTGTGTTTCTTAACCCCGTACTTTCTCTGACCCAGGACTATCGTTCTGGACCAATTCTTTTCAGCTTTTTACACTCGCCAATAAATCCCGTAATAAGCTCTTGTCCTGGGTTAAGGAGAAAACTGACCTTTTTACACTCGTATTTCTTAGTCCCGTACTTTCCAAACCACATGAACATTCATGATTACGCAGTGCACTGTGCAAGTACACGCACGCATAGGCAGCACTTAATTACCTCGTTTCTGATTGGTCAGTGGGGGTCGGACTTCGTCTCCGTCGCTTAGCCCCGGATTATTTTTTCGTTCTGTTTACACTCGCTTGCTTGGCACCGCAATTGCGGTGCTAACCCTGCTTTTTTGCAGGGCCAGATAGTAATATATGGGATTATCGGTAGGGCTAGCCCACTTTGGCAAAAACAAGTGTAAACAGAAAGTGGGCTAAGGAAAGTCCGGTACCAACGCTGGGGCTAAGCCCCCCCCCCCCCCCCCCTTAGCCCCACCGTTGGTACGGGACTAAGCAAAAATTTGTGTTAAAAGCCCTTAAGAAGGAGTGGCTTGTGCAATCTCTGCCTCGATGACAAGGCCATCATCAGAAGAAACAAAAATGTACTCAATAAAAGGTCCGAACTTATATCCAAATGCAGACACCGGAAAACAAAAAACATCCATGCGTTAAACCGATCCACCGCGCCACATGAGCACAGAAACACACCACTTTGCCAGTCTGCCTGAAGATCGCGACAGCGTGAAACCGCCGGTAGCAGACGAGGCACCAAAACACAGGTACGCCTAATGCTCTGCTTTACAGCATTGAGCACTTTTCAATCCTCAACAAATAATATATTCCCGACGGATATATACCCAACAGATATATATAATAGACCTACATAATAGCGAGTTATCATAATATCTATCATTAGCAACACCTATTATTCATTTCTGTGTGACACTATGCGAATCTTGATTATCTATTTTTATTATGTTTCAATCCTCTTGGGTCTAAACTGCTCATGTTCTGCCTCTCAATCATTTTTTACCATATTATCATGATAAGGTCTAACCTGTCTATAGCGACCACCTGTAACGGACACTTTTCGCCTTCCATGAGTGGCCGCTATAGACAGGTTTGACTGTATCATTAATGCAATATGATGTATGTTATGATAGATAGTAATATAATACTGATATAACAAATTATAATATCATACAATGTTATATGATATGATATGATACGATATGATATGATATGATATGATATGATACGATATGATATGATATGATATGATATGATATGATATGATATGATATGATATGGTATGATATGATATGATATTATAGTATCCTATATTATATCATATCATTTTATATATCATTTTATATAAAAGCATCTTTAATTCTTTTGGTATTCATCTCGATATTTTCTATTTCATACTAATTAGTAGCACTCACGTTTGCTAAGAGTTCTCATCAAGACTAGAATCTACCTTCCATTAGAGAGACTTTGCTTTGACAAAAGAAAATAGAATTGCTCTCTTTCCCCAACACTGCTCTCTGCGCTCCTCCAGAAGGAGAGATCAACTCCTTCTTTACTTTCAAAGTGGTGTCCGGAACTAAAACAACGCCTCCGTTCGGAAAGAGAAAAAGAAAGTTGTAAACTGCCTACGCTTTAAGGGCACTAAATGTTCTCTAAGATTTTCATTGCTTTCGTAGCGAAGACAGAGAGCAGTGTTGGGCAGGAGAGGAGTAACTATACATTCATGAATACGTCCAACTACTGCTGCAGGACCGGAGAGAGAAATAGTCCGTGGCATTGCATGCGTTATTTTAGAAGTGTCAGTGGTTGACACTGTCGCTGTGGAAAAAAAAAAAATGTTCACATCCTAACAGTTTTCATACCATTCCCTTTAGCCATTATTGTATATACCAAAACCTTTAGTGTCTTTATTTGTTCGCACTGGTACACAGGATAACTATCATCAATAAGTACATTTAAGCATACATCAGGACTTTATTATGTTCTTTTAAGCATTCCTCTACCATATACTGCTATAGGGAGCACCGCATGATAACACGATTTTGAGCGTATAGCGACTAGTTCACACTGTCAGAGCTACGGAATTAAAACTATCAGTATGGAGCGATGTTACTGCTGTATCATTATGCAAGTACCTCATAACATTTAAGCGCGTTTACATCGTCACGTTACTATGCTACTGTGTCGTTTATCGACATGTAAGTATATTAACTCTTTCCAACCAGCTAATAGGTAAACATGAATACGAATAACATGAGATACACTTAAAAAAAAAATACATTGTATAGAACGCTATAAATTGCCATTGGAAACACTTCCATTTAGTCCAATTGTCCGGGTTTTTTTTTAATGATACTATCTCAAGTCACATCTGCTGCTGTATTATGTCTCTTCTCGTTCAATCTATCAGTTTTATTTACACTACTGATATAGAAAATCTACTAATCTATCATTTACACAATTAAGACATACGTATGATGTTGTGTTGAATTGAGCTATAAAAGCATATCATCATAATTTGCCTTCTTATAACTTTATACACTGCTGCAATCGTTTATGACGGTAGCTGTGTTAACTTTAACACATTTCTGAAGTGACAGAAGTGACTACGTTCGTGAACTGTTCCCCGACAATTTTTTTATCTCTTTCGTAAAATGACGTTTATGTTCATTTTTTTCTAGACTTGAAGGAGGATGTGAAGGGAAATGTGCTTTAATAATAACCTGTCACTACTCTCTTAGCAGTGGCACTGCGCATCATGTGTGACGTCACTGGGTTGCGTCATCTACACCATAACTGTTTAAATGCAGTCACTTATATACAGTGCTCATTTCTCTGTTGCTTACTGTAAGGGATGAACAAAGAATGTATCGTATTAATGCTAAACGAAGGTGTTATGATTATGTCGACAAACGTGCCACACTACAAGCCAGTCTGTTTGTTTACAGTTTTTTTTTTTGTAGGTAGACACTAAACGTAACATACATAGATAAGCATACTAAACATAACGTCACTGACATTAAAGGCATAATTTACCATTTGCAGATGAAATAAAAACCTAGCATTGGTGCTTCAAAATAGTTCTGAAATGTGCGTTAGTGATAGAAACTACCAATATAATCAGTATGATCGATGTTGAGTGTTGTTATATACATGTATATACAAAATGTGAACAATAGTTTAATATAATAAAAATGTTTCCAGACTAAACCGTCTACAGTTATTGTTTAATGAGAAAAAGAATAGTGATATCTCCCCATATTTAAGGCTTTGTTGCAAATATATTACATATATATATATATATATATATATATACATATATACATATATATATATACATATATACATATATATATATATATATATATATATATATATATATATATATATATATGGTAGGATGTGTTGTGATACAACTGACCTACACATATGCATCAAAAGTGTTACCTTGAACATTTTTTAGATAAGGTAGACAGAAATCTTGTCCAATAAACATGATAAATTGTGTATAACGTTGTATAGAAAATGATAAGTGATGCAAAAAAATCAATAACAAACTGGATACAGAACAAACAAACAAAAAAGAATGTAGTGAATTAACATTCTATGTTAGCATACTTTCACTTTCACATCTTTGTTCGCATTAGACAAAAAAAAATTCTTTTTCCTTCCAGGGGCTTTCCGGTTTCATGTGAATAGATAATAATAATAAATAATATATAGATAAAACATGGAGATATATAAAGTACAGTTCACAAAACTATCTACATTGTATACCCATATTGTTATATAGCGTAAGCTATACAAAGAAAAAAAATAGAAACAAAAAAAAAAAAACCTAAAAATGTCGCTATGGCCACTGGTATGCCTCGGCCATTATGCATGGTTCTCCTAATAGGTCTATAGTACAATATCTTGACAACGTATGATGACAGTTTCACATAATTCGCAAAATATTAATATGACAGGTTTGTCACAAATGTGTTGGGTGTTTACTTTTCTTGAACTATGTTTAATTGGATGAATGGCTATATTGTCTAAGAGTGCATGTATTTGGGGAGTTGAGGATTTTTACTTGACTTTTGACCCTGTTGTAAGTTCACGCATTGAGTAATTTTCAAGGTATGAAGAAAAAAGTATAACTTCAGTATTAAATAGTAACATTTTAGCATTTTAACCCAGCTTTTGACCCTTTACCTTTGACGCTATGATCCTAAAATTCCCAAGATAATCACTGTCAGGTAGAACATGCATAAATTTGTACCAAGTTTCAGGATGATACTTTGAGTCACTTTCGAGATACGAAGGAAGAAGTGAAATTTAGCAATTTCACCTGACCTTTGACCTTTTGGGAAGAAATGTCCACAGGAATCTCTATTGGGTAATACATGAATATATCAAGCTTCAAGAAAAACCCTGCAGGCATTGCATGAATATAAGGGAAGTAGTGAAATTTGGTGGAGTTGGCGATGACCTTTGACCCATGACCCCCAAATTCCCTAGATAATCACTGCCAGTCAGTACATGCATATGTACTAAGTTCCATGAAGAGACCTTGAACATTTTCGAGTTATGGCGAAAAAAAAAAATGGAATTTTAACATTTTCACTTGACCTTTGACCTTTGACCTCATAACCCGAAATTCTCTCTGGAGAATTTTTTTTTTTTATTTTGTAGATGTATGCACTAAGAAAATACCTTTAGGCATTGTATAGATATGGGAGAAATAGTGAAATTTTGAGCATTTGACCTTGACCTTTTGACCTTTGACCTTAAGCATGTGCACTCAAAAGTTGATTTTGCCCACTCATACAACATGCATGCCAAGTCTTAATAGAATGCCTCAAACGGTTATTTTAGTTACGTTGTCCACAAAATTGATTACGGACGGAAGGACGGACGGACCGGACGGACAAACCGACAACATAATGCCTCCGGCGACACTTCGTGGCGGAGGCATAAAAATTACCTTTGAAATGTTTTTGTTGAGTATAACGACCGTCATTAACAGTTGAGATTATTATAAAACGTGCAAAAAGAAAGCACCGCAATCTTCTAATGACATTGCAGTTGCTGATTATAAGACGATTCCCCCCCCCCCCCCCCCCCAGATTTAGGCCTAATGGTGAAGTCAGAGCAACGATAACATTAAGCATTTTCTCTTAAAGTTGTTCCTGCAGAATATTTTCTGTTATCGTAAGACTTTACAGCCCATCCAACATTATTAAAACACATTACCAAATCAACGACATATTTTTATCAATGCCATCGTTACCCAACGAGCATTCATTGTCATTCCACACATTTCTTAGGCATACGGGTACATTTTGGAGAGAAATTCGACAATACTGCAGACGTACCATAACTATGTTTTACCTTTCACGTGTGGAAATTTGCCCTCTGTAGCGAAACCACTCCGAGAGAAACTACAACATCAACGGGAGCTGAAGTACCCAGATACAGTACTCTCCGCATAATCGGGTAGGCTCGGGCAGAGCGTTTCTTACCCGATTAAGCGGAGTACCCGATTAACAGAAGAACACGTCTCATTCACAATTGACACACACAATGTGTATGTACATGCATTGTACACTGCACCAAACACCTACACTGTATGCTGAACACGCATGCTTGCACTGCACATTATACATACATTACACTTCCTCCGTCACGAACAATAATTTACCCTTTTTTATGGACAAATATATGTCTTGAGAAAACTTTGATGTTTGACTATAGACTCTGGCGCTCTAACATGAAGGCGTTTTCCGAAATGAACATGTCTCTTTGCGTGCACTAGTCACGTAGAACGTCGAGTTACTTTTCGAGAATTGACTGGGGAAGAGCAAAATATGTTGCATGGGCTGATTTTCTTTGCAAATTTCTCGTATTGTGAATGTTGTTGCGGAGCAAGGGAGGAGCGCAAGTGTGTTCAACTCCTGTCTGTCTATGTCTAAGAGTGCCAGTTACATGTGTAATGCTCGTTTACGTGTGGCAAGTCGGTACAGGTACATGTGTTTTCATGTTTGATCACTCCCCAAATGATCGGTCTTCTTGCAAATTAGGCAGAGAATGCGATTAGCCATGGAAAATCTGACATTCATGATTCTTAAAGTGTTATATCTGTGATAAAATGCGGGAAGAAATTAGATTAGAAGAAAATTATTTACCCATTTATGCGGAGAGGCAACCCGATTATCAGGTAATTTTAATGTGCATTGGAACTGATTTTGACATTACTACCCAATTAAACGGAGTACCCGTTTAAGCGATACCCGATTACGCGGAGAGTACTGTACTAATATCTCGATCAGGCAGTCCTGAGAATTTTTATTCACTGTACTGATAACTAAAAAGTGTAAACAGTAAAACGCAAGTAAATCCACCACTGTCTCCTTACGGGATTTTTGAAATACAACTTTTGCAAGCGATCGTGCAAGAGCCTGCAAAAAATATACTGTGCGACGTAGGTAAGGCACCACTCGTGGGTAGAAAGCGCCTAAGAAAATCAATTTCAGTGTTTCAAAATGGTCATTATATGACTCATCATAAAATGCTATATTATATACGATTTTATCAATTTAGATATATCGCTTTAAGCTTATATATCACGTTTATTTACAATCAATATATAACTGTTTCACAATGAATATGATATGCCATAAAAAGAAACTAAAAAATATGCATATGACATCACGCGGGCATGCATGTGTTTGTTAGGCAGACGAGACTCGAATTCATCAAAGAAAACTGTTGTATTGTGCGTAATTACTCACTCTTCTATCTAGATACATGTGTATACTGTAAGTACTTTTTGAAAGAGTATAACTTCTGCGTGGCAGGATGTAAATGGGGGCCGCAGGGATATGATTTCGCTCCACTTCGCCGTGCAGGTCAAGTCGGCACTGGAGGAGCGACAGGACCGGGAAAAAAAAAACACCGTAAAACACAAAACCCTCACGTTGCAGTATTATGCCTATGTCGAGAGAATGCAAAAGCTGTCTTGAGTGCCAGTCAGCCAGTTCCAGAGACATCGTTTAGGATATGTGTATCATGTTACTTCTGGACAAATACGGTCCGGACGGTACCTGACTTCAGCTGTTTTTGTCGGTTTATATTCGCGGGCCTTAGCCTGTCTGTCCATACATCAAAACTAACTCTCAGAATGTTCCTCGTATACTACGATATCGAGAATTTTTGTAAGTTTTTATGTTCAGCTTGCTTGTATCGAGATTTCTTAACAATGCAACATACCTTTCACGATCCTTTTTGGGGGTCTGGGATAGAAAAAAAAAATCAAAAATGATTTTCTTGGGCAAGTTTCCCTACGATGGGAGAAATACTAATATCGCTTGACGATTATCATATTATATCAGATTATATCGTATAAAACGTACCGCAGTACCGTACACGCGTACTGGGGTACAAATACATGGCATACTTGCGTACACACAGCTCGAAAGTTAACGTCAAATTTACATCGCCTTTTCACCCATCCGGGCCACTAGTTGTGCGTCAGTGACGTCTGATCTTCAGCTAACATTCGCTCATTATCATATTCACCACAACGATACTGTAGAATCACACTTTTCAATCGAAATTATACTCTGTTGTTTGCTGATTTGAAAGTGTTTTTTTTTTTAAAGAAAGTAGTTGATTACAGATACCAACAACGACATTTTGTTTTCTTACACACAACTCGAAGACAAAAATGTCGAGTTTCCATCGCCTTTTCACCCATCTGGGCCACTAGTTGTGCGCCAGTGACGTCTGATCTTCGCCAACACTCTCTCATTATCACATTCACCACAACAGTACTGCAGATTCACATCTTTTCAATCGAAATGATCATCTTGCGATCTTGTTTGGTGATTAGGAATTTTGTTTTTGGTGAAAGATATTTATTAGAGATACCAACAACATTTTTTTTTCTTCAAATTCGTGAGGACTGCCTCATCACTTTAACACGCAAATCTCATTGGCGTTTGTGAAGACATGTAAGAGGGGAATAAGAGAAATTTGCCCTTGTGGCACGTAACAACGAGGGGAATACATTATTTCGTAGAACAACTCGGATGTAGGATATGGGAAATAATGTAAAAATGACATTATCTCGGAGATTCGGGAACCACGCATGGTATGCGGGGGAGGGGGCGCTAGAAAACTGACTGGAGGTTGACCTGTCTTCATGCTGCGTTCATCAAACCACACCAACAACAATGATTCGTCGTGGGCGCTTGTAGTCCTCCGAGATGGTCTTATAGTTGCTAGTACTTGCGCTTTCGAGGTCTGTTATCATGCCGATGCTCTTATACCTTGCAACATAAAGGGCGCCCTCGAAGAATGCCAAGTCATTTGTGTACCAAAAACTGGCCACTGCAACGGGTGGTGATGAAGGGTCAAGCAAAGTGTCGCAGCCGATATCCTTGTAATAGAGTTTCCCATTATTCATGAAATATAGATAATGTCGACAACCTGGAAGAGAAAGGCAAAATGCCAAAGAAAACCGGCAGACAGAAACAATAGGAAAATTGTGACTCAACTTCTAGGCCTATATGCAAAAGTGCATTCATTAATATTTTTATTCAAATGAAATGAAATGACATGACATTTTCAGGTTGTGTATATCATAGCCGCACACGCCTAACGTGTGTGTGTGGGGGGGGGGGGGTGTGCGTGCGTGCGTGTGTGTGTGTGTGTGTGTGTGTGTGCCAGCTTATCAGTGTGAACATGAACATATTGTATGTTTGTTGGGTTTTTTGTGTGTAGTGAATTCGTGTGAGCACTTTTAAAGGGAATGAAACCCAAATAGCATTATTGTACATAATGTTATGTAGAGTGAGGGAATGCTGACGACAACACTGAAGTTTGAGGAAAATCAGACAATCGGTCAAAAAAGTTATGAAGTTATAAAAAAAAATCGTCTGACATAATATTGTTATTTTTCTACATCATAATGAAATCGCATTTGCTTTAAAAATACCTCAGGAAAAACGATACCGTCGGATTTTTTATTTTTTTTAAGAGAAGTAAATGGAAGGAATATGATTTTATAATTTTCCTCACATTTCAGTAACGTGTTTTACTGATATTTCTGCTTTCACTCAATCCACTATAACTGAGTTTCAAAACCTTTGTGTGCTTTTGGTGCTGATTGGCTCTAAAAGCTCCATCGCATTCTACACACACTGTTCAAAGTCCCTGGCATAGAAAAGATTAGGATCTCTGAAGCAATATGAAATTTAGGTCTACGTCAAATTCCATTCAATGTTATCTTTTGCGCAAATTAAGCTAAGCAAGAGTACAGTGTACATAGTGTGTATAACGCCTTTGGTAAGCTATTTGGGAGCTTCTTTAGTATGGGCCGATATGTTATGGGAGGGCACATGTCAAGAGAAAAAGTCGAGGAATTTGGAGGTAAAGAATGCGATCAACCTGAATTTTCAATAGTATCCTTTTTCGCTGCATCAAGAACGCGGCGACAGTTTGTTTTGTACGTGTTTTGAATACCCCCATGTCTGTATACGATAATACATTGATGCTAAAGTTGCTCCCCTTTAAAAAAAAAATCATTTTATGCGGGTTACAAGCGGATAATATCAGACTAATAGGAACGTCAGACGTATTCCACCAGCCGCACCTAAAAGTATTTGAAGTGTTTAAGGCCTATATACTCTCTATTTTTTATCTCCAGGAATGGTTATAATTATTACAGAATGTGCTGTGGTATACATGATCCCATTCTTTTCCAATCATCGACTTGTATTAGGATATTAAATCACTATAATAATGGTGTAACACAGTGAGTCAATCTAACTAAATGGCTAATGAATGATATACTTTCCAGGAGAAGAACGTCCGACGTGAAGAATCTACGTACGGAACCTTCACTCTTCAAACATCCGGGTCAGAACTGACCCGGAAAGGGTCCGTTGGGGTCACACCCCGTTCCGGGTCAGATATGACAAGGAATGGAGTCAGATATGACCCCATTCAGAGTCATGAATTGGATCAGAGTGACCCCATTCCGGATATTCATGACCAAATTCCAAGTCATTTTTGACCCGGAACGGGGTGTGACCCCAACAGACCCGGTTCCGGATAAGTTCTGACCCGGATTTATCTATTTTTTTTTTTATTTATTTTTTTTTGTTTTTAGAGTGTTGGCCTTGGGAAGGTTATGGGCTTCTTCGTCTTTTCCGATTTTGATTGAAAAACCTAAAACATGTGTTTGATTGCATTAATGTGTTTGCGGCCCCTTTTGCGGCCCCGCCTGCTTTATGTGGCCTACAATGTAAATCATTAGACTTCACCTGGTACCATAGTACTGTAGTAGAGCTGCGTTAAACTCACTCACGTACCTAGCTAGCACTGCATAAAAATAATTGTTCCGCGGACAATTGCTTTTCTGACATGTCTCACAGTTGCTCCGTCAATGTTTTCTCCGCCGGCATTTTTGCTCCACCGACATCATTTTTTTTTCCCCGAAGATGCAACTAATGCTCCGCCGATCTTCTGCCGAAGACCGTTCTCACGACAGCCGATCAAAATAATAGCGGAGCATGTCGAAGGAACATTAATGTCGCAAAGCATTTGTTATGTCGGTTATCATAGACATGAAGCAATTTTTGGAAAATTGTATCGGCGGAGCATTGTCACCATTATATTCTAGGCATTAACAATGCTTTCATTCCATCAACAATGAGCATTTGAAGGGTGAATTAAAGACATACAGTAGGAAACATTGGCGCTCATTTACCTTTGCTGCCAAGACTAAGTCCAAAAACTGGATGGACGAAGGAACTCTCGTAAACCCTTTGTACTCCGCCGGTCCCATCTAATGCTTTGCGGTCGATACCGGAATTCTGGGTCCAGTAAAGGTAGCTATATAGCGCGACATGATATCAGTGTAGAACACACATTATTGTAGATGTAAATCGTTTGATTTGATTTTAAGAAAAGACAACACAATTACTGAGAGCTCATTTCAATACTGAAATATCAGACTAATAGGAAATTTTAAATGCAAAAAAAAAAATAAGAATAATAATAATGATAATAATGATATGCATCCTAGCCCAGCATAATATACTTCCGTTTTTGGGTGGTTATGTATAAAGGACAATTGAAATGAAGAGCGTGATAGCGTGAGCATGATGAATTCTACAATTACAATAGTATATTCCCAAAGTGCTTTAGATAAGATGATTTCTCATAATCGGTCGTTATGATCGTAAGCCCGGCAGACTTTAATTGATGAATCGTGAGACAACGAAAATCAGATTGCAGCACGCAAAGAAAAAAAAATCCAAATCGTGTTTCTGATATCAGTTGTAGCATATTACTCTTCAATGTGTATCGTTCTTTCTCTAAGAAAACTGGTAAACTCATGAGTGCAGTTTTCAAAATCACTTTAGGAGGCATTATAAGCAGTTTCCATTTAGCATTTTTTTTTTTTTTTATATGTAGGCCTTTACGGATGACTTGCATTTGTCACAGAATATAGGCTGATAACTGGAAATAGAGACGGATTAGAACCCCCTTATACAGTCGGAGATATTGATGTTCTTTCATAAATCACTATGGGTGTCTATACAAAAATCAAAAGGAAACATTTGGCCGAGCATAGGCCCTATTCTCCGAGTAAAGTTTTTGATAACTGTCACTGGTAGGTCTATAGTCTGCCTTGAAAGTCCTTATAAAGCTATGAAAAAGGAAACTATCATGCACTTTCTGTGTGTTACCCTGTCTTTTCTTCAACTTCAAGAAAGTTTGGATCACTGCTCGCAGTCACAAAGAGTTCGTCTTGATTCATGTTGTCAAGGAGAATGTAGCCGATTTTATTTTCTACGCTGTAGAAGAGTCTCCCCAGTGAAGTGGTAAATGCGATCGAATACACTGAAAATCAATTGGACATATAAGGAAGTCTTGGTCACAACCAAATTTTTAAAACAAAAATGCAAACAATAATGGCAGTTGATAATGATAGATGGTACAAATTAAGTACTGACAATAGTACTGTGGCCCGTTGCATAAAACTTACCATTGAATTTCAATGGTATAACTACCGTCAAAATTAGGCGTCACAGCCAATCAGCATCAAGGATTATAAAAATCTTTAATTTGAAGACTTACGGCTAGAAAGGAGCGGTAAGTCCAGCGGTAAGGGTTTTATGCAACAGGGCCCGGATAATGATAATAATGATAATGACAATGATAACAGTGATAGTAACGATACTCATTTTGTAGCATAATCACATCACATGTGGGTGTGTGTTTATGTGTGTGTGTTTGTGTGTGTGAGAGCGATAGATTTGATTTGAATGGATTCAATTTCATTTATTCTCTGTATGCCATTTCTTTACAAGAACATCAATTCTCTGCAATTTTATTGAGGTTGTACAAAATAACAGTAATATGACCTATTCTCAACAATTATCGTCATAATCATCTGCAATGTAAGCACATGAGTTCTATTTTTGCTTTCATAGAGTGATTGCCAAGAATAATCACAAAACTTTACTCTTTGGCTGCCAATAATGAATAACATGAATACAATGAAAAAGGGGTCCAACATGATGCTTAGGGATTAAGGGCTACATAATTTAAGAGAGATAGAGAAATAGAGAGGGGGAGAGAGAGAAAAGCAATCATCTAAGAAGCATACAATTTTATAGGGTGAATCGCGGGCCCTTTCAAGGCGTAGAGGAGCATGATTTCCCGACACAACATGAATAAGGAACAGCAGAGTAAGAATGAATAAAAGTAAGATCAGAGAATACGTATACTATACTTTGATGTAAGGATTATGATTAGGATGAGGGTTATGTTTGAGGGTAGAATTTCTGTTTGGCTTAGCGTGCATATATTTCATGGGAGCAATTGTCGCAGGAGCAAATGTCATGGAACCATGGCCGTATTGGTAAGCACCCTCTCTCCGTAGAAGTTGCAAGTTAAGGCCGTGTCACACCTTTCCGGGCAAGCCTTGCGTGCGACTTGTGATGAACAATATTTACTACCCGGAGGTCTCCGCAGATGACCCGCACATGGCAGTACCTAGCACGTATCTCATCCATAGTCGCCCGGAGGTGCGTGCGCAATTTTTTTTGCCCGTAACCACGTTTAGGCCCTGTCACACCTTTACGGGAATCATTTTTTTTTTTTTTTTTTAAGACGGCACAGATTGGGGCATGGCGCGTGTTAAACCTATGGGAAAAACGTTGGGTTAGGGTTTTTGGTTAGGGTTAGGGTTAGGGTTGGGGTTGGGGTTAGGGTTAGGGTTAGGGATAGGGTTAGGGTTTGATGGTTAGGGTTAGGATTAGGATTAGGGTTAGGTTTAGGGATAGGGTCCCCAATAGATTTTTAGGGTCCAAAAAAAAAAAAAAAAAAAAAAAAAAACACGCTTCCGGGAAAGCTGCTACGCGGGCTTGTCGCTTGTAGGGATTTCCAGCATACCGGATAATTTCTGAAGGCGGACAAGGATTTAGACGAGTCAGTGCATGTGTCTTACTTGCTGAACGCGTTCTATATAAATTCTACTTGCGGGTATACTGTGTAACCTAGTGTGCCAGGCGCGTGGGGGCTGACAACTCAGTGAAGGAGTTCCTCTGAAGGAATGGAAGTCCCACAGAATGTCATGATCTTGGCTGCATACGGGGACTACGAAGTATCTGCGAGGGAGTTGCCTGCAAGATGCTGCCGCTAAGGGCCTCCTAAAGGCGTTCTGCGTGGACCTCTCCGGTCATCCCGGCGACTCACCCGGAAAAAGTTTTGGTCATGCTCAAAACTTGGCTGCGGTTAAATCGGACTTGCTTGCGCACCTCGGGCAACTACAGGCGAGATACGCGCTAGGTACCGTCAGGTGCGGACCAACTGCGGAGAGCACCGGGTAGCTCCTTTAGTTTGGTCTTTAGTTTTACCCGTGCTCCTCATCCTGTTCTCCACACTAGGCTTTTGTTGGGACCTACAGTCAACAAGCTTTGCTTTTTAGTATGTTCCATCGTATTTCTCTTTGCATTCTTCTCTTCTTTTACTTTGATTGAAAATGACACATCGACCGCTGTGTACTATGTTTGTATTTCTATTTCTTTTTGTCTATATCAAAGCTGGACATCCTGTATTATTATAATGTTGTTATATTCTATGTATTTTCCATCGAGAAATACGAAAATAAAATTGAAAATTGAAATTGAAATCTGTTTCCCCGCAAGTCAACCAGTAAAACTTTCCCAGATAAGGTATAACAAGGCCTTGAGCATGCTCAAAACTTGTTCAGAGTGAGTCGTCAGGGTTCGCTCGCAGAAGTACACGCAGAACACCAGTAGGAGACCCTTACCGGTAGCAGCTCGCAGGCAACTCCAAAGCAGGTACTTCTCAGTACACGTAAGTCGCTCGTAACAGAAAACGGATCGGTTTCAAAGCTCTCGGGATCAGGCAGGTCACACGGAATACACGCAAGTAGAAGGTAAGTAGCACGCGTCTACCAGGTAAGAAACAAGTGCGAAACTCGCAAACATTCTTGTCCACCAGCGGAAAATTCTCCTCCGTGCTGGAAAATCCATCCTCCTAGCTTGCCCGGAAAGGTGAGAGTATCCTATTGGAGACTTATCCGAGTTTTATCTTAGGACTTTAATTACCGGCATTTGCTACCAGCATTTGGCAGCGAAAATCACTGTACTCAACAGAGTTCATTTCAAGGGGCTTGTTCTCAACATATTTCGCTCTGACGACAGAATCTAGCGATTCCAGTGCTGAATTGATTCGCTTCTTTGTAATCTTTCCATTGGTTTATGCATGATATAAGGAATGATAAGATTAAAAAAAGGCTTTCTGCATTCAGTGCTTCTAATTAAAGACCTCGACTTCTAATCTTTCTTAGCTCATGACTCTCAATGGTCACATGGTGAGGGTTCTTTATAAAGGTTAGTATGTGTATTATTAACAGCACATGCCATAAAAATTAAGGCCCGAAGGTGGTACAAATGAAACCATGGTTTAAACCATGGACAAAAACCATGGAGCGCCAAGTGTTGCATGGAATATTTCGTTAAGAAATCAGTCATTACGTCAATGAAATTATTATTTTGTAACGAAATGACAACATTTTGTAACTAAATGAACATTTCGTCCACGAAATGATAATTTCTTTAACGAAACGGTCATTTTGTCGACGAAATGACCCATTTCGTACCAAAATATTCCGTGCGACACTTGGCGCTCCATGGTTTTTGTCCATGGTTTAAACCATGGTTTCATTTGTACCATCTTCGTAAATTCGGGCCTAAGGGTTTTAAGACTAAACGCTTGGAGTACGATAGATAAGGGTAGACATGTATGAGAAGGGGGATTGACGAGGGTTAAAAAAAAAGAAGAAATTACGATAAATTGCCACCTACAATCGAATCCATGATATTCAAAGACCACTTCGGCACTGCTGTTGACGACAGGAGAACGCATAATCGAGCTAGAGCACACGTCTTTACAGTTTGCAATCCAGTACAGGGTTTGACCTTCAGCATCGAACGTTAGATCCCAGAGCAAGTTTGTGTCGGATGAGTTCAAGTGAAAGAACTCTGTGAACTCCATTGTGCTGGTACTTGCACTCCAAATGACCCTTTTGTCGGTGACAAAAATTGTTCCATTTCCCGTCTTAAAATCTAATGCATCGGGGAAAAGGACCGAATAATAGAAACTTCACCATAAAGTACCTTTGATCTTCTACAAGGAAAGGAATGACATTGTTGTTACTGTAGTTTCAGATGTGTTACTCTCGTACGGTAGTATTGCTTAAAAACAGCATTTCTTTGTCTTCATATCACTTTCATTATCATCCATTTCAAATATAACGTCCTTCTTTTTTACAACCACGTTGATAAATCTGCAGTTTTCATTTAAAGTAATTTTGTGGTGGTTTCTTTTTTCTTTTTTTTTTCAACTTTTGATAAATCCAGGAATACCAAGATTTTTGCGCTTAGATACAATAGTATTCACTAGAGAGGGAGATACTTAGTAATCAAATCACAATAGGTAAAAAACTTTTTGTTTCTTTAAACACGATTTACACACACACAGACACACACATAGACACACACACACACACACAAATGATTTGACTTTCTTACTACTCATGGTTTAGATTTAGTGAAATAGCTTTTCTGGCAATCTTTTGAACAAAGACGGGATTATTTCTTGGCTACTTTGATGTTCAAGTGTATTCATGGTCTTGCCCCTAATCGACTTTGTCAAGACATTGAAATGGTGTTTGATCGACACGAACTGAACACTCGCTATGCAAATTTTTTAAAAGTGACGGGTCCAAAACCAAATCTGGAGTGTTTTAAAAGATCTTATGCAGGTGCACAAGTCTGGAACAATTTATCTGAAGATTTACAAAATGTTCACCAGTTTTAAAATGTTATGTAAAAAAAAGATATTTTTAATCTGTTGCCCAAACAAATTAGTGTTTTTAACTGACTATTCGGTGCATAGTCAGTTAACTGACTGTTACATTTAACTATCTCTGTTTGGTCAGCGCCAGGGATTGTTGTTAGACAGTTACTAAGTACTGTTACTTGTTAACGCCCTCTATTGACGGCACCATATAACAGGTTAGAATACAAAAACACGCTTTGATTACGCGAGCATACAAAGGTTTACCGCGTTGAGCCTCACAAGGAATAGTATTTTATCAGTTTTGATTAAAAAAAAATAAGCTGGTATTTTCTTCAGACCTAATTTACCAAAGGAAGATAAAGATATCACATGTTTGATGGAGAATTTACGTGGCAAACCTTATACACGCTATGTATCCAAAATTGATAGGCATTGTTTTCCCGAAGGTTCGTTAATCTGAAAATAAGAGAAACTTTATTATTTTGAAGGTTTGATAGCTCCCCCCCCCCCACACACACAAAAAAAAAAACAAGCAAACATCAAACAAACAAACAAACAAATGAAACAAGGTTCGTAAATCCACAAATGGAAAAATTGCATACTTTTAAACTAACATTCGGAATTACTAACCAATATCGTTTTAAATTAACGAACCTTCGGTATTGCAAACTTTTTTTTTAGTTTTCTTTTAGGGGTTATACAAACGAACATTCGGAAGACCAATCCTTTAGTATTTTAAACGAAACTTATTTCGTTTTGGATTACCGAACCATCGTAATAATAAACCCTGAAAATGAACCTTCAGAAAAACAAACTGTAACCAGAAATAAGAAATTTCTGACTCCAGAATTATTCAGCATTTACCAATCCCAGAGGGCAGCGGATATCATACAATTCTGATATTCACCTTGCATTATAATGATGATGCCATGTAACAATCAGGAGGTAAACTATAATCATCGAGAAGGCGAGAGAGCCTCCTTGATATAACAGGCAAACTCCACAACACCATGCTGAAGGGCATATAAATCAGACACTTGCTTATGAATATATCGTAGTGCAAAATAAATTCATTAATTATTCATTTAAACTTTATGATACCACAGTCTTCGGGGTTCACTCCTCAGAACAATACATATTACATATGTGGTATTTCCAATGAAACATAATAGTACGTTACAATATGTCGTGCCCCACACTGCGCATCGTCAATTCTATACAGATGTTCAATGCATATAAATGCAATTTTACTAATAGCTGGGTTCGAAAGTTGTATCATCTGTGATGTGTAAATATTTGCTAAACTATTTACTTCCGGGTATTGCTTTCCAATAGGTGATCTTTAACCATACAGACAAGAGAAAGTCCACTCCCATTAAAAAAGAGAAGTAAAATGCATGTCTTTTCAACAGTATGGTTTTGCGGGAGGTAATTTGCTAGTCGTATCTTATTCAATTTTGCCCCCCCCCCCCTTTTTGTGTGTGTGTGTATCAATGAGAATGACCTGTATTCCGTCCTGCATTCACATTGGTGAGCACCCATTAAAAAAGAAGTGTTCGCTTTCAAAGTCATAAGACAAGGCTTATTTGAGTCACTGTGTACCTGCGTCTGTGAAGCATTCTCCTTCTCATCATTACAATGTCATGTTGTATTATCATCCTTCGATCAACACGGCTTAATGTATACCATTACAAGTTTGTTTCCTTTTGCTTTGTTTTGCTTTACTGCTATAGGTTAGCACTAACACCTTTTCAGGGAAAATAGATGTGTGTAACCCTCCTGTTACTTCAAACTCCATTCAGGTAATAAAATTAAAAGAATTGACATATTGTTATAGCCACGTATCAGCACATGCCGTGTGAACATAACAGCGGGTATTGTTGTGATGGTTAAGTGTGCTATTTACAAGTACATAACTACAAACCCTTCTTTTAAGTTTCGGCTAATGAACATTATTTCATTATCAGAAAAAAAAGCAATAGTTATTTTCGAATAAACGAACCTTCGGAATAACAGACATAGCTTTTAACCAGCACCATATTCCTCACGAATATAGCACTATCAGCATAATCTGTTTTAAAGGCAAGCCACAATTAGTGTTTTGGTAAAAGGACGCAAGGAATAATGTTGCTTTTACGTTTAGATGAAGTAGTTTGACTATGAAAGTTGTTACTATGAATAAATTCCCTCAGAGCGTTTGTATAAGTTTATAATTGGATGAATCCTGCGAGTTATGTTGGCCAGGGAGTGAGTTTTCGTAACGTATACGTTTCCCACCTGCGCTTTTCCATGGAAATGAGATAATAAAGTTACTTTAATGTGTTCTATAGTGAGATATGGGAGTAGTTCCTTGCAGGTGAGCTATATAAGGCTGTCATAATCCTTGAGGAGAAATCTCATAGCAGGGTATCACGTATGTTTCGTTGAATCTTAAAATACCTTATGGAATTCGTCAGTGAAATCCGTCTGTATTTGACTCGATCTATATAAAAAAAAAATAACAAAAACACGAACCTCTTCGTTATCCTACCCGCAGGCGCAATCCAATGAATATCACTTGCCTTTGTTGACCATGACATTTTTTCTTTTATTCCTATACAATCAGGCTTTCAAAGACAGAAATCTATTTTGGCACAATCGACTATTTGAATCTGGTTCCTACATTCGATATTTTGTAATGATAATAATAGTTTTTTATTATTATTTTTTATTTTTATTTTTATTTTTTTATTTTTTTTTTTTTTATTTTTTTTTTTTTTTTTTTGGGGGGGGGGGTCTGGTTTTTAATATCTTTGCTAGAGTTGCTTTACCAAAAATATGACTTCTGTGACACGGGATCCCTTAAATCTATTGGAATATTGATCAAAAGTCATGTATATGAAGATCACATATTTTAGCGGATATAGTGGGATTGACCCTTTTACGGATGTCATTCTGTTATTCTCGGAGGAATCAATCTGAAATAAAGTCTGTAATCTGCAATAAGCCTATAATGTCCAATGAAACATTTTTTCATCGTACTATAAAATCGTGGTATACAGCTCCCCTATTTGAATGGAGGCTACGTTTCATGAAAAGACTTCTCTCTCATAAGACACACAGACTTTACTTCTCTTATAATATAGCTACATAATTATGAGAATCTTTGGAATTTCCTTGATTTTATGTAAAGACTTTTATATGATGACTTCATGAAATCATGGAATGGGCAGCTTGTCTCTCATCATGCATAAAGAAAGCACGTAGGCCTACATTAATGCAGTATGATGGGCTGGCGGTCGAACAACTTCAGAACAAAACCCCCTATTTTGGTGGACAATGCTGTATGGAGGTGGGCAGCACTGCCACACACCACCAGCGGGAGTGCGATCAGCTGGTATTCGCATTAACTAGTAAAACTGTCTGATTGACTGCGAGTCATGAATATTCATGACCACTCTAGCGTGAACTCTTGACCCTGCTCGATCCGGCGAAAGTATTTTACTGGACTCTTTTGTCTCGGGTATCGCAGTTCTCGGCGTATCGCAATCCTCGGGTGTCACGCCCTCATACGGCTTGTCGCGTACACTGAATCGCCCCTACGAGTAAAAAGAGTCCAGAAGCTAGACTAGTGCATCACATGCAAGCGGACATATGCGAGCAGCTCCCCGACTCCGGCATCGCAGCACTGTTCTGGCTCGTTGCGGTTGCTGTCCCCTCACCGTTCCTGTACCGTCTCCACATATTCTGTCCTGTCTTCATATCTTTCTGTGCGCTTTCATCACCTGTGTCCTTCATCTTACTCGTGAGCTGAGATTTTGTTCGTCATCCGGTTGAGTAGTCCTGGGATGTTCATCTTCTCCAGCCTCGTATTATGTCAGCCGCCAGCCATCAGTATGTTCTGCAGTTTTCCCGCTCCACCACACAAAGCGATGTGTGGATTGCCACGGATCTCGCTGTCATCTGTACCTGACGCTGAAGTTCATCCCGTCTTGTCTACATCCTCATCGTGTTCTTGTCGCGTTCTTCTCGTCTTTATGTCTTCATCAGTCGCTGTGGCATCGCTTGTCTTAATTCATTCTTGATGAGCATTTGGAAATCAAGCTCCAGACTATGATGGAATCACCAAGGAGCCGCTGTAATCTCTCCAATCTGTGACACACACATTTTTTTTTTTCCGGAAATCAGATGGACATTATGTTGATGTTAATTTTTTGTGAACTATTGATTTAATATGTCTATTGAGCTCAGCCACAGTATGTCCTTCACGTATTCCTTGCTTGTCGTTGTCTTGTATTCTTGTTGTCTTTGTTATTTGTTGTGACAGGGGAAGAGGAAGAATGAAATGTGATGATTAATGGTTATATGAATGACTGTGTTTTTAATTATAATCTAATGTTAGGTCCTTAAGTATGAAGTTAGATATTGTTGAGTAATATTGTTTGTTTGTTATTTGGGAACTAGCTGGTAAAAAGGTGAAGAGAAGTGTGATAATTGAGATGTGTTACAGTTTGTATCATTGTACATGTATAATGGTATGTTATATGCACACACTGAAGTATTAATGATGTAAGAAGGTGCTGAATGGAACTGAATGAAAATGAAGTTTAAATGATTTTATTAATGATGTAAGTATTAAATTGTTGAAGGAAAATGAGGTTAGTTTTGATGGTGATTTTAATAGTCATGATTGTATGTAGAAGGAAATACGGGAATGAGAAGTAAAGAGAAGTTGTGTTATGATTGTAATTGATAGTACATGTACATTTGTTTTTGTATTGTAATGATTGTAACAGTAATGCATGTGTAAGGAATGAAGTAGGAAAGGAGAAGTGAAAGAAAGTTAAAATGATTGTAATGATGATAATAGTATATGGAAAGAATTGGGGAAGGAGATGTGAAAGGTTGTGTAATGATTGAAATTTGTATATATATGATGATAATATAAGGAAAGGAGTAGGGAAGGAGTAATAAGAGGTTGTGATTTTATTATTTTGATTTTATGATAAATGGTAATGATGTTTAGTTACAGCCTGTTGATATGTTGATGATTGTTTACCTTTCACAATGTATACAAAATGTGGCATGTGCAAGGTACTAGTACACACGTACGAGTTAGGTGTGAAGTAGTTATTTGTTTTTGTTCCCATTTCCACTCTTTATTCAGTATAGAAATTTTATACAGATAATGATATTTATTTTGAGAACAAGATGTTGTTTTGGTGCGAATAGTTGATTACACTATTCAGTATTCAGCTTTGTGTACTAAGACAAGTGTAATATTTCTGGCTAAGTATTGCTTGCAACAAGTTGCAGGTACATGTGTTTGGTTATTAGTTTTATTGAGCATACCCATCAGAGCCACCGGCATGGGGTTGCCTGTTTTAATGAGGAATATTTTGGGGTCGATAATTTTTGTTGGTGTTATTATGCCAAATTATTTTCTCACTTGCCATATATTTTGGTGTTGTTTTATATGGTGGTTTAGGGATATCTGTTATCGAAATTACAGAAGATTGTGCCAATTCGGTCATTATAAAACAAATGATTTCATGATCAGGTTTTGCGGCTAACCTGACATTTCATTTATAGTTTCAGTTGTTTTTTTATGGTGATACCCACCCTCCCACTGAACGTGGCTCAGAGCTGTTTTGATGGACCCCCTTTTGGTTATGCGAACTTCTCGTTGACCAGTTTATTTTGTGATACTGTTTATTGATAGTTAAATTCATAGGTAACTTGTCAGTACCTACTTGTTTGTTATTGGACTACATGTAGTCCCCAGAGTCATAGTCATTCAATGAGTTTGAAGCCTGTGTTTTATTGTATAGATGGTCACGTGAGTACTACATGAATAACCTGGCCATACGGATATACATGTATGGGTCATGCTTATTTTTGCCTGTGTCGGTGATTAAGTCTAAATTATTTTTTGAATGGGGATTTTTTTGAAATTTAGAGGTCTTTTAATTAACCATTGTTTTTGTTAAATGGTCATAACAGTTCTACTCTGTTGTTCCATTGATTACCTGTATAATGATCCCCATGCAAGTTCTGCCTATTTTGTAGGCATCATAATATCATTCTCTCTTACGTTTTCAGGGGATTGTGAAGTAACAAAAATTTCATTGTTTACGTGGTACTCTCTCCTAGAGCATTAGTTATGATTACCTTTTCATTATGTGACTGACGTTTTTATATTAGATTAGTTTGCCTTGTTAGGACGTGCCGCATACGCGGACCCTGTTGTTTATGATCACGTTGTAGTTATCCCTATTCAGTTTTTCATTAATTTGGTGAAAGAAGGGGATATAGAAGATGTGATCAGGATGATTTGAGTGTATGATTATATAAATATTATTTATGGTGTGAAGTCTACACATTGTGTTGGTTAACCATCACACATGGTAATGATTTTAATGGTCAGAATTATTGTAAAGCCAATGCTGGTTTTATTTTTGTGATATATATGTTTTAATCTATATACCCTTATTATATCCTGATCTTGATAAGAAACCGATGAGTGTATAATGATATTGTCTGCAGGAACAGTTTTATGTTGAAGAGTTTTCTTTTGTTGAGTGTAATTTTAGACGCATGCACTGCCTATTGTATAATGAAGGTAATCAGTGTTGCGGTTTAACGGCAAGCAGGATATGAATTTATCCAATTTAGGCATGGTAAGTTGAATGGTTATAGTCAACTCCTTTCATGGGTAGTTTATAAGCCCAATGGTGTTTGTTCGTTTGTGTTATCAATATTTTTTGTTTTATATTGATCGATTTAATAAGAAGGAAAGAAAGAAGAAGAAAGAAAGAAGAAAAAAGGCAGTCACGCCAGGGATTGTTGTTAGACAGTTTGTTCATGTTACTTGTTAACGCCCTCTATTGACGGCACCACCCGAGTGTCTCGGGCCTGGTTCAATAAATCCTTTCACACCCTACTCGAGGTCGTCTGGAGTTTCGTTATTCGACTGGCGCAGAATTATATATAATTTGACCATTGTTTTGACTAATTACATATTTTTTCGTGTAGTATTGTTTTGCTTCGTTGTTATTCTCTTTGTAAACATCTCAGCTACAGGAAATTATTCTGTTTGATCCTTGTTTTCAATTCATATACATAATTATGATTATTTATTTATATCATTAATCATTGTTTGGTGATTATTTGAAAGGTTTCCCCTCTTTTTCAGTGAGTAACCTGTGCTTATATTATGTTGTGAGTGTGTGCCTGTATTGTAATGGTTATACAGCTGTGCCGTAGTATGTTTTTCCACTTCAACTTTTTGTATGTAATGTGACTGATGTGTATGTATGTGTGTGATGGCTTTTACGTATCAATTTGTGTGTGTGTATGTGTGTGTTGTGTGTGTGTGTACATGTGTGCTCGTACGTGTGTTGTGTGTACGTATGAGTGGTAGTTTTTTTTTTATCTCTACTGAAAAAGAGTTTCCCCTTTCAAGTGCAAAAATATTTGATTTGTTTTTAATTGTAAATTAATAAAATGAAAACTTTTATTATGTGTTTAATTCGCATTTTCCTTATTTTGATGAAACTGTAGCTGATTTGGAATTTTTTCAGTATGTATCTGTATATATTGTAAATGATTTTATATAACATTTGTATCTCAGGACCTTGATGAAAATCAGTACATTTGCTGATCATGTAATCCTGAATAAGGATGTTTTAATAAATAACTATAATGGTAGAAACAATAACCACTCATTTATTGCATAAAGTAATAAAATCTGGAGAATTTAAAAAGAATCGTACGATCGCGAGTAAAAGGATTGACAGTATTATTACATTATTGTAAGCCAAAATATGTTTGCGTGTGCCTGAAACAAAACAAAATAAAGAACAAACAAACAGTCATCAAGGATGCATTTCTGCATTTAAAAAAAAAAATAGTTTGTGGTTTGATAGTATAGTCACTATTCCAGGGATATCGACACATTTGTTTTGGGGATACATTTTTAATGGACTCTGGCCTTAATCTCTAGACACCTATTCCCCAATACGCAGCCGGGAAAGACAAAAAAAAAAAATGCCTTCACATCACATTGTGTATGATTGACACAATCTATTCAAACTATAAAAATTAGACGTGACAAGGGTGTTATTATGTACAGCCAGAGACGTAAACATGCACGAATTTTTTGTTTCTTTGTTTTCATTTGCTTTGCGTTTTATATCGTTCTTTTTATAAGCAGACAGAATTTAGAAACACATTGCGAAGTCAGAAACACGAAATAAAAAATACGAGTCTATCAAACATGTCAAATGGGTAAGTTGTACCGCGTGGAAAAAAAAAACCAATAAAATACAGTGTATTACCATGAATGCGTTTAAGAATTCAACAGTTGTTCAACGGATCCTGATGCAAGCGTATCACACGTAGTTTGAGCCCCTCAAACAAATTTCAGTAATCGAGTTTCAATTTCATTCCAGTTCAACATTAATTTCAACATTTAACATAATGACACGAATTTGAGATATGTTTTAGAAGAACGAGGGTAATTAGAAATAACCGACAGTTACATTGGAAACAAGCCAAACAAATTGTATGAAGTAAGTACCTCTTGTCAACTTGAAGAATATTGTTCTTACTGTCTTATATACACAAGCACAGTTCGTTCCGAATTTACCCAGAAATGAGTTCATCAATGGGTACAATCAAAAATTTCGAAACCCATGCACAAGAGGTTAGATCGACCCTCTCTCTCTCTCTCTCTCTCTCTCTCTCTCTTTTTACTCTGCCTTGTCTAAAAAAAAACAAACAAAGCTATTGAATGATCGAGCTCAACAAAAAGTAACAGGAAACACTCGAAAGAAAAAAGTGCGTAGGATGATCGATGGGAGCCCGTCTATGTCATAAACGCCTTTGAATTACATTTGTGTATCATTATAGCAACCACGACAAATGCAAATGGTCATCATGTAGTATAACTTAAGTTGGTAACCTTGCAGTAGCTCTCAGACCTGAATGTCGCTTTGATGATTTTGAAATAGAACAGTGAAGTTTCCCCAATTGAACAGATGGGTCATGTATATGCTGCAATATTGATAGAATAAGTCCGTGAAGCTTGAGGAAAACTCTGTAATCAGTTTTATGAGAATTGAGTCAAAATACAGCTTCCTATGGCGGCCATTTTGAACTTTAAAATGGCGGATGAAGATGTGGTCAGAAAAAAAATGGAACCAAAGCTTTTTTGGATTCAGCGCCTCCAAATTGACCAAGTTAACCAATAAAAAACAAAACAAAACAAAACAAAAATGTAATGCAGGGTCACAAATATAACCTGAACCATATCATACGTCTATTATAAATCATATCATTTATTATATGTCTTTTAACATTTTGTTCTTATATCCAGTGTTGGTATAAGGTCTATCTTCTTTCTTATCTTTTATTTTTCGTACTTGTAGTAAACAATGTGAAATAGTGAAATGATATGATTTACTTGTAATCTGCGATTATTTATGAGATAGACAGGGCTCAATAATCATGAAATGAATAAGACGAGAATATAAAAAAGATGAACAGAGAGAAAGATCAGAGCGTTGATCATTCAAACCTGTTAAGAAACTAGATGTCTGTTCGGTCGTCGATGTATCCGGGCACCCTATACCAGTGGTACCTGTCCCTTCAGTGGATGTCTGAACTGTGGACATGCTCTCAGTCGTCGACCCGGAGTGAGTACTTGACTGGGCCCCGTCGGGAGCTGTTTCAGACACCGTTCTCGCAGTTGGTACATGCGTTTCAGAAATTTGTGTTGGAGAAGAGGGGCTCGACCTTTCATCAGTGACTCCCGTTGACCTAACGCTCGTAGACTCTTGCAAGATGTTTGTTGGTGTACCTGGGTGGAAAACATATCAAGAAGTCGCCCATCACCAGGTATGGGTTTATCTATTGAAGGTTAGGTGCCGTCATGTATGCTTGTGGCCAGGTTCTTGTAGCAATGTGTTTCAAAGCAAATCCGCATTGCACTATCATAGCATGAACTGCTGTTTCGTTTATAGCTGTAAAAAAGAATAAAAAGAAGACACAAACCACAACGACAATGACTTCTTCCCACTTTTTGCCACGTGGAACACATGAAGAAGACAAAATACAACAATTTACTGTATTTTTCATGTACATGATTTTTCTTTTAAATTGTTTCTACAGAAAACATGATTTTGTTTTAAAAAGTTATTTTACTAGAATCGCTGTGTAATTGTTCTTTGTCGTTTGCTCATTGTACTCTTGAAAATAATTCGTGGAATTCTCGCCAATGCGCAGAAAATTTCTGCGCACGCTGAAGAGCCCTGTCACAGATGCACTGTGGGATTCTAATCCTTGGTGCCATCGTTCGCTTCCGGTTGTCTCGCGCTAGTCGCAGTTCCCATACGATTCAATGGAATAATTTGTCTGCTTTTCTTTTCGTTGTTACCCCTTTTTTCTTTGCTATAATTCAGCTAGAAAGAGCTGAAAGTTTCTAAATTTTACTGATTTGCGGTCACTATAGACTGATAGAGTCATGGGTCACTACTGCAAGGCTTCAATGTGCTGGTCATACGATGGAAAAGCGAAGAAATCTTCGACAAAAAATACCCCTTGATAAAGACAAAGCGTGATCAGAGTGCATGTGCAGCCAAAACCGGGGCAAATTTGTCCCCTGAGATATCCCATAATGCATCTAAAACGCTGCTCTGCCCACGGCACCTAAGTATTGGCGATTCCGAGAACTCGCGGAATTCAACAACGGGTTAGCGGAGCGAGCCGTCCAAAGTTTGCACGGCTCGCTCCGTGACTTTCCGCAGTCCCGCTTTTATTATTTGCACTGCAAACAGTAAAAGACTGTGGAAAGTCATGGAAGGAAGTCGGCAGACTCGATTATCTCTCTTTGAACTGATAAAACGCATGCTACTAACGGTGTAGCCAGCTGAGTCTCCGCACTCTTCTCGACGCTATTCGTCCCGACATCACTTAAAGGTTGAATGACAATATCGTCAGCCATCAAGCAACGAAACGCGAATCACCTAGTCGCAGCTTTTCGCCGGACGATCTGATTCTCTCGAAGAACTTCGGCGCATGGTAGCATGGTCGCGTACTTGCAAAACCAGTTCCGATTTCGTGCCGAAGTCGAGGTCGGCGTCGGAAGCGTTTGCGTTCAATGTAGGAACCACATACACCAGCTATAAAGTCGCGTTGGGCCTCCACCGTCTACCGATCGGCTCAACAATCGCGACGATGACCACAACGACTATGAACTCGGAAACGGAAGTGACAAGGGTGACACCAAAAAACGAAAGCAAATGAGATATATCACATCAATAGGGTACAAAGAGGCAGTACCCTACTCGCAGCAGAAAACCTCCCGACTATTATGGATTTTCATAAATCCCGTCAATTGATGCAAAAACAAAAGAAAGTAAAATATCAAAATTAGTTCATTTTTTTTTAATGGCTAAGGGATTGATGATTGTATGTTTTTAACTACTGAAAAAAAAATCGTAGAAAAATCCATAGTTTAGTTTCATTAATAATTCATCGAGTCATCATCATGATGGACTCACTTTTCGGCAATAATGGATATTGGAGTCAAGACTCACAGTTTAATAATGAATTATGATGGAAGTAATCAGCCGTGACAGTCCCCCACTCGGACTCTGGTCCCCATTTCTAAGCAGTTTCGCTTTTCTGTGTAGATGCAGCCGTAGCGACAAACTTGCTGATTGGCTGGCTGCAGGAAAGCAGCTCAATCGTGCCCAACATCGGGACCGGACGCTATTTTGGCTGAGAACCGTTCTCGTTTCCCCCAGGACGGGAGGTCTTTCGAATTTGAGCATGCGCTGAAACAAATTTGGCACGCGGCACACTCAACTAGCGGCCGTGCTTGCGAAAGTTCCCTATTGTTTTATTCATCTACGCCGAAGTCCATGGTTTTCATAGAAACAATAAGCTTCGAGTTTACGACCGTCTGTGCTTTGTAACTTGCACTTGAGAAATGAACGACTTCAGCGATATACGTCATCATTAGCCAATCAGCTTCTATCAGTTCTTAGGGGGCGGAGATTATAAACTCGCCGCCCTCGCTCAAGCTGTGCGACAAAAATAGACCACCCCCCCTCCAAATAAAAAGAAGAAGAAGAAGAAGAAAAGAAATGCCTAAATATAATCGAATATTTCACACTTCGTTTAAACGTGACTTCTTGAAATCTATGCTAGTATTAGACAGAACCCTATATGTTTCCAATCAGCTTTTCATCGGTTCCTCCAATAAAATCTGATTTTTCTTGATTGTGCATGGTACCAGCGACTTTTGGCTCCTTTTGACGTGACGGGTCAATGGACCACCAGTCTCAAGATGGGAGGAAAGAGTTTCATTTATTCTTACCAAATTCACAGACGTACCCGGTTAACTCCTCAGGACAGTGGCACTTGAAATTAGTCTTGGTTTCCTCGCATATGCCATTCTGGCATGGCCCTTTCATGCAATCTGTGGGATTAAGTTGATTACCTTTTCAACCATGAATGATACACCCACAAAGATATCCACTAACACAATCTATATTACTGGATGAAACCGTGCATTTTAAGAAAAGTACCGCGGTTGTGTGGGTCATCTGGATTTTTCTTTATGACGCAATTTAATGATAGAAAATCTGATAATATCAGAAACCTTTAAACTCACAAGAATCAATATGAACAATAGCTGTTGTTCTCTATGTTTGCAATTCAGATCGATATTTGCGTTATTTAGAGAGATGAAAAAAAAAAAGGAAAATTAGCACCATGGAGTTGGGTCAGTAAAATCTATGTGATTGATCATTCAATTTTGAATTTCGGTGTTTCTTTGTAAGTCTTGATCTTTTACATGATAAAATGCAAAATGATGTTCAAATTAGTCTCCATGTGTGGAATAGCATATTTTGTGCAATCAAATTTGCAGTTCGGAGTATTAAAGTTAAAATGCGTTGAAAACCGTCCACCTGTTGAAGGGGCCACCATAACCACGAAAGAATGGTCGCAGGGCCTAACGTCGACGATATCAACCCAGAAAATGTGTGTTGGTTGGTAGAGCCACACCCACTTCTAATACTCGAGATACATCAGCAGCCAGGAACTGCCATTATTATTTATCTCATTTGCAATTTAATTTAAATGTGACCGTACATCACAAAACAAACAAAATGTCGCACAAGCTTATTTTGTGTGAGGACTGAAAATAGGTGAAATGGATCAACCTAGCAAATCTTGGGTTTTTCATATTTTCGGCAAGAGCAAGTCTTCTACATTATGGTAAAGTTTGGGATCACAAAACGAACAGGAAATTGTGTTTTAGCAGTTTTTCTCGAATACTTTTTTTGAATATTGTGATTGTGATTGTTATTGAGGGAACAGCTCCTCATTACAATGTTTGTTTGTTTCGTCAATACCAACCTTCACGAACTCTTCGATCCTCAACTTCAGGTCTCTTACATATTCCGTTTTCTAGGAAATCTTGAGGGGAAAGAGCTTTCGCTCACGCTGGACCAACACTGTGGAATTCACTTCCTCGTGAGCTGAAAGACTCAAGCTCTATAACATCTTTCAGGAATAATTTAAAATCCTATTTGTTTAGCAGTGCATTTTGAAGACCAGTGCCTTTTGAAGACAGACTTTCATGTCTTTTTTTTTTCTTCTGCTTCTTCATCTTCTTCTATTACGATGATGTACTTGTATCTTCAGTCTGTTTGCTCTGATGTACAATTGTAAAGCGCCTTGAGCATTTAATCAAAGTGGAGAACGGCGCTATAGAAATTGTATGTATTATTATTATTATTATTATTATTATTATTAGGTGTGCCTTAGAGTCCCCTTTTCATTTCATAAAAAACCTGTACAAACTCTTCACTTTCAACTCTAATAAGTTTAGAAAGGATGATGCTACTGTTTGAAAGTTGGCATTAATCATGGACAGAATGTGTTAATAAAGCATGCTTATTTTCAGCTTAATCTTGTAATCCCTTCATTGTTTTGCTACGGTGGTCTACATCCTGTAGACGGCTTGGTATGAAGAGATTGATAGCTTGAAAAGACCCTGTACTTCAGCACTCAGAGCCTCTTTTCTCAGGTCACACTTTTCCGGAGTGTGTTCTTTCCAATATTTAGATAGGTTAGGAGAGTCCATTTGAATTGAGTTATACATCATTTTAAAGCTTAGAGTCTGCTCTTTCATAATCTGTCATTAACTAAAAATCCATGTCTGACGACTTTCTGCTGGTTTTGTGATGCAGGGTCACAAATAGTTATTTGAATACGCATAAGTACACAAAAATGATACCGAATTGTAATGTCTTGCATGACAGATTCAACATCAAACTTGCTGGTAAAATCTTCTCAAATGAACTCCTCGTTACAAAGCACATATTTCCCATAAAGTTAAAATGCAAAATCAAAGAAAGATATTTATATTACATGCGTGTATTTTATGTGACCGTGCATCACAAAACCAACAAAAAGTCGCACGACCCGATTTTATGTGAGGACTCAAAATAGGTTATATTGGTCAACCTGGTCAATCTTGACATTTCACATTTTCTGAAAGAGCGATTCTTTTTCTACATTTTTCTATAATTTAGGATCATAAAACGAATGGGCAATTGTTTTTTAGCAGTTTTCTATGACACTCTTGTGGGGGAATTATGCATAAGGTTTGTCTCAGAGGCTCCTTTTATTTTAATTTCTGATAAATCCTTTTTCACTTTAAGCTCTAATAACTTTTGAATTCTACTTTGAAAGTTGGTATCAATCATGGACAGGATGTGTTAATAGAGCATTTCAATTTCAGCTCTATCTTATAATTCCTTCATTGTTGTTACTTTTTTAGAGTTTGGTATCCTGTTTTTTTCTCTCTCCCATTCATTGCATAGAACATAATTGGTATAAGATTAAGCGCTTGAATAGGATCTTTACTTCGGAGACACTTTTTGCAGTACATACTTTTTCAGAGTGTGTGCTCTCTTTCCAGTATCTTAATTGAGTTACACATCATTTGAAAGCTTAAAGTCTGCTCAGAAAATACTCCTAACCAAAATTGATATCTGACGACTTTTTGTTTGACAGTTTTGTGATGCAGGGTCACAGACGAGTATATAAGATTAATGACAAAAACTACACATGCAAATCAATTCTAATTTCATCTTCAAATATGACTACCCAAATCATAGCAAAATACTATTTCAAAAATATCATATAGATTCCAATCATGTCTCTTTTCTACAAATAGCTGTGCATGCACACTTTTCATTTATAAAACCAAAATGCGAATAATTTCATCTAGTCTTTTGAATTCTACATAGGCCACACTTTAGTAAAAGAGAATAGGATTTTGCTTCGCAATGATGAATTAGTAAGTGCAGTAATTTTGAATCGTCAAGCACATAAGATCAATCAAAATTTTCCGATGAATGAAAAACCTTCACGTAATGGATTATGAAAAGCGAGAGTTGTATATAGGGAAGGCACATATCAAAAATCATTAACATCAGATTGTTGTTATATCAAGTGACTGTTAGTGTTAAAAAATAGTAGATGAAGCAATAATGATCATGATAATTCAATTCAATATTCAATTACAAACCAAAAAGTTGAATTAGAATACAGAATATGATTCATGTTTCGATTATGTCATCTCAACACTGTTAATTTTGTGTATGATTTTATTCTTTAGGATATATAATCACAATTGATTTGATAAAGAGAGTTTTGAGGATTTATCTAAAATTGTCTCCGCTCTGAGCATTTTGAATATGACAAACAGTAAGGCATGAATACCTTTCGAAATTCGAATTATCACAGCATGATATTCTAAATCATTGTTATGATGAATATTGCACCCCGACAAAGAAAAAAAAAAACAACAACGCGCAGTTTGAGGAAATATACAAAATGTGCTTTTGCAAAAACGTTGACGTAATTTATGATAAGTTTAATTTGTTTTTGTTTTGTTTTTTGTGTTCTACCGTTCAGCCCTAAAAGGACACGTGATTGCAATACCAATAGGGCATCATCACATAAGAATTGAAAGTACGAAAGCAGAATGTGAACTTTTATTCACAATCATCAAAGAGCACAAACGCGTCTAGTCTGTGGTATATTGAGGTTACTATTTGTCTGTTGTTGTTGCTGTTTTTGTTGTTTCATGTACTCAGTAAATAAAATTTATTTAATTTGAGGAAAATGTAGAACAACTACAACACCTCAAGGTCAGATGGACGTACAGAAATTACAGCGGAGAATGGGTAACAATTTTCATGGGATTAAGAGGAGACTATGTTATACGCAAAATTTTCAATTAAAAAAAAAAAACTCATAGGAGATAACTTGAAAGTTCTGGTGACTACGGGAAAGCACTGACAAAACTTTACCTGGAATGCGACATGTCCAGTATTCAGGCTCGGTGCGCATCTCGGGATTTCCATAGCAGCTCTTGGAGGAGACAGTATCTGGTAGCTCAATTAGCTTTGGGATGAGTTGGATTTCGGCGCCGTCGAATAATATGGTCTTGCAGTGTGTGAACTTTGGGAAGTTGTACTTCACATCGTACTTGTTCCAGTACTCACCATCCACTGAAAATACAGCAGCAAGCTTGTTCCACTGACATTGTATTAAATATATATATGTATGTATATATATATATATATATATATATATATATATATATATGTATATATTTATATAATTATATACATACATTTAACGCACACATTCCCAACAAGGCTCTTAGTATGTTTGTTTCTTATTGCACGCAAGTGTGGCATAATTCTCCTATGTGACTCTCCATCAAAAAACCACCAAGAGTCTGTAGAAATGGATCTTTGGTCGAGAGCAGAAGCTAAAAGAGCACACTCTGAGTTTTAAAATGATGTATCACTACAAAAGCAAACGGACTTTCATAACCCATGCAAAATAATGGGCTAGAATTTACACACTGCAGAAAAGTGTTTAATGAGTAAAGAGCCTCTGAAATATAGGGTCTTTCAAGCCCTTAAACTATATACCATTAGGTTGTGCTCTGTGGGCTGCATGGGACAATAGACAGGAAGTAAAACTCCATAGAAACAACAATGAAGGGATTATTATATTAAGCTGAAATTGTGCACACTCTCCGAAGGCATTCTATTCATGACTGATGCCAACTTTCAAAGTACATGTATAGCCTTATTCTTTCAAAAGTTCTAAAGTTAATGTGAAGAGTGTGAAAAGTGTTTTTTTTTTTTTTTTTTTTTTTTTTTTAAAGAAATGAAAATGAGCCTCTTAGACAGGAAGGGTATTAAAGTACCATGCAGTGACCGGGGGAAAAGCCGATGACGAAAAAATCGAATATTATTGGAAATCCAGTTATGAAATGAGAATATTAGTAATAGTCACATTTCTTAAATAATTCTTTTTTAGTTCATTGTAAAGATGCATTTACGCATGATAACCATAATTACCCATTATGGCGTTGACAAACAGCATAACAAATATTAGGATGGTCCGCTGGATGAAAGAAATCAAAGAAAGTAGACAATATCTGCAAAGAATAGTGACTGAAGACAATCAAAATGTGTTGCAACATATAAATAAAATAGAGAAATAACATCAACAGTAAAACAACCCCCCCCCCCAAAAAAAAAAAAAAAAACACACACACACACAAAGTTGTGTTTTTCTGCATACCGTGTTTTCGTTTTCAGGGCGTCATTGTCCACGGACATTTCTAAAATGACAATGCATGTTTTCTTCGTACACATTCAGGAGAACCCTCTTCGATTTACTTTAAAAGGTAACCATGGTAACGAATTGTGCAAGATATGTTTTTAATGTTTTATTCTAACTTTGGTGCAGTTTTCTAAGATGCAATATGGAGATCTTGAGATCGATGTTGCCACTTTTTACCTATTCAAGCAGGATGAAAAATATTTTTTCCCTCACCCTCATAAAACAAAATGTCAACTTTGATAATATCGATCTCAAGGACGATTAAATGAAAGCAATAACTTACCATTGTAGTTTTCGTGGCAAAATTAATGCAAAGCAATGTGCACACGTTCCTCTATTTCTAGTAAAGTCAAAGTAAAAAGAAAACGGCACTTTAAATTGTTTGATCCCGCGATCATCGGTGCTTTCCCCAAAATATTTTGACGAACTGTCGGTTCGAGCTAATATCAGATACCGGGAATAGATAAGTCCCGAAAAATGTAGCTTTTTTTTGCAAAGGCAGCTCGCAGTAATTTGTGGACGTGTACGGTCATAGCGAGTGTTTATATAGCGACCTGCTATTAGCGGAGCTGAGCTCGCATCGATCGCACCGAGCTGCCTTGCATAAGGCTACGAAACTCGAGATATTAAGCCCTGGTCACAACTCGCCGTGCGTGCTTTTCGTCCGTACGTTCTTCGCGGAGGCCACGGCATTCACGTTTTTTCTAAAAACGTGGGGAGGTAGTAACTAGCGCAGGGAGGAAGAACGTCAACGCACGACACTCGCACGGTTGCGCAGGGTGTAAGTAGGGACTTTTCGATTTGCACGTTGAGCCAGGCGTCACCCTGTTATGACGTAGTTTTTACGTACTGCGCATGCGCGAGTGTCGACCCTCGGCTCATCGCACAAATTTCGAACGCGTTAACCCCGGTTATCACCGTCCACCCAAATCGGTTGCGCCGCGCTCAACCCACCTTGCTATGACGTCACACTCCTCTCGGGTATCGTGCGACAGAGCACGATGACTCTCGGGAAATCCGTGCTCAGTTCACCTGTTTTCCTTTTTCTTTCGAGAGAATATTTATATTCTAATTACATGAAAGCTTATGATCTTGATACGTCACAGCAGCAGCGCTGATATACAAACTACAGCCTCTGGTACCTACTTTATTTGCCCGTTTTCACTGTTTCGCACTTTGCAACTGCCTACCGCAGTCCCACACATGCATTTACATGTAACGCTTTACGCAAACAGATCTTGGTGCTTTTGGCCTAGCTAGTGCAGCAGTGCATTTGCCTAGAAGTCTTACCATGCATCATGTTTTAAAATCCACATAATTCCTCCCAGGATACGCATCTAGTCAAAGACAAAATAGATATTACAAGTATAGAAACGAGTCACAAATTCCGCATACTAGTACATGCACGCAAGGCACAGGTCGCCTCCTGCACACCCCACGAGACGTGACGCCGGCGCCCGCAATCGAAATGTGTTTTAGCAGCGGGTCAACGTACAGACGTGACGCCTTGACGTACGGTTGCGCTCGGCGGCACGTCCTTCTCGTTCACCCAATCGAAAACTCCCTAGTGTTATACGTGGCCCGCACGCCACGCCTGGCCATGAGGGGTTACGTGCATCGTACGTTGTGCACGTGGTAAGTGAGTTGTACGTGCTTACAACTTACAATCTGCGTGCGATTGCCACGTTCTCTTGCGGAGGCTGTAATTACACGTGCTGCTCACGCACGGTATCCCTACTCTGTCGCATGTTGTAAGTGCGTGCTAGTGCGATGATTTTTTCCCCCGTCAGATGCTAGGTGTAGGCCTATGATATTATAGGACCACCTTCCGAGGTTCTTCAGATGTATAATCATACGTCTTCTCCATACGTTAAAGGACAAGTTCACCTTCATCAACATAAGGATTGAGAGAATGTAGCAATATTAGTAGAACACAATCATCATTGAAAGTTTGAGGAAAATCGGACAATCCGTTCAAAAGTTATGAATTTTTGAAGTTTTTGTGCAGTCACCGCTGGATGAGAAGACTACTGCAGTGTTTGATGTCACATGCGTACAACAATATAAGGAAAATATAAAGAGAATTTCACAAAATTTCATCTTTTGAAAAAAGTACACATTCCCTTGACTCATTACTGACATATGTTATGGGTAATATTATTCCCATTGCCTTTAGAAAGAGGCAAGTCAAGTGCTCTTTTGTTATGCGAAAAAAGTGAAAATATGTTAAATTTTCTCTACATTTTCTTTATACTGTTGTACTCATAATAATGACATAACGAGCCTTAGTAGTCTCCTCATCCAGCGGTTCAAACACAAAAGTTTTAAAAAATCATAACTTTTGCATCGATTGTCCAATTTTCCTCAAACTTTCACTGATGTGTTCTACTAATATTGCTGCATTCTCTTAAACCTTATGTTAATGAAGGTGAACTTGTCCTTTAAATGGTAGTTTAACCTTCTGCATGTCATATTCATTTCATGTCTATAGGTTTTTATATTTTGTTGAAAGAAAATGAGATTGAAATAAATGAACTAAATGAAATATGTGAAATGTGTGCATATTTGACTCACTGACAGAGAAAGGGTTAATAGGCTATATCAGGTATAGGACATGGGTTACATCACGTGTAAAATGGCATTGTATACCTGATGTAGGTTAATAGGCTACTATCAATATCAGGTATACAATGACATTGTATAACATTATTTTGGTTGAAACATCCTAACACATTGGCACTGGAGGTGAGATGCATATGATTTGCTGTTATGAAGTCTACTATCTTTATACCCAGTTTCAGAGGTGGTTGCATTTCAGCCATGGGGGCATTTTTGAGCTAGATTTATCAGCATAGATTTATCAGCATATTACGAGAACAATGAATGTAGGCCTATGGTTTTGCAGTTTTATCTGAGTCTGAAGGTGTCACATTTGCAATTAAGGCCCTATATAAGGTAATACCGTCATAGAAATTTCTTCCTTGCTTAATTTCAAAATATACACATTCTCAATTTCAGAGAATGGTACTGACTTTATCACTGTTCTGCATACACAATGATGGTCAATGCCTTTTAACCATGCTTGTGCAGCTCTTAAATGTATTTTTTTTCAAAACTCCAAAAACCTGGTCACTTCATGTACTGATCACTCAGAGCTCAAGATTTCTATATGCTTTGCTTCTTCAAGCAGTTTTTGACTGTGTCTTATGTGCCGTAAAATATGATGCAAGTGTGTATAATAACTTCGAAAGAGTTTTGAAAGCCCTTTCTAGTGATATAGCAATCATTTTTCTGTGTATGCGATTTTTTTCGATCCCATAAGCCTTACAGGGCATTTCTGCCCGGTAGGTGAAGTAGAACAGTATGAATCTATAATTTCCAACATCAGGACATCTTGGAGACGAATTTAATAATAATACTCTTCCGTCGGATCGGCTTGTGTACATTGCAGAAATCACTGCGCACAACTTGCGTTTTAAGTGCGGAGCAGGTGCTTATTTTGGCAAGTTCGGTTCGGTCTGCGTGCTCTATTGAGCAGTTGAACTCAGGGAAGTGTCGAATAAGCACGGGCTGCGCACTTATTACGTGCTCAACACGTACGTGCTACGTGCGCCGTCCGTCGAGCAAGTGACGGTGGGAAAATTTTAAAAGACGCACGGAGTCAGTGCGTTGTACGCACGTTCGCTGTAGAGGGCACGTACGTTGCCCGCACTTAGGGTGAATCCGTAGCCCGAACGCAGCGAAAGTTCCTCGTGTCCTAAAAGTGCTACGGCGTGTCTGCTCCAAAATCCGTACTGAGGCGGTACTTACTACGTACGGATCCCCAAATTTTGCCCACGTTTTTGCAAGTAGACAGCACGCACTTGCAAGTACGGCGAGTTGTGACCACGGCTTTAATGAGTTCCCGGAGTTGCTCCATCAGCTGTGATCAGAAACATGACTTTAAAAGATTAAATGGAACAACAGCTGATAAAAGCAATCAGTTGTGCTGGTATACAGGTATCAGTATGTATATGGATGTGCCCGTTTAAATCTCTGTGAACATGGGGATTAAAGTATGTGTCAAACTATATGTATCTATCTGTATGCTTGCGTATTTTTCTTTCTCTTTCGTTTTTCGTTTATATTTTTCCTTCGATGATAGATGATCGCCTAAAGCCGTTTACTTTTTGTTCAGGTCGTAAAACATAGAGGTACAGAATTGAAGTATCGTATTAAAGTATTGAAGCAATCGAGCGCTGACTAGGAAATAGTGCAGGTGTCCACGTATTGAGAAATAGGGAGCCTCCTGTACTGCGGTTCTGTTTCTCTCTCTCTTTCCCTTGCACTCCATTATCCCTTTCTAAGTAACATGTGTACCATGTATTTTACACTAAGAAAAACGGGATCCACTTTGCACCTTTAAAGGTGCAGACCGATGTCAAGGTGTTATGAGAGCACCTTTACGGGTGCAGTTTTGCACCTTTCAGACCAGAAAGTTGCAAAGTTACACCTTTAACATGTTTAAAGGTGCTCCCAGAGTGACATTGGTAAATGTGCAAAGTATAGTGTTTAAAACTCTCAACCTAGAGTTTAAAATTTCAACTTGGACAAGAGCGGTCGATATAGCCCCCCCCCCCCCCCCCCCCGGTTCATTTGTACCACATACGCGAATTTTGGGAAAAGTGGTATATTTTAAGGGCTCAATTCGTGGGAAATATCTCGAAAACTCCTTAGAAATGAGGTAACCTTTAGAATTTTTCCCGAAATACCTTTACTGAGGGTTATGGTTTTCAAATCTTTTCTGAACAATTCTTCAACAGGGTCCCCAATATGATCGGTATCAACCTCCGGAAAAAAAAAAAATCCGAAACAGGGGTAAAATGCGGCTTCTTTAGTGTTTGCCCATCAGATTCTCCTAAATGTACTTTCTGTACATGTATCCTTTTCGCATGATATTTCGCCGCACGCATTGCATGTACAAGTATACGTCAAGCTGCTTTAATAACTTCTTTTCCGAAAACCTGTGATGGGGAGGGGAGATAAATTTTCTGGCTTCCCTTCCAAAAGACCCTTGATTGGTGTGTGTGTGTGTGTGTGTGTGTGTGTGTGTGTGTGTGTGTGTGTAAGAGGTAATTTTGATGGTGTTAGATTAGATTGAACAATGGCTGATAGAAGCATGTATGCGTCAATGTGTGTGTGGATGCAGTGATCAGGAGAGCAAACTTTCCTTCTCCAAAGCCAGCATTGTTTACCAGACATTCACTGGCTTTCCTTTGATGCTTGTCCAATCAAATGTTTAACATGTTGCTAGGCATCAATAATGCTAATTATCATGAGAACATAATCCACCGTCATGACCATCGCGATAGACAGTGTAGTAGCTCCTAATACTAATGACACGAGGAGCAGACGAAAAAAAAAAAATGATGTAAAATATTGACGGCAACTACTGTAATTATATACGAAGGTTAAAAGAGACCAATGGTGACGGGTTTGAGATTTTTCATGATTTACTCACAATTATAATTTCTCATTTGTTATTGTACAATCACTGCAACACTGCTCTTGATGAAACTGTACAGCAGAAAAAAAAAAGTTAAAATTCATTAAATTTCTTGCCTCGATGATTGACAAATGGCGATGCATCAACGCTAATGATAACAATTACGGCGATGTAGGGCAATTTGTCAATCACTTGCAATAAAAACAACTCTACGCAAGAATTTAATGAATTCAATAAATCACACAATACCCACTGCATGCTATAAAGATTAAAACCAGCACTGTCTGTCTGCAGTGCGTAAGTGGATAAGACTGTCACAGGGCGCTGCCGCCGCACCGCCCCGTAACTGGATCAAAGGCTTTCTCTTCTGAGAGTCTACAAAGTAGGCGAAACAAATGCTTCTTCAGTTCAATGATTGCGTGGTTTATTGTACTGAATTTTGAAACGTATTTACAGCATAGAAATAAAAATGGTGATTAACAATCAGACACTGACAAAATCATTGCCCATTTAAGAGATACATTTAGTTAACATTATCGCTAAAGCCAGTTGGTTCTTGTTCTCGGGATGAGATCACCTGTCCTCGCCCATGGGTCTAAGTTTCATCAAACTTGATTCCCCTCTAGACATAGTCCCCTCGATCCCTCTCTAGTAGACTCTGCAGTCCAATACCGTTGGAGCTTACTCCCGCCTAAGACTCCTTGCTCCCACCTTAAACTCGGATCCTTGCTCCGACATTAACCGCCCTGTCAATTACAATGAGTGGCATACACTCATAAGTTCAATAATCTTAACGAAACACTATTATACAATAGCTCAATGACATTGTTCCTTCATGAATGAAACACCTACATTTCATGAGTCTAGGACAGGTTATCGGCTTGTATGTTTACATCAACAAATCTGTCAACGCTGGGTCAGCCAGCGAGGATTAACTGTCATGGAAACTGTGTTCCCAGTTATGGCCCTAGGCCACTGGTGCAATAAATCTTTATGTTCTTTTAGCTCAGTATTCTGAAATGGCTTGTAGTAGTACTGGCTAAACTTATTAAACATTCCCTCACTCTCACACTGATGCATGTAACAAAATACTGTGAGGCAATAATGACATAAAAATATTATACCCTGACTCTTCATCTTATAAAGGATTACATATTCCATGAAAATTACAATGAGAAAGATTGGTCAACTTACAACTTTCGTTGGCGTTTCTCCCCTTTCTGTGCAAGTTACTTTCTCCCTGGCCCCTGCCGCAACCTCCTTCGGGTTGATGAGAGATTTCTCTAGTGCTCAGACTGTCAAACGTACACTGAATGTGGCCTTTTGCCACCACAACCTCTTCCTCCTTGTTCCAAATCCATCTACCAAAGGGTAGACCAGTATGTCGGCGACACTGATGTACACCGAACCCTCCCGACGAACTGGATACACACGTAGTGATTTCACAAACAATTTTGTGGTCTGGTCTGAAGAAATTTGGGTTTTGCATCCCGGTTTTGTTCTCCAAAAATTTCCTTCTTAACTACACTTGTCTATGTAGGACCAATCACTGTATATTAATTTATTAAACAAGTTATATTATTGGAGGAGGGGGTTAGATGGTTCAGAAAACTTTCTACCAATTGGTCAGAATGGACACACCCCTATGAGTGACTTTTCCTTAATTTCAAAGAATTGTTTTTGAACATGATTTCCAAAGAAGGAGGATATTCCTCTGACGTTAGCTGACCACCGCAGCTGGGTGTGACTATCAATTTCTTAACCTATGCCTCTTCTGGGCTGTCCTCCCACTGGTGGACATTTGGCAGGTTTATGACCCTCGCTCCTGGTAGCGGTCTCCACTTGGTGTGAGTCACCCTCTCCCTCTATGTTATGCTTTATTACACTCGTGCCCCTGACGTAATGACGGGCTGAGGGGTTACTACCCTCTTGCTTCCTGTGCAGTGTAAACTCATTTTTAGTGAATGCCTTGCACATAAACATAAATTTGATGTAAAAGGGCTGATGAGATTATCAGTAGGACTTTCACATGGACAATGTAACCTACCATGTCGTGACAAAGACGCTTGTCTCGTGTGCAAGAGGTCGTAAGTTCGAATCCTGCCCGAGTACTATTATGTGCGGAAGTGTCGAAAGAAAATTTACCTTCATTTCTCAGTGAAAGCAGCGCCTGTCCACAGACTATCAATCATGGTACAGAAAAACCTGCTTATTATGTCGATTTCTCTTTTATTAATGTTAAATTACCAAATTTTGTCTACGGGCGAGACATGATTATTCTTGCGGGTAAGATACAAAGTATACCAGAGTACTCTTGGGTTTATGGACGAATAGTGTGTGCCTGCATCTCATGTCGAATCTTTGTGAAATCTTATATTCGAATGAATTATAATAGAAACCATAATATCCCGCAGATTCTTGCTTTCACGGTACACAGTTAGTTATGGCACGGAGAATTTTTGGGAGCAAAAGTTAACAGTCTAATGAATCTTCCAAACAGAGTCCCCAGTAAGCACACTGCGGATCGGTGTTCATGTTTGTATTCCCAAACTTGCCCAAGGCTGCATCGATCTATCCATTCTGTCGTTCATTTCCGCTCATGGCGTAATTCTGTTGAATTGTTCATAAATCATTTAAATATAATCTCACTAATGTACCCCTTCCTGCACAAGTCTGCGGTAAACCGCAGATGAGAGAGTATTATCACCATTGTTCACCTTTCTTAATGCTATTAACGAAATATGTTCAGGGATAAATTGATCATGTTGATGATCATTAGATGGATTAATTCAAAATCAATTTCGCTCCTGCTCACCAGCCCGTTTCCAATTCACAAGGTGGCAACGAATTGTGAGGAAAATTTTGCTCCTTGTAACGTGAGTGAAAATTAGCATGATTATGACTGGCACGTTGTTCAACAAATTAATTCCATCTTATCTCTGCTGGGCATGTAACTCTTTTTTCATCTCTTTCTTATTTCAGGGAGGTTATTCCTACTGGAAAGAACACAATGTCCCAGTTTGTTCATATTATAGTCGACTACTAATATGTGAAAACGCTCGAATTTAACAGTGTGAAGATGATTTCACACTGTGGCGTGGTTTTCACAGAGCGTTCACATAGTAATGTTTTGTTTGTGAATTGACAACTCACATTGTGTTCGCACTATTAAAACGCTCGAATTTAACAGTGTGAAGAGATTTCACAGTGTTTTCACAGTGTGGTTCTTACACAGTTGGACACTGTGTCTTTCCAGCAGGGATTCCCTGCATTTCTTCGAGCTTGAAGTAGTGTGTTCGTGGGCTCATTTGCATATCTTTAGCATTTCTTAACGATTAAACTGGTGAAAGTTGTCTCCTGCTGCATGCGCGTCTCAACCAAATTAATGTCGTTAAATTTTCTTCATCCATTAGAATACTTTTATACGACATACATGTGCTTTACAAATACTTTACTAGCATTATACACTGTATTATGAGATGAGACAATTTCTTTTGTCATCACAGAATTCGATTACTATACATCAGTCCAAGCCTTGCAGAAGAAAAGCACAAAGTAAAGAGATTATTCGAGTGTGAGAATTAGAAAGACGCTATTTTGAGAGATTAATGTAACAATGAATGAGCGAAATTGGTAGTACGATGCTTGCTTATTTGACCACTTCAAAACACATACCAGGCTGGCACATTAAAGGTATGTTTATTTTTTGTCAAGTTCTGATAGTGTTGTTTTTTTCCTTTTACGCAACATAACGTTACATATTATTGTGTATGTTAGCTGTTTTGACATTACATCAGATTAGAATGAAATATCACATGCTTATCCCACATCAACTCAGTTGGATGTGCTGCTGATTTTCTCCTCATTTAGGTTGTGCGAATTTGGGCAATATACTCCCCCTCCTTCCTCCCATTGAAATGGCGGGATATGATATGTATATGAGTATATATGTCTTTATGTGTACTCACATATTATATCATATTGTGAAGATTTGATCGCTTTATGTGATTTATTGTGCGCTTTGCCCGGATGAACGAAAGAGATAAGCTTCTCCACGCCTACGAGCACAGGTCCCGTCAATCACGTCAACCGACTCCTCCGGGAAGTGACCCGGTCCAATCCACCTCTGCCCTTGACAGAGTCTCGATCCGCACGGACTACTTGCCCCCGAAAATGAAGCGTGAGAAAGGCAGACTTGCATCACTGGCCTACAATCTTCGAAAAAGCCAAAATCTTTCGACGAGGATCAAGATAGCTGGTTTACGCGAGTTCTTCTTCAAACAAGGAAAAACACAAGGAATGGAGGAACGCCTGAGCGCTGGTCAAACTATACGGAGTAATTATCCACGTAATGTATCTATCTTTTTTCACTTTTCGACACAACAATTCCTATACTGTGTATCTCAAGTTCGTTTGCTATGATGACCAAAAAAAAAAAAATCATACATACTTATTATATAAGTTTCCGTTCACGTCAAACTGAAACAGACAGGCATATTGTTTCACTCTTCTCTTGACCCATCGTTATGTCAAAATTATCCACACCTATATACTTAATATAGGCCTACGTTTGGTTGTACTCTTGTGTTGAAATTATTGACCCAGTTTGAAAGTTGAAATTTGAAAGTTGAAAGTTGAAAGTTTATTTACTCACAACCCAAACTCTGGGTATCGGAGTCCAGTGAAAAACATATAGCACATTATAATATCAATAAATAATAATTGCAAATAACTCTGAAAAGTGTACAAAACAACTATAACAAAAAAGAAAATAAGAATGAAATGCGATTGATGAAAAGAAAAAAAATGTACAGAAATATACAATATATACACGATATATGGTGAAAAAAAAACCAACCAAAACAAAACAAAGAAAGGGAAATATGACGAGAGAGAGAGAGAGGAGAGAGAGAGAAGGGATATGGAGGTGAAGAGGGAGAGTGAGAAGGATACAAGACTGGTGAATTAACAAGATATACGAGTGACTTTTGGTTCAGGAAAAAAAAGAAGAATAGAAACAGAAAAAAGAAAAACGGAAAGACATACGGAAAAGAATTCATACGCTGAGTGAACAAGAATGAAGGAAATATGGAGACGGGAACGAGAAGAAGAAGAAGTAGAGAGATGGAAAAAAAAGGAGGAGAGGGTGAAAAGACAAATAAGTTATATATCAATTTTAAAGAAGGCACAGCCTGTAAAAAAAGGCATGTAGTATTTGCAAAAAGGATAAAAAATACTAATAATCTAAACATGTGTCATTATATATTTGGTTAAATTGGAGAGGACTGTTTTCTTTTGACAATTAAATAATTGATCCATCTTCATAGTGTTTGGGTATTTCCATTAATATTTTTTAAGAATTTCTTTCGTTGTTCATTAAAGAGTCTACACTGAGAAAGGCAGTGAAATTCATCACCAATTTTCTCTTCATTACAATTGGTACAAAATCCTTCGTTTCTTGGAATCTGATTGTATCTTCCAGAAACAATTGGCAGTCTATGATTAGCGCAACGGAATTTACATAAAATTTTTGCCTCTGAATCATTAAGGTGTCGAAAATACTTTTAAAAATGAAGATCCTGCTTAAAAATTCGATAATTTAAACATTGAGAATTTTTGTCTACATTCTAAAACTATTGACCCAATTTACATTGAGGTTCTTGGGATTGTTTAATTCAGATGTTTTGATATCATGTGAAACAAGCTCCCCCGATTTTATTTTATATTGGAAGTCTTGTCGTTTGATTGTAATATGATATTGACCGAATTCTCTAGACACCTAAAGAAATTGTTGTGAAATTGAATTTATTCCAGTCAAAAGGTTGTGACACAAGTTGTTGTATTCTTAGAGGCAGTACAACCAGCATAGCCAAACAGACTCATATGTGATGGGCATATGCCACACCAATGTTTCTTTTGATAATTTCATTGGGCTTATCATCCAAAGGTACCACTTCATTCTTATTTTCGATGAGATCTAACAACAATCCTCAATCATGCCGCAATGATACAGCTCATTTTAGTTTGTATGAGCTCAGCCCTGAATTCTTTGACCGCTGAATGTAATGACTTTTTGAGTTTGAAGGACATAAAAGTTTTGTTTCTGGTGTTTCAGATACGAATATTGTACTCATTCTATACACCTTGCACCTACAACATGGCATTGTATAGTTTTGTCCAAACACTGATCTTGATTTCGCCTGTCACGATGCAAAGTTGATTCCCAATCGCTCTGTCCTGGATACTGATAGGATAATTTTGTTTTTGTTTTTTTTTTTTGCTTTAATACATAGACTCACTCTGTCTATAATGTAAATACTACATATATCGATCATTATTTGTGCATTATTAGAAAACTGAGTAAAACTGGTTATAGAATCATCATGAGGTAATTGTTTTACTCTTGATGATGTTTGTTTGTTTGTTTGCTTTTTGCTGGGTGCTAGTAAACCATTTTGACACAATGTTTTGGTGAGGATGAGGATATGGGGGAGGAGGTAGTCCGATATAGATTACATGGAGGAGACAGATGGAAATAGTTTTGACTTTGCGCAGGACCCACATTCATGTCTTTTTTCATATATTATATAATTCATGCTTTGGCTCAGGTTATGAACCTCACTTACCTGATTTCGTTACGTAAAAAAAATTCTGTACAACGCAATTGTACATAGTCAACCCGCACGAAAAAAAAAAAAAAAAACACCTATCGATTACGTTCAATAGCATAAGCGTATCGTTGTCATTTTATAGACATGATTTTCATAAGAATATGAGTTGTTGTACGCATTCCAAATGCCACGTTAACTGGCTGCGGCATTGTCCACTTCAAAATTCAGAATACGTAATGCAGAAGTCTGTAGGCAAGGGTTCATGACTTACCATAGATGTCATCTTTGTAGCGTCCTTCACGATTGAAATTGGGCGAGGAACGCCAGTCACTATGGCCACATGTGTTGCTCTTTTTGTTCTTATTTTTGTTTCATCACGAGTTTGCACCATTGGTTTGGCAGTCTTGGGCTGCTCGAAGTTTACTAAATTTGGTTCTTAAGATATCGGGATGTTGGCAAGTCTCGCTAGTCACTCAATCTCTGGATTTTAATTTTGTTTTGATTCCTACTTTATAATTGAGATCCAATGAAATACTCTTATGTTAACTATATACAAGCTAGGCACCTTGATAGGTGGTATAATACTCTTGACAATTTAAGACGATTTGTGTTAAATTTGGCTCAAACAGAATCATTGACTCAGTTTCATCGAGGCTCTAGGGACTCTTTAATTCAGCTGTTTTGATATTATGAAACAAGGTCCCTTATTTTGATTAGGAAGTGTTGTTGTATTGTAATTTGGTCTGGTTCGATTTCTTAAAGTATGAAAAAAAGTTGTGGCAAAATTATATTTATTCCAGTCAAAAGCTTGTTGACACAAGTTGTTCTATTCAAATATCCGTATTGCCAAACAAACTTATTTATGTGATGTGCTTAGGGCATAGCGTGATTTCTTTTGACAATTTCAATGGGCTTATCGTCCAAAGGTACCACTTCATTTTTATTTTCGATGAGATCTAACAGTAATCCTCATATGCCGCAATGATACAGCTCATTCTAGTATGTATAATCTCAGCCCTGAATTCTTCGACCGCAGAATGCAATAACTTTTTGAGTTTGAAGCACATGAACGTTTTGTTGTTTTTTTTTTTGTTGTTGTTTTCTCACAGATGTGAATATTGTACTCATTTTATACACCTTGCACCTATAGTTTCATACTAAATTGTCCAAACCCTGATCTTGATTTTGTCTGTCACGGTGCAAAGTTAATTCGCATCATTGCTCTGTCCATAATGATTATAGGATGATTTTGTAATTCTTTTGCTTAAATAGACCAACTCTATTTTATTTTGTTAGAGCCTACATAGATATTATGTCATTTATAGACATTTCGAATATTTTTGTGTGTGTTATGTTTGAAAACTGAGAGAAACTGGTATTACAATCATTATGAAGCAATTAAATTATTGCTGTTGTTGCTTTTGCTAGCTGTGAGCTAGTATACTATCTTAACACAATGTTCTATAAGGATGAGGATGTGGGTGGGGGGGGGGGGGTTGTAGCCTGACATAGTTTATGTGGTGGAAACAGATGGAAATAACGCGGGAACCATGTTCATGCCTTCTCTTTTTTTTTCTCCATTCATTGTATAATACATTGTTTGCTCAGGGTATCAACCCCACTTGCCTGATTTCTTTATGTAAAAAGATTTCGGTTTAACCCAATTTATATAGGCAACTGGGAGAAACTGTTTTGATTACGTAAGAGCAATGACTCACTACATTTGTACGTGCAGTGGCAATAGCGTGCCATTATCATTATCCTGTAGTCGTGATTTTCATAAGAATGTGAATAGTTGACCGCATTTAAAACATCATCCAACCAGACTGCATTTTTCCCCATTATACATTTAACGCTTAATACGGCATGCCGAAGTCTGTATAGACAAGGGTTTGACTTAACCCAGCATCCCAGTATAAACTCCTTCATGATAGAAATTTTGGCGAGGATCTCAAGTCACCGTGGTCACATGCAATGTTCTTTTTAGTTCTTGTTTTGGTTTCACCATGATTTCGTGCCATTGTGTTGACGGTTTCGGGCTGCCCGAAGCTCACTAAAATTGGTTTTTATCACGTTGTCTCTTATGGTGTCACTCAACTTCACTCTGAATTTTATTTTGTTCTGTTTTGTTTTGATAGATAAACCTTTGCGGTAGTTTGATGCCCTCAATCTCAGTATAAAGATCCGTAATATTTGTTTTGTATAGGATTTTTTTCCCCTTCAATATTGCATCAAACTTTGTCAGTTTTCACAAGAATAATATAGCATCCCTTTTATAATCTAATATTGTGTAATAATGTATATTTCATTCATACCGTAAAAAAGTATGATCAATCTTACGCTTCCTATTGATTGCAGCATGATTAATTTCTGCATTTCCTTTAAAGGTAGGGAATCCCATTTGCATGCCTCAAATGAAGAGCTGTATAAATACAGTGGTATGTTGAAGAGAGTATCATTTTAGAAACTCCCATAAAGTATTGAAAGTGGAAGGTAACATTTAGTACATTTTTATTGACCGTTAGATTTTGAAATGAATTTTTCTGAGGCTCACCGTAAATTCCAGTACATTACTAGGCTACCTTTGCAGACCCATGCACTGCATGTGTGGCCATCATGTATATTTTGTGAAGAAAGTTCATCAAAACTTACAAACATTTCTATATACATTTTTGCCACACACTCTATATGTTATTACATCAGCTCTTATACTTTTAGATTTGTGTTTATAGATAAAAAATACAGAAGACTGCAACAAAAATACTTAAGTGTGGCTGACGCACAGAACTACTGAGTAGTTGAGTTTTGTGCATTATTCAAATTGTAGATAACTGTTGACTTCCAAATTTCTCAGCAGTGGCCTAAACAAGTCCCCAGAGGTTCATATTTAATGTTTTGCTGCATTTTGGGAGGTCTGTAAAAGGTATCCCCTACCTTTAAGTTGCCCTTTTGAGTGCTGCTATATTTTCTTTAAGTTGCTCTTTTGAGTGCTGCTATATTTTCATCGTTCACTTCCGTCATTCTTGATTATCTTATATTTCCTCACACACTTTTTGCCACGACAAAACGTAGGGAGCTTCTACTTCTTTTTTTTTTTTTCTGCTCATATGCCCTGTACTGATTCTGCTGAATTCCGTTTGCAGACCTTGTTATTTAGTGTGTACGCTTTCGACTTGTGTTGTTTATGTATTCTGTGTTCTTTGATTGTGTCGCTTGAATTCTATGTTAATATGTCTTTGCCTACACGCTGTACTATCCCCGAACTCGGAATTGTTTGTGCTTCATTTACGTCCACATAATTATATCATTCTTTTGCAACCTCGCCAGTTGACATGCCTTCACATTATGTTCTGCGTTATGGCTAATCGACTCAACGCAACATTTGACTCCTTTGATGACGATGAACTCTTTGATTTGTTTAGACGCTCGCCTACAGAATCAAGTCAGATCAATTCACGTTCTTCTGCATTTTTTGAAAACCTCGTTGCTAATAATGTTAATTTTTCTTCTGATGATTTGTTTAATGATTTTGACTTTGAATATGATTCCACTTTGATCTCCTCCAAATATGTTACGGTTGATCAATTTAAAGATTTTGTGAAAGATTTTTCAGAAAGTACATTTTCTATAGTACATTTTAATATTAGGAGTATGAATAAGCATTTTGATGAATTACAGGTATTGTTAGATAATCAAAATAAACGACAAATATCTGTAATAGGTTTAACAGAAACATGGTTGTCATCTGATATTAATTTACCGTATGCATTGAATGGCTATGATTTGATTGTAAATAATAGAGTGAATAGGACCTGAGGCGGGGTTGCGATTTATTTATCTAATGAACTTGAGTTCGATATTTGTGATGATTTAAATATAATGAATGATATAGTAGAGTCTTTGTTTGATGAAATTTCCATCCCTCAAAGTAAAAATATTATGGGTGCTGTTCGTTTTTCCGAAGATTCGTTAATCCGAAGCACACAAATTCCCTATACCTAGAGGTTCGTTAATCCGAAAATGAAAAAGGTTTCGTTAATCCGAACATTTGTGGCGTTATTCCGAAGGTTCATTATTCCGAAGATTCGTTAATCCGAAAATAAAATTCGGAATAACGAACCTTCGGAATAACGAATCTTCGGACTAAAGAGCCTTCGGAATAACGAACCTTCGGAATAACGAGCTGTAACCAATAATATAGTTGGTGCTGTTTATAGACTCCCAAACTCCAGTTCTAAAGATTTTTTAGATAGTATCACAAATTTATTAAAAAGCCCTCGTTTTGAATAATAAATGTATTTACATAATGGGTGACTTTAATATTGATTTGATTAAAAGTGATGATAATACGTCACAAGAATTTCTGGAATTTTTTTTGTCATCCTCTTTTTTGCCATTAATTTCCAAACCTACACGTGTTATAAATCATTCTGCCACCCTCCTTGATAATATTTTTACTAATTCTTTACAAGTTTTGAATTCTTCTATAATTTCATCCGATATGACCGATCACTTTCCAAATATTACATGTTGTGATCTTAAGCATTCGGTTAATAAGTCTTATTTTCCTTCATTCAGACGTAGAGCCACACCGGAAAATTTAGCTAGTCTTGACGCTTGTTTAGATAGGGTTGATTGGTCAAGTGTTTGTGATACTGATGATTTTAATGTATCATTCGATGATTTTATGGAGATAATAAGCATTTCGATGATTATATTATTCCCAAACTAAAAGATAAGTTAGTAAATTATAAAACATCACCTAAACTTCCATGGATTTCGAAATCTCTCCTCCGTTCAATTAACAGGAAAAATAGGTTGTATTATAAATTCAAAATGAAAAAAACTGAGGAGTCAAAAAATAAATATACATCATAAAAGAATATTTTGACTAAGGTCATACGATCGGAAAAGCGGAAATACTCTACCATTCACACAGAAAAATATAAATATGACGTGAAGAATACATAGAAGATATCAAAGCAGGCCATGAATATATCAAAAAAGAAATTGAATAATGAGTATTACAAAAATAAGATTTGATGATAAAATTGTTGAAGATCCTGGTGATATGGCAAATATTTAATTTTTTTTTCAATGATTGGAGAGAATCTGGCAAAAGAAGTACCGCAGTCCGATACGCATTTTGCAAAATTTTTAGGTCAATCCAATCCAAGTTCTATTTTCTTTGCTCCAACTATGAAATATGAAATAACAGACATTGTTACTGCAATGAATAATAAACGAAGTGCCGGTTATGATGATATAAGTAATTTTATTACAAAGGGAATTATATTTTATATTGCTGATCCACTTTCTCATATTTTTAATAAATCCATATTACATGGTGTTTTTCCTGATTGTATGAAAATTGCTAAGGTGTGTCCTTTATTTAAAAAAAAAGGAGACAGTTTTGATATAAGTAATTATAGACCTATTTCATTACTTTCATCCCTATCTAAAGTTTTGGAAAAATTGTTATTTGCAAGAACGATTAAATTTCTTAATTATTACAATGTTTTTACGAATTCTCAATTTGGGTTTCGTCAGAAACACAGCACCATTCATGCTCTTTTGAAGTTTATTGATAACGCCACACATACTATAGATGACCATTCTCATCTTGTTGGTATCTTCCTGGACTTCTCCAAGGCCTTCGATACAATTAATCACGAAATGTTACTTCATATTGTCTCATTATGGTATACGAGGAAAGGCCTTGGAGTGGTTCAGGAGTTACCTGCAAAACCGAAACAATATGTATCTTTGAACGAGCACAGCTCTAGTCTTGAAGTCATTAAATGTGGCGTCCCTCAGGGTAGTATATTAGGACCTTTACTCTTCATCATTTACATAAATGATTTTTGTAGATCATCCGACATACTTTTTTAATACTCTTTGCCGTTGATTCAAATATTTTCTTCTCCCACCAAAATCCGATCACTCTTGTCCATACTGTTAATTCTGAATTAAAAAAGTGACTCAATGGATAAGAGCCAATAAATTATCACTGAACCATCAGAAAACTAAGTATATGTTATTCAGTAAGTCTATAGAAGTTTTACGCACAGATATCATTTTTGATGACGTTCACTTAGAGCGTGTATCTTATACAAAGTTTCTCGGTATACAGTGGACGATAAACTTTCGTGGAAGCCTCATATAATTAATATTAGTAAAATGATTTCGCGTAATATTGGTATTATTAATAGACTTAAATCTCATATCCCGTTGTCTTCTTTGTTGACGTTGTATTTTTCATTGATATTACCTTATTTAAATTATGGAATGTTAGCATGGGGTAGTGCCCATCAAACTTTATTAAATAAACTATTGTTATAACAAAAAAGGCACTTCGTATTATTTGTGACGTTTCTCTACGTTCCCATGCACATCCATTATTTGTTAGATATAAGATTTTAAAAATTAAAGATTTGTTTTTCTTTCAGCTGGGTCAGTTTATGTTTAATTATAACACAAATGCACTTCCCAGCATTTTTTATTCAATGTTTCCACGAAATCAATCTTTTCATAATTATCCCACCAGGCGATCTAATGAGTTTCATTTACCCCTTCTGAGAACCTTATTGGCTCAAAATACATTTATATACACTGGCCCTAGATTTTGGAATTCCTTATGTTGTGATCTAAAAAATTCTTTATCTTTGAATTCGTTTAAGCGTAAGTTAATTTTTTTTTTTTGGTTGAACTCATATTAAGATATATACGATTTATTACTTAGCTGGTCTTTACAGCCTAAGGGTTCATCGTCAATTATTGATTTCATCATTGTGTTTATTTTTTACATTATCTTATTTGTACAAACTTTGCTCGGTTGATCGAGCTGAAGCACCTCAATTCCCTCTTCTGATTCCGATGTTCAGCGTGTTGGCTTTTCCTTTCATTTCCTTTTTCTTTCTCTCCTCTCTTTCCATTATTCTTTTGTGTTTTATTACTGTCATTGTATATCCTACTGTAAAGTCATGTAATGTCGTTGTGTTTCTACTATCTTGTTCTGTCCTGTCTTTGTGTTAAAAAAAGTAAAATAAAAAAAATGAATGAATGAATGAATGAATGAATTAATTAATTAATTAATTAATTAATGTATTCACAAGAATCCTTAGAGTGGTTCACAATTTACAAGCATGCTTCTCAGTGAACCTCTCAGTTCTTTCTTTTTTTTTTCTCCAGACATAACTTTGTAATTTGCCGGTATGCATGTATAATTTCGTATTTGTTATTATTATATTACCATTATCTACCATGTAAAGTCGAACACATGCCTATGTTATATCTTCAGATTCATTTCGTGTTATGTTTGCCGAAAAAGAAAGAAGGAATGAAATAAATGAAATGAAATGAAATGAAATTCTATCATTTCATGCAATACGTTTAAGCCAACAGAAAGAAAAAGAGCTAAGTCCTCTTAAAATACATCTCAGAAAAATAATGAGTATCATTTTCAGGTTATTCTTGTATTACAGGACATACAGATAGTTAAAAAAGTCACAGTCAATATCTACCCATTTGGACATTCGTTCGAATTCCCCCAGCCGGCCAACAGCCTACTGTGCTGCTTAGCGCTATCTATCGACATAAATCCCACATAATTTAAAGGACACTACTGGTAGATGCCATAATTGATAAGTGGCATCGAAGCATTATCATCGGTCTCATGTGCAGCAGCTCTGAAGACGGAAGAAATAGAGTGCACAACGTTTTAGTGTCAATTCATACGAATTTGTTTCTTATAAATCCCTTTGATCGACTGTTATCTACTGAAAACAGTCAACACCGTGATTTGACTGTATACTTACCACACTATTTCATGTCATTCAAATAAAACAAACTGTTTTATTATTGTTCTTGTTTTCATAAAACACTTATTAGCTATCCAAAATTTATCATCTATCAATGTTGAAAAGCATGCTTAATAGACTTTGTTTTCGGCACTGCTGAGTTTACAAAATCACAATCTACTCTATGCTCACATAAGAAGCTAAAATAACAAACAGAATGGTGAGTGCATGGTTTTTGAAATTAAGAAAGACATGAAATTCAAAATTTCATAATATATCATCTCGAAACAGTCGTCAATATCAGTCATGGTCAAAGGCGGGGGGGGGGGGCAGAGGGGGCACTTACCCTCCACAAACACGAATCTGCAGTCTTGCAGGCTTGATAATTTGACCACTTTCGTTGACAGATCTCATCCGTGCAGTGAGCGTGAGACATGCATTATTCCTTCACAATAACACGCAAACTTGGAAAAAAAGTGCAATTTCTCTTCAGATAGGCCTATTTAGTTTTGATTTGTCAAACAGAATGTAGAGAAAACAAAATTAATTCACACATGAGTCGCATTCTTAACCCCGGTTTGGTATATAAAGTGCGTGCTGGATCTTTTGAACTCTCGCAAGAAACAATCATGATTTATTGAGGGAGTGAACGCGAGTAAATGGATTTTGAACGTGATTTTGAAAAGCACCGCAGCTTTTAAAGGGGAAGGCTAGTAACTGATCAGTGGGAATCAGTGGAAATGCTGGGAGATGATTGTTTCAATCCTTATGGGATTCATTCAAGAGTTCATTGTATATCTATTGTTGTGTGAAAATGATTTGCTTCAGAATGGTCTCATATTCAAGTAATGTGCAGTTTAATGCTTCCAGGTTAGCGTCCCTGGTCAGTGACGGAGCATTAATATGCACATTACTTGAATATGAGACCGTTCTGAACCAAATCATTTTCACACAACAATAGACATACAATGAACTCTTGAATGAATCCCATAAGGATTGGAACAATCATCTCCCAGCATTTCCACTGATTCCCACTGATCAGTTACTAGCCTTCCCCTTTAAAGCAGTGCCAAGTTATTAAAGGACAAGTTCAGCTTCATTAACATAAGGATTAAGAGAATGCAGCAATATTAGTAGAACACATCAGCGAAAGTTTGAGGAAAATTGGACAATCGATGCAAAAGTTATGAATTTTTAAAACTTTTGTGTTTGAACCGCTGTTTAAGGAGACTACTTAGGCTCGTGATGTCATATGAGTACAACAGTATAAAGAAAATGTAAAGAAAATTCAACATGTTTTCACCTTTTTTTTTTGCATAATAAAAGAGCACTTGACTTGCCTCTTTCTAAAGGCAATGGGAATAATATTACCCATAACAAAAAAATGTCAGTAACGAGTGAAGGGAATGTGTACTTTTTTTAAGAAGATGAAATTTTGTGAAATTCTCTTTATGTTTTCCTTATATTGTTGTACGCATGTGACATCATACACTGCAGTAGTCTTCTCATCCAGCGGTGACTGCACAAAAACTTCAAAAATTCATAACTTTTGAACGGATTTTCTGATTTTCCTCAAACTTTCAATGATGTGTTCTACTAATATTGCTACATTCTCTCATTCCTTACGTTAACATGGTTAATGAAGGTGAACTTGTACTTTAAACACAAACTTTCAGCCTTACCATCAAGCGTGACAGTGTGTATGTGAGTGTGATGACGTGTGTGTGGGTGTGTTTGTGTCTATAAAGTGTGCCTAATTGTTATAATACCTAGACTCCGCTAGGTCTGGTTGTCACGCCAACCCAGTAATAATCTTTGTAGGCCCTCATGAAGTAATCATAGCACATTTTAAGTTTATCACTCCGCATCAAAGTCAGCTATTAAAATGTAATAAATTGCCATCATGATGATCAGCTATACCTAAGTACAGGTATCATGATGATAGTTGAGATTTTTAGAGCGTTTTTCCACTGGATACAAAGCGCTATGAGATGTCATCCCTGGTCGCCATAGGAGATAGAATATATACAAATTACCAGGCAGTGACAGTACAAGTCCAGTGCATATGGGAATATATAGTACTACTACTATCTGTCCCTGTACAGATTACGAGTCTTGCAGCATTCTTTACATAATCACATCGTGTACTTTTGTACTTCCTTCAACTCTGATAACAAAAAAAAAAAAAAAAAAGAATGGCGCTCACAACGCAGTTCACCTTCATAGACATGTGGATTGAGTGAATGTAGCAATATTAGTACAACACATCAGGGAGAGTTTGAAGAAAATCCGACATTCCGTTCGAAAGTGATGAATTCTTGGAGTTTCTGCTCGGTCACTGCTGGATGAGAAGTCTACTACAGCTTGTGATGTCACATGTGTAGAACGATATAAAGAAAATATAAAGAAAATCCAACATAAATATGTTCACTTTCCTCGCATGATAAAAGAACACTTGGCTTGTCTCTTTCAGATGGCATGGAGGGGAATGATATTACCCTTGCATACGTTAGGGACATGTCAAGAAAATGTGCACGTAAAAACAACAACACTTTGTGAAATTCTCTTTATATTTTCCTTATATCGTTCTACGCATGTGACATCATACACTGTAGTAGTCTTCTCATCCAGGAGTGACTGCGCAGTAACTTAAAGAATTCGTAAATTTTCAACGGATTGTCTTATTTTCCCCAAACTGTCAGTGTTGTGTTCTACTCGTGGACTAATTGCTGCATTCACTCAAACCAAATGTATATGAAGTTGGACTTGTCCTTTAATACAAGGCAACGAATACACAGACTCTTTCATCGTACCTTTACCTTTATAAGTCCAATCAACTCCCGTCTTTGTTTCAAGATATGTATAATGTAAATTAACCAGATTATTATTTAAATAATCCCAAACTTATTTTAGTTCAAAAATGAATTATGCCTCGCGGAACGGATGTATGGAACGCTTTTCCCGATTATTTGAAGTTATGTTCTCCCTAAATTCCTTTTAGGCACTTTTTAAGAAATATCTTATTTCAAAATATCATGCATAATAAAAGAAATGATTCTTTTTTCTTTTAAATCTTGATTTATTAAGTTGATTTTTCTTTTGAATTATTCATTTATTGGTTGTTATAAGATATAATCATTACTTTATAATGAACGAACATGAGTTTTCTTCAATTTCTCAATCTACTCAGGTATGTATAAACCCACACGCATAATACGTGCACACCACATCATAATTACACACGTGACGCACACACACACAAACACACTTAACATAAACACATGTATGTTTACAACCACTTGATACACATAATCACAAGTATTAGTAATCATACGACCTCTCACATCCATACAATTTGTTCTAATTGATCAACAGTAATAATAAAAGCACGCTTCATTGAACTTAATGCACTTTATTCACCGCTATGCACATGTTTTTTTTTTTTCCCCTTTCTTTTTCCCCACTGGCGTCACCTTGCGGACGCCACCAAGATAGCACCAAGCATTTCAATGGGAAATTGCCTATTTTGTATATGTATTTCAATGTTTCTTATTTCTTTTTTTTTTGAGATTCTAAGGCTGTCATCCCCATCAAACATTTGCTTAAAGACGATAGCCTCCTGCATTTTTTTCTGCTTCCTCTTTGTACTATAAAGACTGTGATTATGATATTGTGCATGTTATATTGTGGGCTTTTTTCTATTCTGTTGTCAGATACACCTGTTGTCATATATGATTTCCTTGAAAAAGAAAAAAAAAAAGAATTACACAGCCTGGCTGTTAACTGCACACAATCTTATCAAAGTCACATTCTGCCCGCTTATCTGTGTCATTACTATCACTATGCCATTGCCATGGTCAGATCATCTCCTCAAGTGAAAATATCAACATTGCTTTTAATGAAGTTGTGAACTCTGTGACCTTAAATTTTGCGGACCGCAAACGAGAGAGAAGGAGAGAGGGGAAAACACAATTCATATTATGTGGAAGGAGAAATAAGACAATACACTATACCCTATGTAGTCAGAACCACCCCAAAAGGGAAATAACCAACCAACCTTCCCATGAATTCTATGTTTTAAGTCAAAGAGAGAGAGAGAGGGGGGGGGGGAATATGGAGGTAAAAATAGATCCAAAAAAATGATGTGCATTATTTGTTTTATAGAATGATGAGGAAGATCATTGCTTTTTGATAAATAACCCTCATCACGAGAAAATGAAACGATGAAATCTCGTCCAGTCACCATAGCTACGTGGAAGTGCTTGTGAGCAGATACAAGCACGTGTTAGGCAAACAAACGCCTGCATGGTCACATGTACGCTTTCAACCAATCCTTTGTTAAGGATCTGCTTCAGACGTGAAAGTTGAGACTCGCACCAACACACTTGTAAGTGCTACCTGTCATTACATATCCATCTAATCAGCATATGCATTATAATTCAGTCCACGTGATACACCTCATTGTTCCGATCGCAAACCAACGCCCAAGCCAAAGAAATTATACTATTCAATCTTTGGCCCAGACCAAAACTATTCAGATACACTGACGCTCAGAGGACTTCGAGACCTATTGAAGATAGACGGAATGAAAGCGTCAGGAGATTCAGGAGGATACAGATTTTAATTCGGAGACTTTTCAAGACTGAGAAGCGTTGACGTGAAAAATCATTACTCAGTCGTGACAACTTTGGACAAGCCTGATTTCTAGCTTCTGCAGCATGGTGAGCTTTTTTAATATCTTCCTTATTTTTGTAATTTATAGTAGTAACCATGTCCCCAGCTCTCTCTATCTGAAAAAAAAAAATGTGATAAAGTAATATTTCAGGAATTGTCAATAGTGTGATGCCATATCATGTAGTACAAATATATACATAATTTGATGTAGAGTACAAGCATATGCCACAAAGAAATGCAAAACGATTGACATATTGTGCATATTGTGTGTGGATAATATGATATTATGTGGTAATAGCGCAGTTCGTATTCAATATTGATTCATTTTTTATCCTTTAGCTGAGAAAGAGACAAAGCATGGTGATTTTTGTAAATTATATGAAAACAGAGATTAGTTCTATTAACGTTTTACAGTTGAACTGTACATCCTTTTGAAATATCAAGGTCGCAAAGAATCTTGACAAATATTTACATCACGTTGTTTCAGAACTTCTCTGAAGATTGAAATCACAATAGAATTTAACAAATTTCATCTAAAACTAAAAGTTATTCAAAATCATAGAGAAGCACACTTTATGTTGCCAGAATATTCCACGAACAAAAAAAGAAGAAGTGAATTTTGTGAACATTTTCCTCAGGTCGCAAATTCACCAAGTGTCTTTAGCTATATATGACTACAAATTTAACAAAATTGTCCTAAATTTCATCTAATTTGTTTATGGGGAAAATTCGCTTTTTGTTTGTTTGTTTGCTTGCTTGCTTTTTGTTCTACCTGTTCTACATGAAAGTCTACTGTATTTTTGCAGCACGTTGTGTGTAAGAACGACAATATCTTAGTGTTAAGACAGCTCCGCCAGTTTTCTTGTTTGTACAATGTGTTCTGTGCTCAATGCGATATCTACTGAAGTAATTTTTCATTACAAGCTACACTCTCTGCTCGAAGACTAACAACAGCAACAAATGTCAAATTAAAATCATGTGACCGTGTTAACAATAAGAGATGTTAGCAGTAATAAAAATGAAAAAATGAAGTCCAGTATTGATTTTTCCAGTGTAGTGTATGACGTAATGATTATAAGTCATATACGTCACAGTGGATTGGGTGTGTGTGTTTGAGCGAGTAAGCGTAGATATTTTGTTTGCATGCGTATGTGGGGAAATCTGTTGAATCTCCATAATGTGTGGTACATTGAAAGATGAAGGGAGACCTATATAGTGTAATTGCTCACGAGAATTAGGTCTTGAATTCTGTAGTGAAATTCATCGCCTTTATTGTATTATACATGACTAGTTTCATTCAATCAATCACGATGAAATAGAACAGGTTGATAATCAAACGTCGTGATTTTTAATTTGTTCAGATGTACAGACATGAATAAGCGATTCAAAAGTATAATAGGGTGTTCGCGGAGCATGCAGAGTCGATAAATGGCCTCCAAAATCATCGTCGATCAATTACAACTGTCATGCGGTGAATACCCCATTCCACAGAGACTTTTTTTTCTTATTGGTCACTCGTCGGAAGCAAAAACTTTGCTGCTTCCAACGAGTTTCCGCTGAGAAAAAAAAAAATCTCTGTGGAACAGGAGTATAACATCAACGCGAAGATCCAGATGTCTAAATTAGGAAATGCAGCGAACACTTTATCAATGGAAGGCAGAAAATAGTTTAACAGTGGTAGCTAGCTATCCCGTTTCAGATATCATAACCGTCGACACTGTGATTTGTCCTTATGATCTGAACAACACCACCCCATTATATATATATATATATATATATATATATATATATATATATACATATATATATATATATATATATATATATATACATATACATATATATATATATGCATATACATATATTAAGATTATTTGTAAAAGGACCAATGTTTCAAGAAATAATGAAAAAAGGAAGAGGAAAAAAGAGAGTACAAAAAAAAGATAAAATACGATGTTTGAGTTATAAGACTTCACTATTACTTGTATGCAAATCTCCACATTTTCGCATGTATACTTTTTGTGGGTTTTTATTTCATAGTTTGTTTTGTTTCACTTTTCGCTTGCATCGCAATTCTGTGTGATTCTCTTTCCGTCCGTTTACACACAGGAAGCAACCAAGAAAATTGTGTTGCCACTGGTACTTTTCCTGATGATATATTGTGTTCATGGTATGTATCATGTTCATATACAAGCAATATTTCTTGCACATTATTTACTCGTAATTTCATAACACTGACTTTCTATCTTTTATAGTCCAGTCAAAATACGTCAAAAAGTGGGTCAACCCCCAACTAATTGCAACAGAACGATCCTACTTGTATTTGACTCGGAAGAGCTATTAGTATAACATACTAAAAGTTCCCTAGAATTCGAGTGGTGGATCAGTGTCTAATTTTCATAAATTCAAAATGGCCGCCATACAACCTATTTTATGCCTATATCTCGGGACGCATAACCCGCAGAAAGTAAATTCTGGTGTCTAAACCTATGTTTTTTAAGTCAACCCCCTGTTGTAACTTTCAAGCATCCCTATATATAGTTTTTGCATATATTTGCATATGATTATATGCAAAAATGGAATTAATGCAATTAGTGTATACACTCAGGAATAAGTCGCTAAATATCTGCTTAAATTTACATTGTATGAACCTATTCAAATTACTATCGTGTATACTCAAGTTTATATAGATAATAGGCAGGATACGAGTATATACAACCTACTGTGTATATTCAAGTTTATACAGATATACACGTATGTAACCTGCAGAACGTTACAGTCATGCCTGCAACCATAAGTTCAAGGGCAAAAATATCGGCATAGTACCATTCACAACATTAATGAAATCTTATCCTTTCATTTACAATAGTTGCATAAATCTGCATTGATAAAAAGTACTGTACTACTCATATTACATTTTCATTTTCATGTTTATGTGGCAGGAATTGTTTAAAATACACATGTATCTTGTAACTGCGATGGAATCTAATAATATTCCTTCATTTTAAATGGTTACGTGTGTTACGTATATTACAACTCTTTTTTTATCTGTCATTTATTTTCTTTTATTTGAACTCTCATATAGCTTCCAAAGTGTACTTACAGTAGGCTAAATAAAAATTGGTCTTAAATCATTCAGCAGAATTTTTCAAACAGCTTTTTCGTACCTGTTGATGATTTGCCTCCATGTCTCGACGATACTTCTGTCTTTTTTGGCAAAACTTTTGGTAAACGCATGTTTATCAACGAGCAACGGAAGGTAAGTCATATGACCGTGATAATTTGTATAGAAGAGGATTTTGTCATATTTTCGCGTGGTTTCACCCAGTGACTTTCTGAAACATGTAAAACATTGTGATTCATAGCCAGATAAAAACAAAGAAATGCCTTAACATTTCTATTACTAGAACACTGGATTCATCAGTCGATCAATACAAACAGCATCCTTCTCGTCGGCTTTAAGCGACATATGACACGTATACATCGCATGAATTCTGATATGTCTTACTTTTACCATTTTTCATGTCATTGGATCTGCATCTTTATTAAAAGAAATGTTTCATATTGCCTTGAGGCTTTAATCTGTTAATGAGAGTTAGCTGGAACAAGATTTGCTTTGAATAATGAAATTGTTACCTATATAATAATGTTGAGCGAGATGATGGTGTTGCCATGGTTACAAGAGACCGTGAAAGGAGAATTTTCTTGTGTTTGTCATATAATATTCTATTATGATCATATAAACAGTAAGTATAGAGGTAAGGAACTCATCAGCGATGTGCTAAATGAAAGTCTTTGAAAATAGGAAAATCGGACAAGCCGTTCAAATTTTTAAAGATTTAACTTCAGGAATTTATGAAGTGATTGTTTGTTCCATAGACGTGACTAATAATAGTGATGATAGTAACAACAGTGATGATAATGATAATAAAGCAATAACAAGGATAATAATAAAAGTCTATGTTTACCTTGCGTCATCGCCAAAGAATCCACAACAACTGCAATTCTTGATGTCACAGCAGTTGACCAATTAATAGAGAACACAGGAAATTTTGCTTTTAATTTTTGTTTTTCCAAGACATTGAAGCAGCACTGCCAAAGCTTTTCTAGAATGAATATATTTGAAGCGTGCGAGGGCATACCTTTTTCATAAAAAAAAAAAACAGGAAGGAATGGGCAAGTTGTATTTTCCTTTGTATCTCTCTCCGGCTTGGATATCCCGCATTGGAAATGGGGGGGGGGGGGGGCACGAGGGGAACTTTGATTGTTAATTTTTGTTTATTTGTTTGTTTGTTTGTTTGTTTGTTTGTTTTTGGTCTTCAACTGATTGTCCGACTTCTTCAAACTTCATCAAAAGTTTCACTAAAGCCTTTGCATTCATCAAATAAATATAATGGTAAACTGGTGGAAACCTCGCCTGTAGGTGGATGAGATTATCGTAACCCATCATAACAGCTTTAACAACAGTTGGTGCTCAGGCAATAATGTAGCGAGCTTTCGATCTGCAATGGTAATGTGAATCTACTCCCGGGTTGGACGATGGGAATAGGTGATTGGCGTATGTGCAAAACATTTCTATTTCATTTATTATTCTTTTTCAGCCAAAAACCGTGTAGTGGGATTAGCATCAAAGGGAGCGTTTATAAGATTTTTCTTCTGGCCAGAAACAGTGTTTTGAAACACTGTTTCTGGCCAAACAGTGTTTCTAGCAAGAAAAAAAAAATCTTATAAACGCTAACCGTGATTTGAAACAGTGTTTTGAAACAGTGTTTCAAAAATCTTATAAACGCAACCGCGATGTCAAACACTGTTTATTGGACGTCACAATGCCTTGCTCGCACCCTGTTTGACCTAGTACCTTTTGCCGAGGAAAAACTGCGCAGAGTGAGTTGCGTAATGGCACAGTCTGAGCGAGAGTCCTAACACGCTCGGAGAAAAATCTTATAAACGCTCTCCTGACGAAACTGTGATTTGAAACAGTGTTTCAAAACAATGTTTCAAAACAGTGATTCTAGGCACGCAAAATCTTATAAACGCGGCCTGAGTGAAACTCGCTAACGCATCAGTCTAACAATCAGATGCTCATGATTTGCTAAGAAATGATGGCTTTGCGATGCGAGTAATGTTGCTCATGATGTTATGGCGTGTTAAGTAATAGAATTACTCAAATTTTTGTATGTACGCACAATAACACTTCGAAGAGTGAATTACTTGATATTTCTGAAAGTGTTGTTTCACGGCTTCACTAAAGTAAAAAAAAAAATAAATAAAAAAAAATGACTACTTAACAATGCAAATAAAACCGGCATGATGGCCGCTCAAATCGTTTTAAATGGCCTTACAATTGGTGCGGATAGCTGTTTGATTTACAGAACGTAGAAATCAAGATGGATTGGCGTAATTAGCATTAACACTCGGGGAAAAAGAATAAACTTTATTTCAACATTAGTGACATCGTGAGACACAGTGACTGTCTGTGATGATAAAGTACCAAACATTCTTTACTCTCAAATCACCATTACTTTCTGGTTCACGTCCGGAAGGATCAATGAAGTGTTACCGATCCCTGGATCTCAACCATGCAGCGCCCTCGATGAGACCACGGACCTACAATGGTTGTAGGTCGACCATAAGACCTTGTCGCGGGGATCAAAGCACTACGGGTAACGAGGGGAAGGCAGTTTTGGATCTGGTCTCCGCAGCTCGCCGAACACGTACACCGTGCAGGAGGGAAAGCCGCCTGAAGGTTCCCTTTGATATCCACACGTGCCGTACACAAGGTAACTCGTGGTTTGGAGGTTACTAGGCAAGACTTCGTCGAGTCATCCCACGAGACTGATCCCCACGAGTCATACAGTCCACGAGTTCGACACTAGGCACTGACCCGTTAGTTCGACACTACGCAAAGACCCATGAGATCGACATTGGGTAAAAACAGCCCACGAGTTCGACAGATACAACATGGGGCTTAATGTGTCTGTCTTGTGGACCTAATATTGTTTGCTTAGTGTCAAACCTATGGGCTGTATGACTCGTGGGCTGTAAGATTGGTGGGTGTCGGTCTCATGACGTGCACTCAATTTTATGAACACCATCTGATCTAACGGTAACGTATGTTGCATTGTCTCTGATATATATGTATCATATCTGTACATTTATGACTTACTGACGTCTTGGGAATAGAGCATAGTTTTTACAAACACGACATATATCAATTTATGTATCCAACATGATGATTGTCAGCGAAAAAAAAAAATCATCTCGTGGTAATCACATACAGGAAAAAAATCATTATAGTTGTTTCTAAGATCTTGGCGTCTTGTTAATCCAAACTTTCTTCTGCATCTGCTTCTGTTTCTTCTCAAAATATTCTATAGATAGATAGACAGACAGACAGACAGACAGATAGGTACATGTAGATAAATAGATAGATAGATAGATAGATAGATAGATAGATAGATAGATAGATATAGATACATAGATGGTTAGATAAATAGAGAGAGAGAGAGATAGAGTGGTCCTTATTCAAATTATTCACGGCAACCAGAGGTTGAATATTGTACATGAGTTTGCATGGGTGCACATGAGTTTCACAACATTGAAAATCCATACATTAATATGCATCAATAAATACATTTGTTCGAACTATAAAGAGCTAATTGCATTCATAAACACACACACACCACCACCACCACCACCACCACCACTTCCACCAAATAATGCATACACACGCACATGCACACACACTAGCTTGTTTACAAGAGAATGCATATTTATACACACTCTCACACGCACATAGACGCGCTTGCACACCGTGCCATCTTTAAGTATTGCACATGCGTAAAAATGAAATAAAACGCACACTTCACACACGGCGATGTAAAAATGTGATTAATAAATTATAGCGTATTTGTGAGATCACGAGAAAGTGAGCTGTGCAGTGTGTTGCTGTGCGTGATTAACACAGTCTTCTTCTCATGTCTTGTCTGTATATGCCTTCTAAACATTACTGCTGGAAAATGTCCATAGCTATGTATGTATACAAGCTCGAGTTGTATCAGAATGTGCTTGCACCATGCACGTTGTTCCAGCAATTTTTGTCGTGGGCGAAACGCAAAATACCCCCCTCATTTTCCACCACAAGGAAACACTGTCAAAAAAAAAAAAAAAGGCGTCGTCGAGGTGTCTGGAAAGATATTAACCTGTGCTAATTGACATTTATTGGCAGCTGAACAAAATGAAGTGACAAGCCTATGATTTTTTTTTTTACCACAAATATAACGATGAAGAACTTCTAAGGCTCTGCCCATTTTCAAAGGATGGAATATTACACAGTCTTTTTCAGTTGGCTATCATTATAGACATACGTGTATCTTGGATCGAGTGAAAGATAGTTGGCAAATATCGCCTCTGTTTGTCGAAGTTGTAACCCCCTAACCCCCCCCCCCCCAAAAAAAAAAAAAAAAAACAAAACAAAAAAAAAAAAAAAAAACAAAAAACTCTTTCTACCTACAACCGATTCTTCATCAGCAGAGTCTGTCGGCATATTGCCAACATCAAGTATGGCAACACCGCTGAATTCATCGACGATAGAGCTGCCGAGGAATCTGACCGAGGGACAAAGTGCGGAAACAGGAACCAAACTCAAGACGGACGAAAGCACGCCTCGTCCAACAGGCGAGTATTGTAGGTGGAGGTTACGTGGTTAGACATAGAGCCAGCATCAGACTTAACCACACCATCACCAGACCCCTCACCTTAGTGACTTTAAAGTAGCAATTCAAAGAGAAGATCCAAATATGGAAATTTGGACATCAATGGAAAGCTCAGTACTCATAAAATGTAATGAGGTGTCGTTCTATCGCTTTAACAAATCTAGAAGATACAAAACGATCACAAAAAAGCGGCGTCTTGATAGAGTCTGAATTACGCCCAACGCGTCAGAAGCCGCACATTTCGCCTGACGTCAAGCACTGGATTTGCAAACTCTTTTCTGTGACTCAGTGTGCATGTCTTTGGAAGCACTACGCGAATTTTCAAAGGGAGCACTCCCTTTTTAGCAGTTAACGTTGAACTGGTTATGGTTATGGTAAAGGAGCAGAAGTAGCAGTTACCGAATGATTTGTGCAGTCAGCAGAAACATAGAAGGCGTATAATACGTTTTACACCCTCGAACGAAAAAAAAAAAATCGCCCGTAACATGTTTAGGATTTACGTTAGCCTGTATGTCTCTTATTCTAATTATAGTCTGACCTGTTTTGCACAAAGTAACAATGCAGTAACTAATATAAATTGTATAGGAACAAAGCGCAGATACAAATGTTTAAGCAACTAAAACAAAATATCAGGAATGTGTAAAACCTGAACATCGCATGATTGTGCACTCAATGTGGAGGCAGTGTAAGATATTTTACAGTATCCAAAAAATTCTTTATATCTAAGTCTCTAATAAGTAACTATATCATATAGTGTTCACGACAAAAGAATAGCATATGAAACAAAATGTGTCTCTTAGACTGTGATCAGCAAGGTGTTAAACACCTTATCTATCATTTTAACTTCGAAGGTGATGAGGGTAAACCCAGGTTCTACCATTTGCAGGCAAATGTGCTTTACAGTGCCTATAATCAATCACATTGATGATTTCAATGAGGTGATTGCGGTGTGGCTGTGTAGATTTTCATGCTGTAAATATCTACCTGATAGGTATAAGCCATATAGGCCTAAATTATTTTCATTGTCAAAAATGGAAGGTGTGAATTATAACTAGACTTAGAAATTTGTCAAGATTGACAAATTAGTTGCCAGTCGATCCAGAAATCAATGTTTCTCAGCTCTGACAATATCACGTATACTATCCAAGATCGAATCTGCTAATTAAGTTAAAATCTTATGAAATGATCTATGTGGCATAATTTATACATATGCCGGGACGTCACGTATGTATGAAGATATTGAATTAAGTATTTCTGACTTTTGACCCTATCTTGCAGAGTCAAAAATGAAATCTGACCCAGAAACTGTTAGTTACAAAAATGATGGATGAGAAATTGTCAAAATGTGTGCGAAATGTAAACGCAATCAACGGCAACAAGGATGTTGTTCGATAGCTTGTGTGTGTGTGGGGGGGGGGGGGGATATGATGTGCATGGCCAGGAACAAGGTAGGCATTTTTGAACTTTTACCCCAAATGTACATATCTATATGGTTTTTTATTAAAATGTCGTTATTTATATAATTATCGATTAACATAATCATGTCTATATGCAAAATATGATGTAGATAAGCGTACATTTCCAAGGACAAATCAGGGAATATGTCTTACAATACAAAAAAAAAAAAAAAACATAATTGACCTTTGACAGTTTGCTCGCTCCTAATTACCTCTGCCAAGGGAGGAGGTTTAAAGGTGCATGGTCCCGGTGTTTTAGTCAAATGCGTACGCGGGTGCACGGCGCAAGTTTCCTATAGAGACCTACGCTGTCGACTCCTCTTTGGCGCTTACGCTTTGGCCCACTTTCCCGAGTCCGAAGAAGTCCGATTCAGTGTAGTCAGTGGTCCGATCACAGTTCGGCTCATGAATCGGTTGAGGGGGATGACAGCTTTAGCAAACTTCTTTTGTGATGTCACAATAACAAGCACATATGCACGCACCCTGGCATTACTACAGACTGCGCTATGCGCAAAGAAGACAACAAAGGCAACGTTACTTAGCAACACCTACGCACTTTACTCTTGATGACAGCTCAACTTCGGTAATCTTCGTATCAATGCTAACGATGATCGGCAGTATCATCAACAGCACCATCTACACTACCGGGACTATGCCCCTTTAATCTAATAATAACATGATATGTTTTCGTTACCGTTGGTTTGTTTGTTAGTTAGTTCGTTAGTTTTTCCGTGTGCAAAATAACTCAAAAAGTAGTCACTGGATTTGGATGAAACTTGCAGGAAAGGATGAGAATTACACAAGTAACAAATTTTTTGGTAGTGATCCGAGAATATTTTGGGGAATTTATGAAGGATTTTGATATCTTGACAAGTAGGGTCAGTTCATTTGGAAGTTCGGTCTGCGCGTATATGATGTTTGTATGCGCGCACTAAAGTGCGTGCCCTAGTTTCTACTGGGGCGAGGAGCGCCGTATAGTTCAGCTGAGGGTTCATGACGAAAGAATGGCTTCTATATCGGGAAATCGGGCGACTTTCAGCACACAATGCCATTAGTACGTGTGAGTGGAAATCACTGATATCTCTGTGGAAGAACAAGATCTACTTCAGTTAAAAAAAAAAAAAAAAAATCCGTCCGCTTTCCTAAACAATATGCTATTCCCCTCGCGTCGGACGCGCGTGCCGAGCTATATGCAACAGAAGACTTTAAAGGAGACCTCCGGATGATTTTCAAATTTTTACATTTGAACATTACAGTAAGCAGTGGTGGAAACTGGTGAAATCTGTAACTGATAGCAACAAAACATCCGCTGTTCCTCCATTGAAAAGTGATAATGGACAGATCTTCAGTGAGACTGTCGACAAAGCCGAGCTCCTGAACAACACCTTCGCTGCAAATGCTCATCTTGACGACAAGGGCAAAGTCCCTCCCAATCTGAACTTAAAAATTGATGAAACCATCTCTACCATCAGATTCTGGCCTAAGGTTGTTCTCAAGAAACTCCGTAATCTCGACACATCCAAGGATATTGGCCCAGATGGCATCTCAGCCATGGTACTTAAGAACTGTGCGCCAGAGCTTGCACCTGTTCTTTCAAAGCTCTTCCAAATATCCTTGAACAGCAAATCCATGCCTTCAGAGTGGAAAACTGCTCATGTTGTAGCAGTGCCCAAGAAAGGGAACAAACAAGATCCATCCAACTACAGGCCCATATCCCTTCTTTCTATCATCTCGAAAGTAATGGAGAGCATAATTAGTGACCAAATTCGGAAACATCTTGAAAGACATCAACTTCTGAGCGATGCGCAATATGGGTTCCGGGAGAACAGATCCACTGTTGACATGCTTTCATATATCATCCAATGGTGGAATGACTCCTTAGACTCTCAACAGGAAGTCAGGATCATAGCTTTAGACATCAAGAAAGCCTTTGACTGTGTTTGGCACCGTGGCCTTTTAATGAAATTGTCATCCTTTGGCATACATGGAGATATATATGGATGGATTTCATCATTCTTGGCCGATAGGCATCAGGCTGTTGTTCTAGATGGCTACACTTCAACATCCAAGACCCTATCTGCTGGCGTGCCACAGGGAAGTGTGCTCGGGCCCCTGCTCTTCCTTATGTACATTGACGACTTGACTTCCCTAGTGGAAAATGATCTTCACCTCTTTGCTGATGACTCAACTCTGCACTTTGTTATAAAAAATTCTTGAGACAGAACCATCTGTGCTGAGAGCCTCCAGCGTGACTTGTTGACTATTGAGAAATGGGCAACAGATTGGTGCGTCACCTTCAATGCAAGCAAGACGGAAGAGATGATTATCAGCAGGAAACGGAACCAGAACCACCCTCCTCTCTACTTCATGAATTCTGCCCTAAATCCAACCAGAAGTATCACCCTCCTTGGTGTTATCATCACCAACACTTTGACTTGGGCTCCTTATGTCACATGCCTTGCCAAAAAAGTTGCAAAGAGGCTCTACATTCTTAGCCGTTCAAGAGATCTCCTTCCATTCAAGTCAAGAGTCACCATCTACAAAGCATACATTAGGCCCTTAATGGAGTACGCATGCCCGATATGGGCTGGAGCTGGTTCCACTGCACTTGGGCTACTGGACAGGCTACAGAGAAAAGCCCTTCGCCTCTTAAGAATTGATGACCCCATCAAAGTTGGAATTTATCCACTGGAGCACCGGAGAAATGTGGCATCTCTTTGTACTTTCTACTGTCACTTCTTCTTGAGACCGTCCGTTGAGCTGTCTGGAATCCTTCCCCCATTGGTCTCCAATGTTCGATTGACACGCTCTTCTGCAACTGCTCACCCCTACAGAGTTACTGTACCAAAGTCGAACACGTATCTCCATCAGTCTTCTTACATACCAAGGACGACTCGGATGTGGAACTCACATCCCATCAACATATTTCCTCTAGCTCCAAATATGGACAGATTTAAGAATTGTGTTAATTCGTATTTAATCAGTTTGTTGTAAGAAATGATTTTTGTTATTTGTATATGCATACAGTGTATAAGTTATTTTGATTATGGTTTACAATTTGGTAATCTAGGGCCACCTCTCATCAAATTATGATGGTAACATCAGGCCCAAAAAAAAAATAAAAAATATATATATATATATATATAAATTAGTTATACTGGGTACAGAGTTTCAGGATTTATAATGATTGGGGTGAAAAATAAGAATGTTTTCGAAGTTTATAACAAATTGCAGTGAACAAGGATGATGACATGGCAGCCTCACCATAAGAATGCATGAGATGTGGCTCAAGGAAGCAGCACAAAAGAAGAAGGCATGCATAGATTACACACAGGTGAGCTTGCAAGCATGCGGTATTGTAATGGAATGACACTGCTACATTTCTGAGATATGTGAGGCTCCTATGTCATCATCTTTGTTCAGTGTAATTTGTTTAAGGTTTTTGAAAGTACTGTTTCTCTGCTCAAGAACCACAACAGATTCTACAAATCTATACATGAAGCTGTTGATTTATGTACTACATGATGTGAAATTATGAAAATCGTCCGGAATGCCCCTTTAATGTCCCCACCTACCTCCCCCTGTGTGCGGGCCCCACCGGCGTCCACCCGTACGCCAGCCCGCTCTTCCTCTTCTTGCTCGCAGCGACGTAGCCACTGCTTGTGTTGGAAGTTGCTCTCTTGAAATCCATCGTGATCGGCTTTTTCCAGCTGCGATCAGGTCGGATCTTTCCTTTTATTCTGTGTTTTAGTAGTTATAGATCATTTTGATATGATTTTGATTCGTTTGCATCCTTTTGTGAAGTGATATTTTACGAATCTTTTACGGCTCGTTCCTGTCTTAGTTGGCGCCATTTTGCCCCATAGACTTTGTACACGAGCCTTACCACCTATCGTTGCTGTGTATTCGTAGTCTCGCTCTTGATTTGTTGTATACATAGCTTCATTCCTCGACCAGAGCACCCTGATTTCAGTGCTAACTCGGTCCCCCTTCCACCCGGAGTGATTTTTTAGGGTCTTTTAGCCAAAAATTTCCCGGTACTTTTCCATCACTCGTTGTTTCCGTGTGTGGGGACTGTACCCTTTCGCGGATCTTCCGCACTTCCGGACGGGTCTTGTTAGGGACTCCTTTGTTGTTTTTAGCACTTTAGAATTATTTCTACCTCGTGCTAACCTTTATTTTTCTCTTTCACAGGTTTATGACTCCCAAGTGTGGCAAATGCCATAAATTCCTGCCGCTGTGGGACACTCATCGGAAGTGTGCTCGTCACAGGACTTGCAGCAAGGCTAGCCCCTGCAATGTTTGTGTCTTGTGGGACGATGCACTGTGGGTCAAGTTTTCAGCTTGGTTGGAGAAACATCCCTCTCTTCCGAAAGCAGCAGTGGGTAAGTCAAGGGGCCAGGCCTCGGGTTCCAACTCGGCCATCTCTCGGCGCCCCAGTCCTTCTCAGAACATCGTAGATCTAGAATCGGAACCGCTAGATTTTAATGAGTCTAGTTCCGATGATAGAGGCTGGCTCCGTAATTCGAGTGAAGAGCTGTCTCCGACCGCCGTAGGCCAGAACCGGACCCGAGTGTGCCGTCAGGCCCCGCTAACTCCGGTTCCTCATGCCCAGGCTCCCTCCCAGGCCCTGGTTGGCTCCGCCCCGCGGCTGGGACTGGAGCATGGTAGTGCACCCGAATCCTGTAACCCGGTCGGCTCCGCCCCGCATTCGGATTCAAATTTGCGCCAGCTACCATTCCACTTGAATTTAGGGCAAATCCCCCAGTCCCAGGACCCGGTTGGCTTTGCCCCGGAACAGGATCAGGGGGAGGTGCGTGGGATAACACCTCAACCCCAGACGGTCGTTACAGCCAAGCTCCCTGCTCCACAGGTGACCGGTCCAGGTTTATTCCGTGGGACCAGCTGCGGGTTTTCCGCCCCCTAAGCGGGCCCCCGCCGCGCCCGAGGTTCCCGCCGCCGCCCTAGACGCCGGCAACCCTGTGGACCTACTCCGCCGTGCGGCCCATATGATGGGTTTTTCCCTGCACGCGGGGAACGAGGTCCTGGGATCTGGGATTTCCCCCGGTCCGCAGCCTTCACCGATTCGCTCCGAGTCCTGGGATGCACCCTAGGCTTTGGACCAGGCCCGGCCTCGGCCCAGGGATGTAGTCCCCAGGCTCCTGCGGCCCTCGGGGCTCCCCCTGGGGAGGAAACTTCCCCTCCCGCGGGTTCAGATCCCTAGGCCTGGCTCTTCCCAGGCTCCGGGATTTTCCCCGGGCCCTAGGCCTGGCTCATCCCAGGCCCTGGGGTTTTCCCTGGGCCCTAGACCTGGATCTTCCCGTAGCCGTGAGCCCAAGTCCCTGCCTCCTAGGGCCGGTGTTCCTTATGCTGGGGGGAATCCTTCCCGCTACCGCTCTCTCACCTGCCGGATACCGGGTTTGATAGCGAGTCATCAGTCTCCGGGTCAGTCCTTACAGTCGACGACCCCGAGCACGGCTCCAGGGGGCAGCTACTAGGGGACAGAGCCCAGGTGCTGCTGCGCAAATATATGCCACGGTTTTACGCAGCCGACCAGGGTGATGGGTCTCAGCCGGAGCCACAGGCTTCCCTGCTCTTCAAATCGCGCTCCGACCCGGGTAGTGGCATCCCTTTGATAGCCGATTTCCAGGCTGAATATGCTCGGGTCACGCAGGAGCCAAACTCCGCTCCCCCGCAGCTTTGTGGAGGGACTTTCGGTTCCCCCATGGGGATTTTCAGAAATTTCTTTCCCCGGAGTCCCTTTCCCCGAGATTCTCTGTGTCGCTGACTGGAAACCTGGCGGAAACCCCCTAGGGGGGGGGGGGGGTGGGAGTACAGAGAGAGGGACAAACAATGGGCCAGGATAGCCGAACTGGCTCGTTCAGCCATGCGCCTGGCGGCCTATGGAGGGTCCGTGGCTAACCTCCTTTCCCAGGCCGATCAATACCAGGTCTCCCTGGAGGATAAACAGGAATTAACGTCCATCCTCCTGGCCATATCGGAGGCCCAGTGGTTTCAGGCATCCAGGGCTGCACTTTATACTTCCCGCAGGAGACGCACCATAGGCCATGGGTTTCCCTTCCCGGGATGCAGACCAGATTGGGATCTCCATCCCTTTCCACGGGCCCTACCTTTTTGCAGGCCAAGCCATCCAGGTGTTTGATGACGAGTGTGCCTACAGAAAGAGGGCCGACGAAATGGCCGCCCTTTTCCTACAGCCCCACCAAGGTGGGCAGAGGAACATGCGGAGAGCTGACCGGGCCCACCCATCTGTGGGACGGCAGGTGACTGTCACAGTGCCCGGACTGACCCCGCTCCCCTCCAGTAACAGGGGGCACGCGCGGTCGAAGCCCTCCAGGGGTCCACGTCGGGGGCTTTTAAGTCCCACCGCGGAGCCCCCAGAAATGGGCAGAGCTTTTGACTTCTTGTCCCGAGCTTTGGGTCCTCTGGGCCCGGTCGGTTGCCGCCTGCAGGTGATCCTACTGGCCTGGGCCGCCATTACGGACGACAAATTCGTACTATCCGTCGTCCAGAATGGGTTCGTGATGGGTCTATCCGACCTGCTCCCGGGCGGCTCACTCAGGGCCCTCTCCCCTCCAGGCGTGCAGCACTTCCGTTCCAATATGGCCAGCAAAATTGCCGCGCTCCTCGAAAAGCAGGCCATAGAGCGGGTGGTAGTCCACCCCCACCTGTGCCTGTCACCGGTGTTCATGGTTCCCAAACGCTCGGGGAAGTTTCGTATTATTTTGAATCTCAAGGCCATAAATCAATTCATCCAGCCAGTACACTTTTGCATGGAAACTCTGGCCTCGATTCTACCCTTGTTAAGGCCCAACGATTGGGCAGTGTCCATCGATCTAGCCGATGCCTACCATCATGTTCCGATCGCCCGCCCGTCCTGGAGGCTTTTAGGCTTCACCTTCGCGGGACGGGCCTATCGGTTCAGGGCTCTCCCCTTTGGGTTAAGGCCCGCCCCCGTCTGTTTACAAGACTGATTTCAGCGGTCGCCGCCTTTCTACAGCAAAGAGGGATAAGGGTATTCTGCTATCTCGACGACTGGTTGATAGTCGCAAGCAGCCCTCATTTCCTGATGACACATCAGGACTTCACTCTTTCGGTAGCGCAATCCCTAGGCTTTTTTATAAACAGGGAAAAGTCTGCGCTAACACCGACCCGGCTCCCTACATTCCTAGGGGCCGAGATCGACTTGCCGAACCAGCTGGCTCGTCCTTCTCCGGAGCGGGTCAGGACGATTATACCCGCTGCAAGGTCCCTGCGGAACATAGGCTGGCTGCCCCCGCGAGGACTTGGCTCCAGTTTTTGGGGTATCTCGCAAGCTTGGTGGACGTGCTCCCCGACTGTCACCTGCACATGCGGCCATTGCAAATTCACGTCCTGCAGGCGTACAGACCGAACACGTGCCGACCGTTCTTCAACCAGGGCAAGCCCCTCAGAGCGCCCCTGCCCTTGTTAACGGTAACGACGGATGCGTCGTTGCTGGGGTGGGGAGCGGTGTGCACCGGGAACATGGTCTCGGGGAATTGGGCTCACCTCCCACGTCTACCGCACATAAACCAGCTCGAGTTTCGGGGCGTGATGTTAGTGTGCAGACACTTCCGTGCAGCCCTTGTCGGCAGGACAGTTTTGATTCAGACCGACAATGTCACGGTGGCGTCTTACATCAACAAACAGGGAGGTACCCACTCCATATCCCTCAATGCCCTGGCGGCCCACTTCTGGAGGTGGTTCAGGGTACAGGCGATTTCCCCCGTGGCAGTTTACCTGCCGGGGTAGGACAATCTGATTGCCGACTTTCTTTCCAGGGGCAGGGAATTACCATCGGAGTGGATGCTACACCCCGAGGTCTTTGCATGTCTACAGACGACCATAGGCCCCCTTCAGGTCGATCTGTTTGCCTCCAGTCTGAACCACCAGCTCCTGCTCTATTGCGCCCAGTCCCGGGACCCGGAAGCTTGGATGGTGGACGCATTCTCCTTTCCGGGGGGGGGGGGATTCGGGGGTATGCCTTTCCCCCGATCGCCCTCATTCCCCGGTCGTTGGAGAAGTTCCAGGAGGACGAGGCCCTGGTTTCTGACGCTAATGAACCTCCTGACGGGTCACCCCTGGGCCCTGCCAGGTCGCCCTGACCTGATCAGACAACCGTTGTCCGGGATGACGCACAGCAACCCAACAGCATTACACCTGACTGTGTGGCCATTGTCGGGCAGGCGGGTAGGCAGGCGGGGCTCTCCCATAGGGCGGCAGAGTTCATTGCCCACGGTCATAGAGACTCGACGGTACAGTCTTACAACTCTAGGTTGACCGCGTATTTTGCCTGGTGCGAGGAGCAGAGTCCCTGGACCACGCCTCTCCATAGGATGGCCGATTTCTTCATCCACCTGTTTGATAAAGGTTTGGCTTTACGGACCATCAGGGCCTACAGATCCACAATAGCCATAGTGCACAGTGGGTTTGAGGACGGCAGTATGGTTTCCAATGCGCCTACCCTGACTAGATTGTTTAAAGCATTCTTCTTAAAGAGGCCGCCCACGAAGACTTTGCTTCCATCGTGGAGTTTGCCTCGCATTAAGAGAGCGTTGGCCTGGCGGTGGCCTGTGGTCACAGGCGGAGCACGTTACATGCGTTGTCCACCGCGCCAGGGCACATCCGTTGGGAGCGCGATGGTGTGAGATTGATTCCGAGCCCCACGTTCATCGCCAAGAACCAAACGAGCTCCACGAAGCCAGTGGAGATTTTCATTAGTCCGTTGACAGCTTTTTCGTCTGTCCCCGAGGACAAGGTGTGGTGTCCTGCGCGATCCCTCAAATGGTACTTGGACCGGACAAAAAGTTTCAGGAAGCAGGATCAGCTTTTTCTGATCTGCAAGGAGCCTCACTCACCAGCCTCTCGGGATTCGGTGTCGAGATGGATAGTTAATGCTATCAAGGCGGCAGGCCCGGAAGCCCTTACGGGACCCGATCTATCCCACGCGCATGATACAAGTAGTATCAGCACATCGTGGGCTCTGTTTGCTGGTGTTAGTCAGGAGGACATCCTGAAGGCAGCGTACTGGTCCTCGGCCAACTCATTCATCTCTTATTATCTGAGGGACGTCCCGGCGTCCGAAGCGGCCTTTTCTGGTGCAGCCTTGGCTTCGTCGTCCGAGACATCTAGACCTACCTCCTAATTGGTGAATTTTTAATGCTCCTCCCATTTTCTGTGTTGGTCTAGCATATTGTTTAGGAAAGCGGACGGATGGGGTTTTTTTATTTTACTGAAGTAGATCATAAGAATCAGGACTGATTCTATTATCTACGAGGTAAAAAAAAAAATCCGTCCGCTTTCGTTCCCACCCTCCTTCCCCTCTCCCCGCGTTAGGGGTCCTTTTCTGCAGTATTTAGAGGAAGAGCGGGCTGGCTTACGGGTGGACGCCGGTGGGGCCCGCACACAGGGGGAGGTAGGTGGGGACATTAAAGTCTTCTGTTGCATATACCTCGGCACGCGTGTGCGACGCGAGGGGAATAGCATATTGTTTAGGAAAGCGGACGGATGGTTTTTACCTCGTAGATAATAGAATCAGTCCTGATTCTTATGATCAGTGGTGGAAATGAGCTGCATGCTTGGCGGAGGTCTGCGCTCTCGGAGTGCTTTTCTAGTTTGTCATGTTTTGCAATAGACGAGACCACATCTGATCAAGAAGCTGTAATCTTAATCATATAACACGATTCATGTAACAAGGTTTATGTGCGTGCAAAATCATGGGGGCGGTATAGGGCATGTAAATGCCTTTTGTGGTTCAGATTTTAGAAGCTTGAACAATTTTTACTATTAAACAGAATCTTGAAAGTTGAAGTCACCTACATGCTCTACATAAATTGTGTGACTCGTCATCGATACGCTTTTGTAGAAGCGGGTATTGAATTGAATTGAATTACTGGAACTGCACTGGTCTTACACTTGAGACACAGTGAACAGTTCCAGCTGTTTGATTTCATATTTCACATCACATCAAATCTGTACAAAAATACAAACAAGCAAATTAACAAAATACAAAATATGATATAAGGTTGGTCATTACAACACTCTTAAAATAATGGGTAAATTTAGTTGGGTAATTGTTAGTTGGTAAAAAACAAAAATCACCATTCTGGGCAATTATCGCCCATTTGAGCTCTTAGGTGATCAAACCAACATAGGGCAATTGTTCTTATTTAAATATTGGGCGAATATTTACCGACAGAACTGGTAATGGAGAGTTGGGTACTTTTTGCCCCGCTGTTGTGTAAGTGACGCATTCCCTTTGCGTGTTGGGTAATTTTTGTTGGGCAACTGATACTTGGGTAGAAATTCGCCTTATATAATTTACCAACATTATTTTGCACATTAAGCCTGGGCATTTCTTACCAGTACTTGGGTAATTTTGTTACGTTCCTTTCTAAGTTGGTAAATTTTCATGGACAAGTGAAAAAGTCTGTGTGTGTACGCGTGTATGTGTGTATTGTATGTGACGGTGTGTGTGTGTGTGTGTGTGTTTGTGTGTGTGTGTGTGTGTGGTATAGGCCTACGTATGGAAGGATGGCCGTAGGGGGTACCAAGAATTACTGTTGGGTGTTCTCCGTTTTAGGAATGGGGGGGGGGGGACAACACACACACAAACACAGACACGGTATTATGTATATATATATATATATATATATATATATATATAATAAATATATAATTATAAGCAAGAGCTACATTGTGGACGTATTTTGACATAATTTTCTTAAGATTTCCTTTATTCCGTCAACACCGGAGGGGTTAAAAAATCAACATTGAGGGAGTATCTGTCTGTATATGGGAGCAAACTACAGGATACTCCTACAATATTGCTAGTTCGTGTTTTGTGTGTGTGTCGGTTTGTGTGCAAATAGTAACCAAGATGACACAATTTGAAACCCATATACCTGACTGGACTTGCTTACCACTTCATTCCAGGCTAAAACACAGTAACTAAAACATTGACATTTTGATACCAGTTGATACAGTTGGTTTCTATTGGTTTCTACTGGTTTTCTTGCTCGTAAGTATTCATAAGCTATTCAAATTCTCTTCGTGAAAAAGATGAAATATTGTTAAATCTAATGTCTTTTCTGATTTTAATAAACTCTGAAATGTCTGAAATGTATTAGAAATTTATTGAATATTATTGCCGTGATATTCACAATTTCAACTTGTACCAGTCCTTTGATGAAGTATTTTCATATTTTTATAATAAGATTGTAATCTACATGGTAACCATGTCTTAAAGCATTACAACTAAATGGCCCTATTATGTGAATGAAATATCTTTGGTACTAACTAGGTCTAGGATGTAGGCTAAGCCTAGATGTACTTGTAGGTATAGGCTTTACGACTATCTGTAGGATTATGATAGGTTAGATATGAACAATGTCTTGACATACATATGTTCTGGTAAACACCCATACATCAAATCATTCAACGCAAAATCAATTTTGACAAATTGAAGTTGGGCAGTATCTAATAAGGTAAAATTGGTTTGGCAAACTTTAATGATTACCCAATTCAAAATATAACTGACGGTTTTGAAATTGCAAAGTTGCAATTTAATTTGCCCAACCACATAGCAAACTCATGACCCAACATCAGTTGGGCAGATTTTAACCAATAGTTGTGTGGACAGTATGCTGCCCAGTGTTGGTTAAAAGTTGGGCATTTTTTTTTTTTTTGGCCCAACTATTTTAAGATTGAAGAAAGTGTGTCAGCATATGTACATAAAGGACAATTCTCTATAACATAACATGTGAAATACGAAGGAACCGCAAAAGCAAAGCTTGTAACCACGTGTTCAGGAGAAAAAGTATCATTGTAAATTCGTTTTGCAATGGAGATAGGACACAAAGTATTAATGACGAAACTATTTTGAAAGCTAAAAGAGCAAGGTGCAAAGAGCAGAAGAAGTAAAAGAAAAAAGGAAGAGAATAGTACTGATTAATAAAAGATAGCAAAAAAAAATACACTGGCATACGAGCATGACCTTTCTACGATCAGTTTCATAACAAGTACAATGTTCAAAGTGTGAGTACACTATAGCGCATTAATATATGGGAGCATAAACATGATAAAAGCTGAAACCAGAGGTAAAGCAAACGTACACTTAAAATTAATCTGCCATATAACGTAAAATAAGAGGCTACATAATTTCAATCAGGCATGTTATACTTATTAAGTAACATTGCTTTGAGTTTTTGTGTGAAAGTGAACAGAGAAGAACATTTGACTATATCTGCGGGAAGATAAATCCAGAGTGAATGAGGAGAGAATTGCCAACTGCTTAAGGGAACAAGATGTGCCTTGCATTAAAGGGTGTGTACAGTTCTGGTTGGGGTAAGGATTTAGCTTTTCACGTTTTGCGAGATATTCAGAAACCACTCTATGAGATGTCAAAGAGCATGCAATTCTAAGGGGTATCAAAAATTTATTTGATGAAAATCGGTTTTGAAATGTGTGAGATATCCAAAAACAAGGTGAAACAAAGAGATTCTAATAAAGGTGGGGCATGTCGCCTTTTATTATTATCACTTTTGGGGATATCTCAGCCATTTGAAAACCAATTTTCATCAAATAAACGTAGAATCCTTCTTAAAATCACATGCTCTTTCATATTCCATAAGAGGTTTCTCATTATCTCACTTAGGAATGTTCAAAACATGAATCCCCACCTCAACCACTACTGTACAGTCCCTTTAACTTATATAAATATTCTAATCTAGAATGAAAGATCAATCACTGAACTGCTTAACCCTTATTGCACTGTGCTGCTATCCCCCGTACAGAACCAAACAACATTGACTGTGACTTTGAATACAATACCTGTGGCTGGCAGCAGTCATATTATGATGACTTTAACTGGTCCCGTAATAATGGGAGCACCTCGTCTGCCAATACCGGACCAAGCGGGGACCATACAAACGGCTGTAAGCACGTACAGTATTTATTGTCTTTTCTGAGGTTAAAGGCATAATTTACCATTTGCAGATGAAACAAAAATCCAGCATTAGTGCTTTAAAATAGTTCTAACGATAATAAGAGTTATATAAGGATAGAAACAACCACTGTAAAAAAGAAAAAAAATGAATTGGTAAATCGATGTTAAGTATTGTTAAATATACAAAATGTTAAGCAATAGTTATAATAAAGAATGCTTCCAGACTAAACCGTCTACAGTTACGATTTAATGAGAAAATATAGATATCTCCACTATATTTTAGGCTTTATCACGAAAAAAAAAAAATTATATTATGATATATATAGGATGTTTTGTGGCACAACAGACCTATACACATTATGCATTAACTGTCATAACTTGATTTTTTTTTTAAATCACTGTAATTCCCAAAGGTAAACAGGACCTTTAACGCCCTGTCACACCTTGTCGGGTAAGCTACGCGGGCTTGTTGCGAGTAGGTATTTTCTAGCAGGAAAATTTTCTACGGGCGGACAAGGATGTTGGCGAGTTCCATACTTGCGTCTTACTGCTAGACGCGTTCTATTTACTTGTTACGTGCGTGTATTCCGTGTGACCTGCGTGAGAGCTTTGAAACCGATCCATTTTTGGCTACGAGCGACATAGTCCTACGGGGACTGCGAAGTACCTGCGTTATAGCTGCGAAGTAAGTGCGTGGGAGTTGCCTGCGAGGTGCTGCCGCTACGGGTATCCTACGGGTATTCTGCGTATACCTCTGCGGGCAACCCCCCGCGACTCACCTGGAACGAGTTTTGAGCATGCTCAAGACCTTGTCACACCATGTCTCGGGAAGCCTTGCGAGTTGGCTTGCGGGGAAATTTTTTTGCTACCCAGAAATATCAGCAGTTGGTCCGCACCTGACAGTACCTAACGCGTATCTCGCCCGTAGTTGCCCGGAGGTGCGCACGCAAGTCAAATTTACCCGCAGCCAGTTTTGAGCATGACATCAATTTTTTCCGGGTGAGTCGCGGGGATTGCCCGCAGAGATCCGTGCAGAACTTTAGTAAGAGAACCTTAGCGGCAGCACCTCGCACGCAGGTACTTCGAAGCTGTAACGCAGGTACTTCGCAGTCCCCGTATGCGGCCAAGATAATGACATTCTATGGGACTTCTGCTATTCCTTCAGAGGGATTCCTTCACCGAGTTGTGAGCCCTCACTCCCCCCCCCCCCATGAACCTGACACGCAGGTCACACGGAAGTAGAACGTAAGCAGCACAGGTCCAGCAGGTAAGACGCATGCGAAACTTGCCCAAATCCTTGTCCGCCTGCAAAAATTGTCCTGGGAGCTGGAAAATCCCCAAACGCAACAAGCACGCCTAGCTTGCCCGGAAAGGTGTGACAGGGCCTAAACTTGGCTGCGGGTGAATAGGACTTGCGTGAGTAACTCTGGGTAACTACGGGTGAGATACGTGCCAAGTACTGCGGAGACTTCCGGGTAGTAAAAAATTGTTCTTCACAAGTCGCACGCAAGGCTTTCCTGGAAAGGTGTGACACAGCCTTTACGCATCTTCTATTATCATTATCAATATTATTATTTGTAGTAGTATAGAAGTTGTAGTGGTAGTAGTAGTAATATTAATACTTATGTTATTATAATCATCATTATCATCATCATTATTATCATCATCTTTATCATCATCATTATTATTATTATAACCATTATTATTGTACTGTACAGTAAGTCCATGAAAGTTGTATCCATTGAAGAATGTTGGCATCTGTCTCGTTAACTTTTCCATTGTGTATTATGTTCTTTGTATTGCATGGTGAAGGTTACTGTTTCAACGTACATGGAGAGATGGCAGAAAACTGCTATTGAAATCCTTACTCTTTTCCTCACAAGCATGTAGAAACATTCGTGTTTATTGATATTGTGTATGTATTGGTGTTTCTGCATTGAGTGCGTGTTTCGCAAGCGTATATCCGGGTAATTGTATCCAGTGGCGTATCTAGGGAAAACGTTCTAGTTCTGAAAAAGTGTCCAACCCCAACCCCATTTTTTGCTTATCAAATCTTACAATTCTAATCAAGATATAGTGACGGCTTTATAGATAACGATTTAAACCAACAAACTGAGGACTTGAAAAAAATACTCTAAATTAGTACGCGCGAGTGAGCCGAAATTTGTATATTTCCGCGTCATTGTTACGTTTTGTTCTTATCTTGTTTTTTTGGTATAGAAATTTTGGCCAGCGAGCCGAAATTTTTTGTATTCCAGCTTACAAAACATGGAATTCTTCTGTGAACACAATAAACATTGTCATTTTGTCCGTGTCATCACCATGTTTTGTTTTTATCTTGTTTGATTTGGCTTTCTGCCCCCCCCCCCCCCGGGTCCGGGCGATTTTTGTTTGTTTGTTTGTTTGTTCGGGTTTTTTCCCTTTCTTTTTCTTTTTTTCTTCTTCTTCTTCGTTTTTCTTTTCCGTTTTTTTTTTCCTTTTTTTTTTCTTCTTCTTCTTCTTCGATTTCTTTTTTCGTTTTTGGCGCCCCAAGAAAAAAAAAGAAAGAAAGAGCCAAACCACATTATTCCGGAGGGTGGTTAGTTCGAAAATGCAATAAGGTTGTACACCAGCCCGAAATGAATCCGAAGGTAGGCCTTAGCCCTTCAGTATTATCCGAACCTTGTGTCGTCAGATCAACGAAGATTGAGAATAACGAACCCTCTTTTTTTTTTTTTTTTTTTTTGGGGGGGGGGGGGGACATTGAACCTACGAAATGACGAATTTCATTTCATTCAAGTTCAACAAACCTTCTAAATTAGGAAATTTTCGAATAATGAACATGGAATAACTAACCTCTTACAATTTAAAAATTAACGGATCTTCGCAATATAAAAATTCGGAATAACGGTCTGTCACCATATACTGTACATGTACTTGTATCCTCTTCTCAAAGTGTTTGCTTGTGTATCTACTTTTTGTTACGTTAAATACTCTTCCTTGTAGATGGATATTACATGTACATCGAGACATCTAGTCCTCGTGAATTCGGGCAAAACGCGAGTTTAACGAGCCCCGCCCAGTATCGTTACGGGCCACAATGCCTGACATTCTGGTATCACATGTACGGCAGCACAATCAATTCACTGAATGTCTACCTGTCAGCATCAACGCCACCAAGTTCGAATGACATATTATTCTCACTTACCGGAGCTAGAGGCGACGCGTGGTATGAAGCACGGGTAAATCTTACACAGATGTCCCTCAAGATCATTATGTTAATGGATGTATGTAAGAAAGAAGATGCATTATAACCATGAAGTTTCAATGAAATAACATTCAGACGGTGATCCTTAACCTTCAGGATAAGCTCATGACTAAGTATGGGGCGCCAAGTATCGCACGGTCTCCTTTGTCACGAATGTAGCCCTATTCTTCACAAAATTACAATTTTGTGACGAAATTGTTGTTTCGTTGACAAATTAATGACGTCAGTTTCGAATGAAATGATAAATCCATCACAAAATTGTAATTTCGTTGACAAAATTGGTATTCTGTGACAAAATTGATTTAAAAATGTTGTCACTTGTCATCAACAACAACAAACAATTGCGTCACCAAATTGTCCTTTCGTGACACACTCGGTGCCCGATGTCTAACTACGATAGCTCATCATCGAAGTAGGCTTATCCTCGAAGTAAAGGATCGATCACCATCTGAACGTACTTTGCGCGGAAGAATGTGACACATATCATTTCCCCTGCCTTCTGAAAGAGGCAAGTCAAGTCTTCGTTTATAAGGAGAGAAAAGTGAAAATATATTGATTTTTTCTATTTTCTTTATCATTCTACGCACGCGAAATCACAAGCTGTAGTAGTCTTCTCATTCCGCAGAGACTGAGAAGAATTAAGCGTTAAAAATTAATAATTTTAGAACGTATTTTCAAATTTTCCTCAAACGTTTACTGATGTGGTGATTTTGTTGCATTCACTCAATTCACATGTCTTATCATGTCTATGAAGGTAGACTTGTCCAAGCACGCGTGCGTCACGCCCTAGTTATAAATCTGTGTGCGATATCATGACGAAATCAGGACTACACTGCATTATAAGAATTTATAATTATATGAGACATACTTTTCATTGCAATGTCAATTTGTACTTTTCTTTTCATTATCCAGATCTCCATCAGTAATTACAAGCAGCCATTCTACATTACCATTGAAGGTGTACGTGGTAGTAGCTACACAGGTGATATCGCCATGGATGACATTGTCATTTGTCAGGGACCCTGCCAACAAGGTAATACGCTCATGTATACTAAACAAAATGGAAAACAAGAAAACATTCGTATCAAAAAAAAAAAAAAAAATCATTTTAGTCATAAAAGTTAAAATGACTGCCAGAAGAACAGACCTATTTCTGAATAGGAATGGCATGTGATCTTTTATGTCTAGACTAGAATACATTTAATGTATTCTAGACATAAAAGATCACATGCCATTCCTTTAATGTATTCTAGACATAAAAGATCACATGCCATTCCTATTCAGAAATGGGAGGTTACAAAAGTGGAAACCATGATGCTTGCATAATAATGCAAGCATAAGAATAAGGCCGCGGCTCGGCCGCGGCTCGGCCCAGCCCCGCTTCAGTGTAAGCACGCAAAAGGCCAAATGCGGGGCCAAAATTGGCCTCGCATATGGCCTCGCTCTGGAGGTGGTCTCGGCCGCAGCCTGGCCCGAGCCCGGCCTTTTCTCAGTGTAAACCAAGGTGTAAACGCAAACTGGGCCAAATGCGCGGCCAATTTTAGTCTACCTTCCAAACCCTCTGCCCGTATTATTTCGCTATTCGCCAAGCCCAGTCTCAATTGCGGGGCCGAGCCCCGCAATTTTGTCCGTTTACACTGCCGGGCTCGGCCGCGCTTTTAATTCAAACCTTTCAATATGTTGTCGTAGTAGCGCTCTGCTTGTAAACAAACGCAATTTGGTATAGTCTGGTTTTCAGACCCTTTGCCAACTGGATTCCGTGGCGACGAAGTCGCTGTTCGGGCAAAGGTCTTTGCCGAAGGAAAAATGCTTTGAAGGACAAAACAACCTTAAACTATACTAGCTTACGACGTTGAGGGGGTTAATATTCTGAATAGCGAAATAGTACGGGCAGAAGGTTTGGAAGTTAGACTAAAATTGGCCGCGCATTTGGCCCAGTTTGCGTTTACATTGAGAAAAGGCCGGGCTCGGCCGCGGCTCGGCCGCGGCCGAGACCACCTCCAGAGCGTGGCCAAATGCGAGGCCAATTTTGGCCTCGCATTATTTTGCCCTTTTGCGCGTTTACGCTGAAAAGAGGTGGGCTCGGCCGCGGCTACGCGTTTACACTGAAATGAGGTGGGCTCGGCCGCGGCTCTGCCGCGGCCGTGCCTCGCACTGTAAACGGGGTCTAAAATATCAAATTGTGTATAGCTCGTCATCGATATGCTCTTGTATAGAAACGAGAATGAAGAGATACTGTTCCAACTGCTTAAGGGAACAGGAGGTGCCTTGCATTAACTTATATAAATACTCTAGAATGAAAGATCAATACCTGAACTGGTTAACTCTTATTGCACTATGCTGCTATCCCCCATGCAGGACCAAGCGACATTGACTGCGACTTTGAATACAGTACCTGTGGCTGGCAGCAGTCTTATCATGATGACTTTAACTGGTCCCGTAATAAAGGTAACACCACGTCTCAAAACACCGGACCAAGCGGGGACCATACAACCGGCTGTAAGCACGTACAGAATTTATTGCCTTTCCGTCACCTATTGGTACTAGGTTAAGCATTTTCAATTATCCATGGCCGGTGGAATGGGGGGGGGGGGGAGGCAGGGGACTCCTCCCCCCCCCCCCCATACACACACACATACCTTTTGTGCACCATACAAAGGAATGCATAAGGTTAAGGTGTCATCACTTTGGCCCCCCTCCAACACTTTTTTTAACCAGGAAGTACGTAAGAGGCACTACAAAGAAATACATTGTAAATCGAGATCTTGAAGTATGAGCGCGGTAAGGATATGTTTTTTCGCTAAAGATCTTTTCCTCTTTTTTTTTTGCTTGTCAGCTCTTGAAACCGGTAAGTGCCCCCCCCCCCGCCCACTTTTGAAAATGCTCCGCCGCCATGTTATCATTATCATTATTATCATTAGTAGTCCTAGCAGTAATAGTGGTAGTAACAATATTAATATTGATATAAATATCATTATCATTATTATCACTTCATTAGCATTATTATAATTATCTTAAATTATTAGTATTAGTATTATTATTATTATTATTATTATTATTATTATTATTATTATTATTATTATTATTTTCATCATCATCATCATCATCATCATCATCGTCGTTATTATTATTATACTGTACAGTGAGTCCATGAAAGTTCTATCTTCATTGAAGAATGCTGGCATCTGTCTCGTTAACTTTTCTATTGTATGTTCTTTGTATTACATGGTGAGGGATATTGTTTCAACGTACATGGACAGCAAATGACAGAAAACTGTTATTGAAAGCCTCCCTCGTTTCTTCACATGCATGTAGAGGCAATGCACGCAATGTGTATGTGCTGTTGGGTTGTCGTCATTATGTACGTGTTTCTCAAGCGTACACATATCCGAGTAATGTTCATTATTCCGAAGGTTCTTTAATCGGAAAATGAAATAGAGTTCGTTAATTTGAACATTTGCGGCGCTTTATTCCGATCGTTTGTTCTTCGAGAGGTTCGAATATCAAAACAGAAATGTTTGTTATTCCAAGGGTGGTTTATAATAATTACAAAATGCGATAAGGTTCATTAGCCCGAAAATGAATAGAAGGTACATACAAGAGCCCGTAACGGTATTATCCGATTCTTATTTCGTCAGATCAACGAACTTTTGGAAATATCATCAAACTTTTTTTTTCCTACGGAATAACGAATTCTATTCCATTTAGGTTTATCAAACCTTCGAAATAAGGAAATTTTTGAATGATGAACATGAAATAACGAACCTTATTATTCGGATTAACAATCCTCCGGAATATAAAACCTCAAAATAACGGTCTGTTACCGTTTACTTTTATGCTATTCCCAATATGCTTGATTAAGTATTTATTTTTTGTTAAATTAAATGCCCTTCCTTGTAGATGGATATTACATGTACATCGAGACATCTAGTCCTCGTGAATTCGGGCAAAATGCGAGTTTAACGAGCCCCGCCCACTATCGTTACGGGCCACAATGCCTGACATTCTGGTATCACATGTACGGCAAGACAATCAATTCACTGAATGTCTACCTGTCAGCATCAACGCCACCAAGTTCGAATGACGTATTATTCTCGCTTACCGGAGCTACAGGCGACGCGTGGTGTGAAGCACAGGTAACTCTTACACAGATGTATCTCAAGATCATTATGCTAATGGCTGTTTGTATGAAAGAAGATTTATCATCAAGTGTCAATATAGTTACGTTCAGACGGTGATTCTTCATTTCATTTCATGTCATTTCGTTTATTTGATTTCCAACAATGCAAAACATTTTCATACAAAAAATAACGCAATATCAATACAATGTTGAAACAATACTACGCATCACAAAAGCAAACGAAAATTGAATTGAAATTAAAGTTGCATGAAATGGAGGAGACATGCGGAAAAGCTAGTCTTGTATTTTGCAGTCTCCTCGTGGACAAAAAGACTAAATAACATCCTTAACCGTTAACGTTCAGGATGAGCTCGTAGCTAAGTATGGGCCGCCAAGTATCGCGTGGTCTCCTTTGTCACGAAATCAGTCCTTCTCTTCACAAAATTACATTTATTTATTTTTTTTTGTGACGAAATTGTTGTTTCGTTGACAAATGAAGTCAGTTTCGTGAACAAAAATGATAACTCTATCACAAAATTGTAATTTTTATTTCGTTGACAAAATTGGTATTCTGTGACAAAATCGACTTCTAAGTAATTGATTGCCACTTGTCAACAACAGCAACAACAACACATAATTGCGTCACGATGTTGTCATTTCGTGACGCAATGACTGTTTCTGTGAGAAAGAGACCATGCGACACTAGGTGCCCTATGTCTACCATGATTATTCTCGAATTTTTCTTTGTTTGTTTGATTGATTGATTTTTCTTCCAACACAATTTCATACATAAATCAAGATTAATTGCAGTAATATCACATGGAATATCAGTAAGCAGATTACAAGTACATGATTCAAAGAAGGAAAATCGATGTGTAAATTAATTTCATCAACAAAATATAACTCGTATCACCAAATTTCCAAATAGTTATCTGAGAAATTATGCGGAAGAAGGACTGCCACTATAAGCAAAAGCTTGAGCACGTGGCAGCCCAGGGACCTATCTACATAATAAAAAAAAAAAATCATATTGTTTGCGGAATGGAGTAAGCTTATCCTCGAAGGATCACCTGAACGTAACTAATGTCAACATCGTCCGCAGCCCTCAAATGATATACATGGCAGAGAAAGAAAGAGAGAGAGAGAGAGAGAGAGCTGCAATCGAATTCTGTCACAAATAACAGTCTTGAAGGTTTGGGAGCAACCACTACGCACATTGATACAAATGAAATTTTCATGGTGAAATATCTAGATAAATCACTTGTTTGATAGCTTATGTGTTACAAACCTTTTTTACCCTCCTCTTTGACCTATTGACAACGGGTTCTGATAGATCTTAGGTAAAGACTCCAGAGATATTAGATGCTCGAGAGAAAGGGCATAATTCACAATTCCTCTTTAATCAATCCACATGTCTATGAAGGTGGACTTGTCCTTTAAGCACGTGTCACGCACTAGTTATAAATCTGTTTGCGATATCATGACGAAATCAGGACTACATTATATTGTAATAATTTATAATTGTAATACAATGAGACCCAACAAGCAAAGTCACATTGTATTTTTCTTTTCATCATCCAGATCTCAATCAACAATTATACGCACCCTTTCTACATTACCATGGAAGGTGTAAGTGGAAGTCCGTTCACCGGTGATATCGCCATAGATGACATTGTCATTTCTCAGGGATCCTGCCAACAAGGTAATACGCTCATGATTAACAAAAAACACACACAAAAAAAAACAAAAAACACACACCAAAAAAAAAACAACAACACACACAAAAAAAAAACAGTCGTAATCTAAAAAAAAAAAGGCTTCATTTTAGTCGTCGAGGTTAAAATGACTGCGAGAAGAAATGTATGAAATTAAAATGATAGATCACAATGATTCCCTTATTCAGAAATAATTGGGATATTACAGAAGTTAAAACCGCCACATGCAAACATGAGAATTATGAAATTTCTTTCTTCCCCAGAGGACTAAGAGCATCGAACATCCTCCCACTAAGCGTTGTGTAACTACACCATGCCTGGAAGCCTTCCACCATCGGTTGGGTGGCTATTAAAGGGGAACTCCGGATGATTTCTGACTATTACACTTGAACAACTATAAATTAGTTATATTGAGTACAGAGTTTCAGAAATTTATGGTGATTGGAATGCAGAATGGGAATGTTTAAAAAAAATCAAATTCAAATGAATTTATTAGGAATTTTCTGCATGGAATATATGAAATACAGTCGTTTCTTTTTGTTTACGAGATAATAGAACATTATGGTGTGTACATCCGAATATAAAACTGAGACATATACGTGTACAGATTAAAGAAGAGAATATGATAACACGACAGTTGGGAACCACTCGGGATAAAGTGAATCACATGATGAGACTGAATTACGGTACATGTATTGGGAGTGTAAATGCAGGAGACCGTCGTCTAATAAGCATACAGCTTGAGGATACGACAGCCTTTAAGGAGAAGAAAAAAAAAGAAAATGGGAAAACATACATCTTGTATTCTTATCGAAAAGAAAAGAAAAATCAAGAAAAAGAAAACAGTAAACAGTAAACAAAGTGGGTGAATTGCAATGAACAAGGATGATGGATATGGCATAGCAGCCTCGCCATAAGAATGCATGAGATGGGGCTCAAAGAAGCAGAACAACATAAGAAGGCATGCAGAGATTCTACATACATGTAGGTGAACTAGTTAAGCAAGCGGTAGTGTAATAGATTACACTGCTACATTTGTGAAATATATGAGCGTTATTTGTAAGTTTTTTCAGAGTTCAGTCAAACCTCTATTCAACTCTATTATTACCTTACTTAAATTACGGAATATTGGCCTGGGGAAATTGCTCTAAGACTAAAATCGATTCGTTATTTTTTATTCAGAAAAAGGCCTTGCGGATTATAAATCGTGCCCATTTTTTGGATCATACAGATGAATTGTTTGTTTCCAGTAAATTACTAAAAGTTTCTGATTTGTATTTGTATCACGTTGGAATTTTTTATGTATAAGTTGAGCATTGGCGATCTTCCTAGTTTATTTTCCTCAATGTTTGTGAAAAACAGTGAAATTCATAATTACCCTACAAGACAAAGTGGATCATATCACTTTTCTTCGTACAGTTCTAGCCCTTAAGACAATTACTTCTACCGGTCCTTCTTTCTGGAATGAGTTAGATTCTGTTCAGCTGCAATCAAGTTCTCTAAGTTCCTTTAAGCAAAATCTAAAAGCCAATTTTTTAAAATCTTATGTATAGTTACTTGCTGTGACCATTTTGATATATCTGTTCTTATTCTCAATGATGCCTCGCTCGGGTGTCTTCATTTGACTTCATTTGACCACATTTCTTTGACCAATAGTGCAATTTTATGGAGCATTGAATCCCTGAGTATTACCTTGACCATCATAAACTATTTTGTACATTGTGTAGAGTTTATTATTATCTCGACATACCGATTTTCGCTTGTGTTTCGTCATCTTTCGTAATTTAGCATGTTGTACTAAACGCTTATATTGTTTCTTTGGAACCTACATCCTACAAGCATTGCTTTTTAGTAGGTTCCTCATATTTACACATCATTTTATTACATGTCCTTATACATTTGTGAAATTATGTCCAAAATTGAATGTTGTGTTATACATATTTTACTCCGAAATCAAATGGAATATGAAGCCTGAATATGGAATGTGGAATATGGAACTTGAATAAAAAAAAAAAAAAAACTGTCTATAGCGGCCACCACGGGAGACGAAAAAAGTGGCCGTAAGGCGTAAGGGACGGTGGTTGCTGTAGACAGGTTGTCCGACCTTTGCGTGCATTGCCTGCATGTACATGTATCATCGTTGTATACTTCTACTTACACTTTGTATGTGAATAGGCATGCACACATGTGTTTCATGCATTGAACAATGCCAGCATTGATCAAGTTGTTGCACAGTAGCATGTGTACAATCGTGAAGAAAGCTGTACACTTGTCCATTATTATGATTGAATGGGTGATGAATGCAGGGATGGCGATCACTGAACAGAAAACACGCTGAATTGTTGGCTCTGCTGCAGCAGTGGCTGCGTGTTGGTCTTTTGCCGCTCCCGGTGGCCGCTATCGCAGACAGGTTAAAATGTACCACGGGAGACAAACGTTGTGGTTGGTGGCCGCGTTAGACAGCTGTTCGCTATACATGGGGTCTTTAACAGGGCTTTTCTCTCGGGGGATATTTCAGTGGCCGCATATGGCAGGTGACCGCTATAGACAGGTGGCCGCTAAAGCAGGTTTGACTGTAATGGTTTCTCTGCTTAAGGACCACAATAGATTCCACAGTTGTACACTTGGAGCTGTCGATATATGTACTACAAGATGTGAAATTATGAAAATCGTCAAGAATGCCCCTCTATAAGTCCCTGGACTGTTTATATTCGCACTGTGTATACACTTTGCACAAATCACCTCAACCACTTCGTTTCACACACTTACACACATACACGCACACGCACGCACACACACACGCATACACACATACACACACACACATCCAAAGTTTGGAAGAATCTTCACGTTTGAAGGAGGCAGACTGAACCAGAGGAATAGAAAAAGAAGAACACAAGCAGGTGACAAGTAATTATCTCCTGATCTGCACCAAGACTTTGGTATTACTCGCTGGTTGATAAGACTTCCTCACCCCATTGATGGAAAGTTGTCACACGTTAATTTGAATTATAATGAATAATATTACCATTGATAAATGAAAAATCATGCTACAATCATTGTGAATTTATACTGTAAGCTAGGTTTTCATATTGTCATTTGATTACAGTGTCATTTGTATTATCACCCAGATTATTTTCCCAGATGGTAACATGAAGATCTTATCAAATAGTTACACATGTCGCAAACAAAATGGTCAGAAGTCCATTTTTTTTTCTCGTTTTTATACACGATTACAATTTGTTATCAAACTTTAAAATTGTTCGTGTAATTACAGTTATACATCATCAAACACATGTATTCAGCTTGTTCTAAGTCTACTCTAGATCATTCAAAATCTTCAATCCAGTTCCACATTCAAAATCATTATTAATTTTTTTTTTCATCAGAGCACATCAAAATGTTCAAGTCTATTCGCATTTCACAACTCGATTTTCTATAACAGAGCAGATAACAAAACTACACAGAGATGATACGAGACAAGAAAACGATTTTAAATGAAATTCTTCATCTCTGTTTTTTTTTTCATAATATAAGAGGACAAAAATGGAGGGATCCTTTGAAAATCCTTGATTGATGAGTGTGATTCCCGTCCTCCTCTGAAAAACGAGGGGAAAATATGGATAAAAGAACGACTGCATACACAGAACAAAAAAAAAAAGTACCATACTCAATTTGACCAACTACGTAGGTACAGTAATCGGTTCAATTCGTGATTGGGGAAGATTTCCAGTCACAGGACTTTGCACTTTTGACATCGATTCACAAGAATGTGTACAGAAAGAAAGGAATGAGGATCAAGACATTGGTTTTGAGGTCGTGGGTATGGGTGTATATTATTATTCATGAGCCAAAAACACGCCGTCAAATGAAATGTCAACCACAACTTCCTCGCACATGCTCGTTTCTTGCTCTACAAAGAATGATCCGAAGACAGCAATCTAGCTTTTGAACTCATTTTATTACTAGAGAATCTGGTGAGCCGGGTAAGCCGGATAATTGTTATACAATGTGCTCACTGTGTTGAACACTGACACAGGTTGTCAACGACTGTTTCTCCACCAGTTTCCTCAACGCATGGATGATATCGTTTCGGCGGCCAGGTGAGGGCGAACCGATGACCTACGACAACTAACACTGTATAAACTTCACTGCACTGATTATACATCTGTACATCCACCTTACTGAAACCATGCAGTGTGACCTACGACCTATGGCCTTTGACTTATCAAGAACTAAAAAAGGGGTTTAGTTTATTCTGACAAAATAAACTTTACCTAAGTTACGTCAATTAGACATAAAACATAGAAAAAATCAACATGACCTGTACAAACGGCAGGTATTGCGATATCAAGAAGCATAAGGGAACAGTCAAACCTTAAAGCCCCCTCACACCTGAGCGAATGTAGGTGGACGAAGGGGGACGAATGGGAAAAACGCACGAAATACGCGCGAATTCAACGATTTCAAATGAAATTGCCTTCAACTCATCCGATTATAAACTAAAGTCAAATATGATTAACGAACGGTAAGCGAAGGATAAATATGACATGCGAAGGATAACGATTTTCCGGTTCACTTCTTTGAGTAAATTGCGGCCAAAGGCGAGCGAAGGGTTGATATGACCCGATAAGACGAACGAACAATGAGCAATGGTTTGATATGGCGTGCGATTGGAAACGAAGACGAAAGAATAGATCAGGCGTTCTCGCACGTGTGTGTGCGCTCCTCGGGGAGTAAAAAAGCGACCAGGTCCGTCCAGATTTTAGTGCGATGACGACTCGTGAGTTGGGTAGATATGGAGAGAGTTATTTCTTATGAACATAATAATATGTGCAAAAATGTCAAGAAACTCATCAATTGAAAATTTATACATAAAAATACCAACATTATAATGAAACAAATCAATCAATGTCAGATTTTTGCTTCTACACAAAAGATCATTTGTGTGAAATAGATATCCAACATTATTAATTATTCTTAAAAAACAAAAACACAAAACACAAAAACTGAGATGAATTGCCCCAATCGCTATCATTTTAGCAAAAACTAAATAAATAAATATTGAAACAGTAACAATGGAGGTGAGGTGATAACAAATCTGCCGTACCCCTAAATTGACTCGACCTACCCCCTTTCCCCTATTGTATCATACCTACCACCAACATCGCACCAGACAAATTTGTAGTCACTGTCCACTAAAGCCAACAGGATTATACTAAAAAAAGCCCTTGTAGTTGTAGTAAAGCGAGCCAGACAGAGGAGGCTTTCTGATGGCCACATGCTTGCCATCAACTGATCAATAGCTGCCACAGTGGGGAAAATTCCACCGCTTGTAGAATCCACCAGCAAGTTGCCTCCATCTATCAGGGGTTGAAGGGGCTGTAATGACTTCATCTGCATACTCGTCACATATGACCTGACACACTTCCCTGACCACTACAGATAGGGTGTTTTCAGGCACCCTCCACCCATACTGCATGTCGGAGTACTTGGTGCCAGACACAAGATGACCGAGAGTAGCTGCCAACTTGAGACCTTCTTCTAGCGGCTCCCTGTACCAGGTGTACTACCTCCTGATTCTTCCTCCTAACCCTCTCCAGGATTTCATCGTAGAGTTCAGGGGGCATGCAGAGAAATTTCTTGAAAGTCGAAGGGTCTTCTCCTCTGAGCTCAACCAACAGCTGGTCGTAGATTCCAAAAGCCCTTCTTCTGGCAGGGTTCAGCCGCGTCCTTCTCCAGATACGACATCGTCTGAAGCCTCGTCTCCATCTGAAGCGGCCTGTGATGAACTGGTGTAGGTTCAGCTGCTGATGTATAACTTCATTCTGAGCCATTGCCAGTAAATACTGGACTCTGAGGCGGGCTGCATCTTCCATTTTTCTGAAGAAACTTTGAAACTTTCGGGTGGAATGTTTATATATGAGTAGCGTGGTGAGTGGCTGGTCACAGAGAGCAGGTCAGCATTCGCCAATTTTTTTCGTCAGGTCATTCGCTCGTATTCGTATCACTTCGCAATCCATAGTTTGTCATAGTATCTCTTAGACTTGCCTTCGTGTATGCATCGCTATTCAAATTTAGTAAAAGTCAATCTTGGTTTCCCTTCGCATAGAAGATGGCAAGAGAAAATACGTTTGTCATAGTATCTTCGTTTCCATGCGCAAGTCATATTTAGTCATCGTGTTGCTTCGTTTATGGTTCTTTCGAGATCGGTCCACCTTGGCAAAAGCGCGATGAGGGACTATGCGTGACAATAGCACACGAACGATGAACGAACGATTACCGCAGACTAAATAAGAGATGCAAATTCAAGCAAATGACAGACGATTTTTCAATTCGTCGGGAAATTTTAAACATGTTCAAGAATCCCGTGCGAATTTGAATAATCGCAACTGTTAGTTCAGAAGGTGTACGAACCCAAACACGAAGGGTAAATATGATTTACTATCAATTACCATTGAAAATGATTTTTAAAAAAATGCCTTTCGCCAGCCATAGCAAGTCATATTTCAGGCAATTCGCTCAGGTGTGACGGGGCCTTTAACCAAATGGTGACGAGTGAGAACGCTATGTTGCGAATGGGCGTGTTTACACATGCGGTTAACTAACACGGCGTCGTTAAAAGTCGGACGTCGCTAGGATGGTCACTTATTCGCTTCGCGTTTAATAACATTACGGTGCTTTCTCGCCACGAAGTGAAGCGCGCTGTTGGAGACGTTGAGGCCAAGCATGGCCTGCAGGATACAGGTGCTCAGGCTGCTATCCGGGCTGACCAGCGTGAGGGCCGAAGTCAGCGGCGTATAGCAGCAGCACTCACCGATGTCTGGGTCGGGGTCAGCAGTGTAGCATTTGCCGACGTCGGGGCTGAGGTCGGCAGCGGAGCGACGCTGGCCGATGTCCGAGCTGAAGTCGCCAGCGTAGCAGCACCGGGAGGCTCGTAGAACTGGCTGTCGAGGTCACTCTGCTGGGCATATCAGGGAGGTGCTGGAGAAGGAGAGACAACTACTGCTCTCCTTTGAAGTCATGCGCGGCACCGCCGAGCAAGTTATGCGTTTAACTACAGGTGTTACCCATGTGCCTTGACAAAAGAGAGCATCAATAATCGGGACTAGCGCTCTCACATCTAGAAATACTTGCTCCTACTGCAATTCGCTCTCTCTTTCAATGTGATGGCAACAATGAATTTGTGTACCTTGAATTGGAGCAGCGAATCAAAATGCAGTGTAAAACTCACGATTTTAACAGCAAATAGTTTAAAAACACGCTGGAACACGATTTAGCGGAGTACTTTTTTTGAAAGATCAAAAATATCCCTTATTAAAAGAGAGACAATTAACATGCGGAAATGTGCGTGTTATAGAAAAATATTTTTTAAGAGGGCCTAATTTTCATTTCATTTCGATTTGCGAATTACGAAGAAACTAGAAATACATGTTTATAATATTGAATTCTTTCCTAAACTATTCTAAATCAATTGGAGTATTTCATTTAAAATTTTGCGGTGAAATAAAGCTTGTAATTAAACTAAAGGTGAAATGCGTTCTTCGTCTCCGAACTTCGTCTTGCAACTAGAGCGGTGCCGAGCATGACTTCAAAGCGTAGTGGAATGCTAGACATCCCATTGTAACGTCTTGAACCCAAACATGTCTTTGCATGAATTACGAAGAGTTGCCACTCCATCTCTGTAACACCTCCCTGGGCATATGATGCTTCCCTAGTTTATAAAGGGTGAGCAGTGCCAGTTGTGCAGTTCTATTACTGCATGTTTGTTTGTTTTTTTTTTCCTCTGGAAAAAGGCGTTTGTCTCACAAAAATGTATCAGTTCCAAGTTTGTAGACGGTTCTTTGCAAGACCACACTGCAGCAAATTCGGGTACAATGGCGCTGAGCTGAGAAGACGGCATTCCTAATGGTGTATGCACACAAACGTCCGTGGAAATATATGTCAGTGTCAAAGCCACAAGAATGTGCAAAATATGGTTCACCCCTATATCTTGGCATTCTAGAACAACACCACTTGAACCTGTTGTGAAATTGCTCTGTTAGTTAAGTCATCCATACAATTAAAAAGGCAATGTGTGAAAAGTATTGGATATGTACTTATATACTAAAGACGAACTTACCTAAGAGTAAACTATAAAAAATATCGTATCAAGCAATGAGCCAATCTTATGAAGATATTTGCAATTATTTCAACTTAAACCACTTGCAATAAGTAACGATGGTAAATGAAAAACAGACAATTCAATGAACAGAGAAGTTTCATACTTCCGGTGCATCAAATTCTTTTTTTTTTCTATAATCTTTTATTGATTCCATATTCAATACAATTTCATGATAAATCAAATCACATGTATTACAGAATCCACGATTCAACAAAACACAATTATAATGAAATCAAACCAAGCTGTACTTTCAGCAGAAACAGTGCATTCGTAAAGAATATACAATGCACCAAAAAACAACAACAACAACATACACTGCTTACTTACTTTCATTAAAATCAAATGGAGCTGTCCTTTTAGCATGACAGTGCATTCATAAGAAAAAAAGAATATTCAACACATCAATATACACCCAAATAAAATCGATATACAACCAAATGGAATCGATATTCCCTTTAATCTCCCCCCTCCATCCCTATTATATTTTGTATCTCCTTAACAGAAAACCCATAATTTTGATTAATTCTATCAAAAATCAATACTGCCCTTTCTTTTTCCTTAAGAAATTGCAAATACATTTGTTTTGATCTTAAATTGCTAATATCAATTGTTTTCCCTCCTATAATAAAATCAGTTTCCAAAATATCTTGTTCTTTTTCTTTCATATTTCTCCTCCAACCCATCGGTATATTTTCATAAATACATCTTAACTTATCTTTCGTTCATGATCGGTTCCTCTTGCGTAATAATGGGCGATTAGGGCCGCTTTCGATGCACTTGAGTTACGCTTTACGCTTGCTACCACGTTAGAGCTACGAATATGCCGCTTTTAAGCTCATGAGCCGATTGTGATACGCTCTAAAACCGCCACGCATTTAATACGCGCGTGAGTCGATTGTGATACGCTCTAAAACCACCGCCGCGCTCTCACTATGAAAGGTTTATGTTGTTGTGGGGGGGGGGGGGGGGCTGGTGGGGACCCTCCGCGCTTCTGAAATGCTCAAGATATTCTTGAGAAGATTTAGAGCGATCAAGCCACGATATGCTGCGCTTGGTCAACTTTAATTGAGGATCGTAGCCACGGCGGAATCGCGGTTTAGTGAAATGGGTATAGAGAGAAGAGAACGCGTGAGTCGTGAGCGCTAAAAGACTGCTATGTCGTCCATTCAATGATTGGAGACGACTGGCCATGCAATTTTGGGAGGTTCTTCGGGGAATGAATTTAAAATAAAAAATACACCATCTTTCGAACCTGGCTTCTCGCGGTCGCTAAGCTATATGGTTCTTCCCATACACAATACGGATTGCATAAAATCTCCCTTATATACTATACTTAAGACTCCCTTATATACCTTACTGAAGACTCAGACCCCGTTTACAGTGAGTGAAAGGGCCGGGCTCGGCCGCGGCCGAGCCCGGCCTTCATTTCACTGTAAACGCGCAAAAGGCCAATAGCGGTAACAAAATCGGCCGCGCATTTGGCCAAGCTCTGAAGGTAGTCTCGGCCGAGCCCGGCCTTTTCTCACTGTAAACGCAAACTGGGCCAAATGCGGTACCAAATTCAGTCCGGCTTCCAGACCCTTTGCCCGTACTATTTCGCTATTCAGGATACTTGACGCCCTCAAAGCCGAAAACTAGTATAGTTTAAGGTGGTTCTGTGCTGCAGAGGCCTTTGCCTTTGGCAAAGGAGGCGACTTCGTCACGGGGCAGCGACGAAGTCGCCGCGGACCCCAGTTGGCAAAGGGTCTGGAAACCAGACTATACCACATTGAGACCGGCGCCCTCCCAGTGATTGTTTGTTTACAAGCAGAGCGCCACAACGACAAAATATTGAAAGGTTTGAATTAAAAGCCCGGGCCGAGCCCGGCACTGTAAACGGACTGAATTGCGGGGCTCGGCTCCGCAATTGAGGCCGGGCTCGGCCGCGGCTCGGTCCAGCCTCGCACTGTAAACGGGTCTTAGTCGAAATTTCAACCAAATATGTGAAGTCGTGATGAAGAAATCATAACAAAACATTAAACACCTATGAAAAAACACTTTTTACAAAATCATAACTTGTCAGATAGTTAGAAAGAAAATAATCAAAGGATATAAAGTGGGTTATAGGGCTAGATGAAAAGGTCAAGTCATATTGAGTTTCGGGGGGGGGGGGGGTGGGGAATGAATTGCATAACATTAGGGAACCCCGTAGTCTCCGATATGTTGAAGGAAAAGTTAAATGATTTTTCGTCTAATGTGGACATAAATATAAACATGAAAGTGGAAATAAGCTTACAACATTGTCTTCAGTTTGTTTTCCTTTTCTATACAGGTTTTTTTTTTTTTTCTGTATCAAGTTTGTCACGGAATTCATTTCTTTTTAGCGGTCTGTTCCATACAGCCTGTTACAATGTTTAGGCACAAAAGATGTTTAGCTCTTGCCTACTGAACAACTTATTGCGAGATCGGCTCGTGGCATATCTGATGACATCACCAGTCCAGCAACAAAAGAAATACATTCTTGAAGCAAAACAGTAAAGAACACAGTTAATATCAAAGTGACTACACCAGATTGGTTTGTGGCATGTTTGTCGACGAAATCATAACACCTTCTTCTAGCATCAACACGATACATTCTTTGTTCATGCCTTACAGTGAGCACCAGAGTAAAGATCACTGCAGTAAATAAGTGACTGCACCTAAACACTGACGGTGCAGATGACGTAACCCTGTGACGTCACACATGATGCGCAGTGCCACTGCTCAGAGAGTAGTGACAGGTAGGCACACTTCCCTTCACATCCTTCTTCCAGTCGAGTCTCGTTATGCCAGTCTGAAAGAAAAATGGACGTATACCTCCTGTTAGGATAGTGATTGAACATTTTCGGGGAACAGTCCACGAACATAATCTTAGTTTCGTCGCTTCCGAGCTCGTTAAAAGTTATTACACAACTACCTTCTTGAACTATCACTGCAGTGTAAATAATAAGAAGGCAATAATGATGATAATTTAATATTCAAATATAGCGCAAATTCAACACATCAAAATAGGATCTCAACGCGCGTTACAAGCAAAATATAGTAAATATTCACATTTGAATAAGAGAATGTGTAAGCCTATACATGAGTTTATCAAGTATGTGAATATTAAATGCTTAATGAATGTAATATTTTACAGGTATGCACATTTTCGTTTCTAAGTATTGTGCCAAGTAATATTAAACACAATTATGTGAGGCCTACAATATCGGCATATCATCACCCCCTTTTTTTCTTTCTTTCTTTTTTGTAAGCTCTGTCATTGCTAAAAATAAAAAATAAAACAGAAGGACACAAGTTCCCTCTCTTCAGGACAACTGAACAATCCACTAATCAGGAAATAAGTGGAAAAAAGCACAGACGAACAATTTCCAGCATAGTGATACCATTCAGCAAGGGGTTGGTTCTGACATAAATGCTAATCCCAGTTTGAATCAATGGACGTGTTTTTTTTTTTATTTTAGTTTCTAGTCCCTTGATTTGTGTGTGAAGAACCAATGCTTTTGTATGTTTTCATGAAAGGGCTCAGTGTGAAATTCGCATGTCTTAAATTGTGTAAATGTCAGATGAGTAAATTCGCAATATTCATAGTGTAAGTTAAACACCGTAAATGTGACACATGATAATAATTATCACGGTGACGTTTTCTTGCATGTAGTCGTTCCTCTCCTGGGCCCCGCCTCATTAAACTTGTTATCAGTGACAAGTTGCAATAGTTGTTATAAGCTCCTGAAATCCTTGCATCCGATTGGCTGAGAGCAAATTTGTCAAAGAGATGTAGCAGTTGTCACCGATAACAATAACTTTTTATGAAACAGGACCCTGTCCAACACCGCTCTCTGTCCTCGCTTTAAAGATAAAGGAAGTTTGAGAGAATATGAGTGCCTTGGAAGGGTAGGCAGTTTGGAACTTTCTTCTTCTTTTTTCGTCCTAAGCGAAGGCGTTGTTTTTGTTATAAGGACACACCGTTGAAAGTAAAGTAGTAGTTTTCATTGCATCTCTCTGTCTGAGGAACACAGAGAACAGTGTTGGGGAGAGAGATAGCAAGGTTTATTCTCTTTCGCGAAAACAAAGTTGTTGTAAAAAAAGGTCGATTCTAGTGTTGCATAGAACTCTTAGCAAACGTACGTGGTATTAGAGTATGAAAATTTATGTGATTATCTCTGTGCGTATGGAGTACTGTGATCTGAGAATGAACAAGTGTAATAATTATCCATAATTAAAAGTATCTGTATGAATACAACAATTATAAAATGTATATAATACTATGATTGTAAGAGATAATTATAAAGAAGCATTTTACAGGCAGAACCGATAAGATAAGGAGTTTTAGACGCAAAATGATTGGCACAATGAGTAATCGGATGATGTTCGTCATTCTGAAGGTGTTTGTTGTTCCGAAGTTTAAACCCGAAAAATGAAAAGAAGGTGCGTACTTACTAACCTTCGAAATTACAAACCTTATTTCGTTTTCGGAATAACGCACCTTTGGAATAGCGAACTTTAGGGACAACGAACTGTAATAGAATAATCATGACTGGTTTAAGTGTTTAGCAAAATAGTAAAAGTAATGATAATAATGATGATAATAATAATGATAATAATAATAGTAATAACAATAACAACAGCTGTTGGCTATAAATAGATCTACGTTATAAGGAGGTGAAATGATTTTTTCACCGCAGAAATTTATTACTGTAAATAAATCCAAGCTTTGTAAAAGAATAGCCCACAAACACAATTATTATCAAGAGAATATCGAGTATGATATAATTAAAAAGACATTAAGATGAGAGATTAATGTTACGGTAAATGAGGGGAATTGATGATAATGACGCTTGCTTATTTGATTACTTAAAAAACATGCCACAGAAACGCCAAATGAAGGGTATGTTTATGCTTTGTCAAGGTCAGACAGTGTGTTTGTCATTGTACGCAACATAGATATTGTTACAAACTATTGTGTGCGCTAACTGTTTCGGTGTTGTATCACATTAAAATAAAACATCACGTGCTTATCCCACACCAATGGACTTGCAAATGGTTTTCTCCTCATTTATGTTGTGAGAGATTGAATAATGATATAGGACCCTACACCCCGTGCGCCACACCACCACCCCCTCCCCCTTTGTTATCGCCGGAATTTGTGAAATAATAATGTGTATGATATATTCTATATATCAGACCCTTAAGTAAGATCTTTATGGGAGGGTTCATAATTGGAAAAAGCGAACCTCCTTTTTAGTTCGAATTTTTAGTTCGCCACTTCCGTGCTTAATCCACTGACAAGCGAGCAAAAACACACATACACACACACAAAAAAAAAACACTAACAAAAACAAAAAAGCAACTCCAAGCAATTGTGTTTTTTTTTCTGTTTGTTTGTTTGGTTGTTGTCGGTGTAGTTGGTGAAGTTGCGGGACCTCCATTTACCAGGAGCCTGGTCCCGCTTGCCAGGAGGCTCCTGGCAAACGGAGGTCCCGCAAATATTTTTTTTTTAAAGCTTCTTCTATTATTTGAACACCCCCCCCCCCTCAGTTACGGGCCTGTATATTAGATATGTTTAACATATAACATAATATATATATATATATATATATATATATATGCATATCATTATAGGCCTATACGTACATCATATGTTGGATAGTTATACTTACATATCCATAATTATACATATAAACGTGTGGATATTTTACATAATCACTGAACTCACGCAAATGTCTCCTAATACAAGGCAAAATAACAGACAAAACACAGATAATAGATAACATGCAGGCAATATAATATATGCTACCTGTAAAGACGCAATGTCACTTTATATATTTCGTAGGTCTTGTAATGTTGCTTTTGTAAGTAAAAGCCATAAACCTTTAGAATATTATATATACATATATGGTTATGATTTTAGCAAAGCAGACTGGTAATTCGATGAAAATTTTCGATCATTCAGTATAAAGAAAACGTACTTCGATAAGACGTTCCAGAAAGATCCGTCAAACATCGAAAGGGCCCATTGGTTGAATAGATGTGACAGTTGAGCCAAATGCTGTTGCCAAATTCCCTCAAGGTGGCGTTGTTGACATGTCTGGCGATAAATTCATTTTCCTCCTCATTTTCAATATTGAGCAACTGAGCTTCATTTTCGTTTAAAGTGAAATTCGAATTTGAGCAGTAAGCGCGTGCCTCAGTCCACGTCACGTATGTACTAGAGTCTATCGGAGGAAAGTGATAGCACTTGTTTGACCAACGATATAAACCGCCCGGACAAGACTCTGCAAGATACAAGATGAAAGGTGTTATGTTATGCTTGTTCGTACTTCAACATTAGTATTATATAAGTATTTGTATTATATTCTTCTTCTTTTTTTTGACGGACTGACGTTAAGAAATCCACCCAAAAATAAATAAGCTCTGGAATGATTAAAAAAAAAATCTACAAAACTTTCCAAAAATGACAAAAATTTGATACGAAAGAAGGAAGATATGGCACTTTCAAATTTCAAATTTCTTCGGAAACATTTTTTGACCAGTCATTATGAATATTTTGTTAAATGAGCGTGAGGATGATGTCATGCCCTTTGAATATTTCATGTCCTATGTGAAACTGGAAAATTTGTTACTTTTACAGTGGCCAACACAGCAGGTAAAAGCATATTTCCATACCGAAATATATCAAAGTTAAAATTTGTTCTTTTACTTTAATTTTGGTATTTTAAAGGCTAGATTTATATTTATACAGCTGAAAAAAAAAATAATTTTGCCATTGATGTAATAACCCTGAATGAATTAGAAATTGTGAGAGCATGACATCAACAACTTCCCGATTTGGATATTCATAACTTCCTTATTTCTTCTTCGATTTTGATCATTTTTTTTTTTTGCACTGTTCTGCGGGTTTTTTTTTTTTTCTTTCTTTCTTATAAACTGATAAAACTTTGGAGTGGATTTCTCCTTTAACAAAAGCGTATGTTTGTGTGGGTATCATAATTATTTAAAAAGAAAATGGCATTGCATTCTTCTTTGTAATTTGTAACTTTCCGATGTACATCTTTTATCCTCTGATGTATTGGTTAGCTTTTTCATCGGACACTGTCGGATGGGTTTCAAAGACCACACCCGTCTTATCAAATTGAAAGGTTTAAAGGCTTCGTAATTCAATACAGTTGTTCACTTGAAGCCAATACAAACAAAGTAAAAGTAAAATTGACTAACACGGTGAACGTGCTTCCCAGTGTAAACATTGCCAGTTTCTCAGTTCTGTGATTTTATCACCAAATTGGTAACTCATATTTGTACTTGTAAATTAAAAGACATACGTAATACCAGGGAGGTCCATGGTAATACCCCTCACTTCAGTCTTCGGAAATCAGAAGAGTGATTTCTGGGGCTGAAAATTGAAAGCCATTGAATTAGAGGTCCAACAGCTCTTAAAAGTCAAACTTACCCGCAGTTTGTGACGAAGATGCTTCAGAGCTATTTTGATCCGTGGAGTTGTAGCCATCGGCCTTTTCTGTTGTCATTCCTCCAGACGTGGAGTTGGTTGAGTTCCACTCATTTATCATTTGTATTGAAGATGCCTTGGACTTAGAAGGATGTAGGTCCAAGTCACGGCCCGGTTGTGTCGTATGTGTTTCGTTCATGCGATTAGTCACATGCCCATGGGACGTTGTTGCCCTTATTGCTATACCCTCCGTCACGTTCGCATCTGATGTTGAGGGTTGTTCAGTGGTATTCGTGGCCCCTACTGAAAGGAGATGAAGTACTACGTAATAATGTTGTCACTCTGTACTCATAGCACATACAGACGAAAGTAATGATTTCTTCACGTCGTTTTTGTTAGAAATATTTAATAGATAAATATAAACTTTTGCTTGCTCGCTCGCTCGTAACAGTCTCAACCAATACGTTCTGTAGAGAGACGGATCATGATTATGATGATTAATATTCAAGCTTCTCATTGTGGCATTAAAATTGAAGTGGAATTGCAAGGGTCATGCCTTTCAAATTGAACTGAAGTTTTAAAGCCTTCATAAGTCTATCTTTATGATTATTTCTTAATTAATTAAAAAGTGATAACGAAAGAAATAATGATGACAGAATGCCACAGGAAAAGTTATTCCACGAGTCGTAACAAAGATAGAGGTTTATGTATGTGATTCAAATAGAAATCACCAGTTGTTTGTGTTCGTCTGGACTAAACTAATTGTCTTGAAAGGATTTAGTTCTTGTGAGAAGGTTGTGAGTGACTACAAAACGCACACTGTGTTTGATATACAGTTCTGTGCTCTTCAAGCGTCAGGATAGTGTTATAGAATGATTTGATTAGTTGGCTGAATTCCTCGAGTTGCCACAATACAGACTCCGTTTGAATTAAAAAGCCTTACAGTAGGGGTCCAATAATTGCTGAAAGTCAAACTCACCTGCCATACCTGCAGTTGGTGTCGAAGACGCTTCATAGGTGGCGTTGAGATCACCGGCCTGTGGTGCTGGGAATTCTGCAGACGTGGTGTTCGTTGAGTTCCGCTCATTTATCATTTGTCGTGTAGCTGTTTTAGACGTAGAAGGGATTATGTCCAGCTCACCATCCGGTTGTGCCGTAGATGTGTCGTTGATGCGATTTGTCAAATAACCACTGGACGTTGTTTCCCTCATTCCCATACCTTGAGTTGCATTCGCTTGTGACGTCGAATATCGTTCAGTGGTATATGTGATCCCTAATGAGCGGAGACGACAATCAAAATATAGGTTTTACTTTTACGCATATTAAAAGGACAGGAATAACTTTCGTATGACGATAGCAAAGAAGACATACGCAAAGAAGTGTGTATACGTTTCGAATTGTAATATACATGTATGTGCACCAAATTCACTTGAAAGAAGCTGCAAACATTTTGGTGAGATAATCACTTTGCCGAGTGACACGTGTATCGAAGCGGAAGCCCCAGAAAGCCATCGGATTTTTGAACGCTTTACTACTATTACTGCAATTCTTTCTTGTAGCCAAATTACCTTTTATTGATAGGTCACAATTTGTGATTGTGTGTATATATTGTAACAAGACATGTATTAAAAGATAGCGACGAAATCGATGAATCGTTTGAGAAAAGTATCTGTTTTCTATATAGAGTTTGCTGTACGTCAAATAGTAACATTGCTGATTAAACAAACTTAGCATGATTTTTGCAAATAGTTTTAGGAGTAATGAATTTAGTTCAATTTCATGCTTCCTTCCTTGCAATGCCTGCTTCCTTGTAACAATCTCAACCAGTTGGCTATGAAGAGGAAAAGAGATAATGATTATGATGATTACGACAAAGCATATCATTACTGTTTGAAATGATGAAATAACTTACAGGTATTATTCTGCAATGCCCATGAGGACAATTGTGAATTGGCGTCATTATGGTTAGAGCGTGTCTCCACTGTGCCAGCATATGAAGTGAATTCCAAAGTTGAAGTGTCAACTGTTGGTTGTAATGTGGCACTGGCTAATCTCTGAATGGTAGTTGCTGTAACAAAACAGGAGACGAAGTGTTTAAATATTCATGTCTTCACATGTCAGTGCAAAGGAACGAACTTAAACACTGTTGTTAAAGAGATGTTAGTTTTGCAGCATGATGGGGGCGCTGTGGCATAGTGATGGGAAGACACCCGACCCCCAATCGGAGGACCCGAATTCGATTCCCGCCCAATGCTTTCGTCCTCGGACAAGATGTTTTTACTCACTGTGTCCCTCACGACCCAGGTGTAATGAGTGCCTGGCAATGCTAGGGTAATAATAATGGCAGGGCCCTCTTTTAGAGCAGTGGCAACACTAAAGAGGATACCCCTGTCATTATGTATTATATGATAACTACACGTATTCGCATAATTATTTCATTTGCAGCAATTACATTTTCATGTGGTATAGCCATTATATATATATATATATATATATATATATATGAAGGGTTTGTTTGCAAAAAGCGATAAGTCCATTTTTGAAGATTTTGAAGTACGATCTCTGTCATAAAGTACAAAATAATACCTTTCAAATGATATATTGGTCACTACATATAAAGGTATATTTTTGAAGTTATGGTCAAAAGAAGCAAAAATGTTCTTATTATTCTCTTTATTTTTCTTGACCTTTAATCGCAAATATCTCCATTTGGCAAATATGGACTTATCGGTTTTTGCAAACAAACTCTTCATATATATATATATATACATACATATATATATATTCATTCATTTGTGTATATACCACTCTTCGTCTTATGAAAGGAAGGAAGGAAAGAAGAAAGTGTAATATACTAAGCAGCCGTCGCGTACCGGAAACAGAGCACACGTAAATGGCGTCTCGTGGGAAGGATGTTGTCAGCCCGGCCACTGCAGACTCCGTGGACGAGTTATGCAACGCCCTGGCAACAAGCTGTACCACGTGTCCAGATGGTAGGGTGATGACGCCACAATGCATTTGTAATTCATGGTGGCAAACGGTACTGACGTTGTTGGAGGTTGCCACTGAAGACAAAAGTAAAATGACTGCATGGCAGTGTCGATATAATCGTGATCTGTGGCAAATGCTTTCTCTTATGAATGGTCCATTGAATAATATATATCATAATCATGTGTGTGTGTATATATGTGTGTGTTTACGTGTGTGTGTGTGTAGAAAATGTACAGCACAGACACCAAATTATTACGTAATAATCATAAGCATGTATGTGATTATATTCATAAGAAAAAAAAAACTCATCGACTTTGGCATACTCAGTAGATAATCGATACCTCACTCATATATCAGATGCATCTGAAGGCTAATTTAAGGTAAGTGCAAAAATTCAATGAGTGGCAGAAAGACAGGGAATATAATGGAAAGTTTCCTCCTGGTTCCAAATATTATGCACGCCTCTTCTACAAAGACAACCAATTAAGCTATGGGAACCATGTTAAATTACAAATCTATCACCAAATGCTTGTTCTAAACTAATGATTGAATTTAACGTTTCGATAAATTTTTTATTGTCTATAAATGAGAAAAGGAGAGGTTTCCTGGTACATTGTATGCCCTTACAACTTGAAAAACAGTTATTTTCCATGTTAACATCTCCATTTCAATGAATAGACAGTTGTTGAATGTGGTTGCTGTAATAATTATTTTCAGGTATATGTCAGAATGTAATCGACAGAGGAAAATCAAATGTCTGCCAAGTCTGTGGATTGTTTACCTTTCACGTCCACAGTCATGACACTGAAGATGCAGGACGCAAGGAAATGGAACGAAAGACACAGGCATCCGAAGATCGAGATCTGAAACGGAAATTGACATCAACGAGAGGAGCATTCAGAAGCTGGATATTCCAAGGTTTTGCGCAGACTTCTATGTTTATGTTTACCTTATTTAAATCTGCAATGACTTACAGTCTCTTCAGACCATATATTTTGTATAAACCCGTTGCTTCCGCAATTACTCGAATTCCCATTGCTTCAAAACAGGGAGCACCCGGTTCCCGTATAGACAACGGGTTAGTAACATCCTAATAATGGCAGAGCCCTCTCTAGACGGACGTTGCCGTGGATAAATGAGACTGTACATCATCAGTACAATGTACATGCATATGCCAGTACAGTGGAAACTCGATATAAAGATATCTGATATAGCAAAATACTTGATATAGCAAACTAATTTCTCGGGTCCCAATGAATAATAGCAAACTAATTTTTCCGCTCCCAATGAGTTTTATTTCCGATTTTTTTTTTTGTATTGTTTATTGACTACTGGTTTAACAAAACATCTTTTATGAAGAACAAATTGTCTTGGTCGGAAGAATCTCATCATACTGAGTTTCCACTGTATCATGATAACACATCTACAAACACTTTATTTCTATAAAATCACTAAAATAAACAAAGACAAATGCCAGGAATAGAGAATGAACACTTCTTCACGTGAATAATGTTATTGTTTTTTCGTCCACGCTTCCTAACTTTGAAATTTGTATATTTAAAACTTAGCACTCACCAATCCCATGACTGTGGTTTGACAGGCAATATACGTGTTTGTCTTCGCTGGTGTAAAAGGTGGTCGCATAATGAGAGTATCGACCTAAAATGAAGTTGGATGATGGCTCTAATTACACAGGCACACAAGCGGTTTGAAGATAGTTTGTGCTATTACGCAAGCACTGTATCTAGGATACCAAATTGATTTTTACATTAATTAATGTGAAACGTACTGTTTTTACGTAATTGGCAATGTCGTGATTCTTGTGAAGTAGGAAGTCAATCATGCTGTATTCCTCCTTTGTTTCTATCGCGGTATCAAATTAGCATCATGAAAACCCATTAGCCGCTCTGTAACAGATTACGTTCACCTTCTTTTAATGAACCAGAACTACTGAAGTTTTAGAAGTACCATGTACGAACAGTCTATTAACCTATTATATATGTTTAGCATATTGAGCATCTCAAACAGATATTGACGAAACAGCTACCACAAGCGAATATGAGAGATAAGAGAATCTATTGACTTCATAAGTGCTATACATATATATGTATATATATATATATATATATATATATATATATATATGTGTGTGTGTGTGTGTGTGTGTGTGTGTGTGTGTGTTGTCCTATTGTTTCCGGTGAGCTGGCATGGAACAACCGTTGATCACATGGAAGGGATCGTATAGCATTGGTAGAGATGAGCATTGAGGTTTTGATATGCGAGATACAAAGAAACCACGTATGAAATGTATTCCATTTCATTTATTTGTTTTGATAGTTGGTTTACAAAATCTGCATAAAAACAAGCAGGCAAGCAAACAAACAATCAAGAATGCATGGTATCGTATATGATATTTGTGGAATCATGAGAAGCACAAGAATAGGCTTCTTGAAAATGATCCCCAAACAAATATGATGAAAGTATGTGTAATCATTTATAATCATTTGTAATTGGATTGAAAAAAAAGCATGAACACAAACAATACATTCACAACTTGAAATCAAGTCAAAGAACGAATACGTGCACATTATAAAAGAAAAGAAGAAAACTCCATATCTAGCTATTCATCAAGTTATAACTTCATTGCACCAAAAAGGTGTTGTTTCGTATAGAATCTTTTATAATGTCTTAAGGTCTTACTGATCTTTAAAACTTTATTCAAATTATTCCATAAAACTGTACCTTTACAAGATATCGACGACTCCTTTCAAGATGTGTGATCTAATGAGAGATGGATATTTTGAGCATTTCTGTTATATTACAATCATGGATTGAACTATTCAGGGCAAAATAATCAGAAAATGCATCAGGAAGAAGGTTACTATTAAGTTTGAACATAAATATTGTAGACTCTAAAGAGATTAAATCTTTAACGGATAATGTTTCTAAAAAAACAGAGATGATACTATGGAAAACATATTCAAAGTTGAATTACTTATGTAATTGTGAAATCAAAGTATGATTTAACATTTAGAGAACATTTTAGGAAGATACTGTAATTCATGCAAAACCCCTACAATTTTCGATATAACACCGGCTATTTGATCAATATGGTAATTCCTGCATAATCTTTCACCTATAACTGCTCCTAAAAATGTTATACTTACAACTCTATCAATCTTTATTTTCTTGAAATAATATTAAAAATTGTGGTCTTTTATGATTCGCATACATAATGAAATATGAGTTTTATGTCTATTCAAAATCAACTTGTTAGCTTCCATCTAATTACAAATATTATACAATTGACTATTAACAATATCAAACAATTTACTTGGATCTGAGCTTTTACGAAATGCACTAATGCTATCTGCAAAAAGAAAAAGAGAACAGAACTTAAGTGTTGAGTTGATAAAGACAAATGATTTATAAATATCAATAGAAGAAGACGGCCCAGAATCGACCCTCGTGGCACACCACAATTAATTTTTCTAATATCATATTCAATTGACTGTTGACTGCTGACGATTTTTAAAGGGGATGGCTAGTAACTGATCAGTGGGAATAAGTGGGAATGCTGGGGGATGATTGTTCCAATCCTTGTGAGATTCATTTAAGAGTACATTATATATCTATTGTTGTGTGAAAATTATTTGCTTCAGAATGGTGTCATATTCAAGTAATGTGCAGTTTAAGGTTTCCAGGTTAGCATGCCTGTAAAGTGACGGGGCGATCGGGAAACATTAAACTGCACATTGTTTGAATATGAGACCATTCTGAAGCAAATAATTTTCACACAACAATAGATATATAATGTACCCATAAATGAATCCCACAAGGATTGGAACAATCATCCCCCAGCATTCCCACAGATTCTCACTGATCAGTTACTAGCCTTCCCCTTTAAGATAACTACTTAAAGATTTGAGTCGGGGGCCATCCACACCATAATGATATATTTTATATATTAAAAAAAAGAAATAAAATGATCTATACATCAAAAGCCTGAATCCTTACATCGGATTGGCTGAGAGCAAATTTGTCCGACAAGTTTGTCAGACAAAACACTTTATGAAATACCCCTCCCCCCCCCCCCCCCCCCAGTCCCATGGTCTTCAGAGAGAGAGTGTCGATGAATTCTTGAATGTATGTCGTCCGAGTATTGATTGGGAGCGAATGTGACGTAACAATCACGGCGGGACTCTAACATGGCAAGCGGGTTTGACTTTGCGGTCGTTATCACACAATAAGTCGTCGTACTCGAAAGTCTCGAACCAAGATCTTCCACAGTCCTGGTCATCAATTCCATTGTAAGACCAGTTATTGGGCTCTCCTGCACGCCAATCTATAGAACGAGAGAATAAAGACGAAATAATGAGCAGAAGCACCGTCAATGAAAACAATTAACGCACGATAAATCAAGCTTCACCTTTCTCATTTATACATTTGAATCTTGCCATGAAACAAATACTAAATGAGTCATTACCTTTTCTGACGTAATATTGGATATTACACACACATATTCAACACTTAAAAGACATGAAAGACATTGTATGCATTCTTACGACAAAGAATGCAACGATCTATTCAACTTTTTTTTTTCCACAAGAAATATCGTCGTACTTTAAAATTAAGAATAGTGTCTTGTATAATATCAATGCCAGAATGTTAGTGTTTGTTCTGTTTAGGATTTTCCTTCTAATATGACAGTGGAAATTGTCAGGTTGTAATTTTTAAAAGACTTTCTGACTATCGCAAGCGCAATGTTTCTTACAGCGTTTATTGTACTTCAAAACATCGAAACGATCATCGACTTTGTCACTGTGATTTGTACGACATTCTAATACTGGATGGTGAAATACGATTTATTGCGATTTTTCCCTTTTAGTATTAGAAGTGGTTAGAACAAATGCAATTTTGTGGTGCTTATAATCATACAATGTTCTGCTCCGAATTAACAGCGAACAAGAAGTATCAAAGTTCTTATAGTTAGTATGTAATTATCGAATCAATCAATGAAGTTAGAGAAAAAAAAACAACCCAATGATTTATGAACCCACTGACAACACTACCAGATTTAAAGTTCCAATTGCAAATGAAACGAAGCAAAATTGATGGGCTGATTATCTTCTTTTCGGTTATAATCGTTATGAAATAGTTGATTACTTCGAAATTGAGTCGTGTTTCCTTCTCTGTCAACCAGGCAGATCCATTCTCCTTCAACCGCCAAGTCGTTACAATTCAGCCAGTAGCTGTCTGTAGGGCTGGAGTTATTGCTGGCAATTTCATTCACGAAGAAGTCGAATTCTACGAAGCTCTCGAAGACGAGCAGTGACGGGTAGTGGTATTCTAGTCCTATCCGTACCGGTGGGAGTGTGTCACAGAAGTCGAATGCCTCATACCACGTTGTAGTGGACATGTTGCTAGCAAGCAAGTAGCATTTGTCCAGTCCCGTGAACCATCCAGTAGGACACAGCTCTTTATTGATTCAAAAACAATAGCAGGAAGTTTGCATAGGTTCAGAAATGCGATACATTTGACATTATCGTTATACAGTTATGCTGTGCGACACAAATTTGAGGAGCAACGCGATTATTGATTTGTAGGCAAGCGTTATACCGGTTACAGGTCGTCATTCCCAAGATTCGTTGTTCCGAAGGTTCGTTATTCCGGAGATGCCTTAGTGCGCACCTTATTTCAAATTCGGAATATCTGATTTACTAATGTTATTTAATTTGGGGTACTAGGTATACGAAATTTGTACGCTGTACTTTGTTTAATTTTCGGATCAAGGAATCTTCGGAATGACGAAAATCATCCGAAATACAAACACACACAAATGACATTCTTGGCATGTTGGGTCTTCTGTTTGATCCATATACTCTCTAAGTCTCACGTTATCGTGTATTGTATTATTGATTTGTTATTGATTATCTGATAGAACGATACCTGTATGAAACCATGGAAATTATTACGCTTATGACTATCATAATTCCAATTGATACACCAGGTCGTATATCATTCATATGCTATAGAAGTTTGATATTACGGATGTCAGCTGTAGTGCGAAACCACCTGTTGGAATAAGGTAGGCCGTTGATCTATCGGTCGAGGGCGCCTCTGATACGTCGGTCTTTAATTCTTGCGTTGTCTCTCTCAAATTCGTTATAACCAAGCCTTGTGTAGCCGTCGTAGTTGCTTCCAGCCCTAAGTTTCCGTATAACAAATTATATGTTAAAAAAAAAAATACTTATTAACTTTATTACAGAAAAAACTCTTATATCACAAGAACCATATTAGCGGACAAAAATGAATGCGTAGAGATAGAATAATATACTCATTCTATTTAGAAAATCACTATCATATGAACTCATAGACAGGTATCAGGTAAATCAAAATGTTCATGATATAAATTTAGTGTCCCGACAAAAGTACCTTTGGAGGATTTTTTTTTTTTTTTGCTTTCTCACGAAATATTAACACCGTGATCATCAAGCTTTGAGTGCAATTCCACAATACTGCCATGCTATTTTTGACAAATACAGACCCCTCAATAATAATGATGATGATGATAGTAATGACAGTAATAAAAATAATAAATCTTTAGAACAAAATAGTACAGTTGCCATCACATCGTACCGGCATGGAATTCTAAAGGTTCACATTTTCACAAAATAGAACTAGTAGGAATAAGTTTAATCGTATGCATTGAATTATTTGATTGTGTATTAATTTGAACAGAAAACTTGAGAAGAAAAAAAGCTTGCTGTTGATGAATAATCCCCCCAACAACAACAACAACAAAGAAGATGATATAACCGGTTACACTACTGATGTTATTTGTGATGTTATTTGAAAATTACTTTTGTGGTATTCGTTGAAGTATCATTTCGTGTCAAATTTTGATGGAATTCCTGCATTTTCCTTTTCATATTAATTCACAAACATTATGTCAAAGTCAACGTGAATATACAGGGAAACTGTGCTTAACAGTTTTAAAACAGTTTGTTAAACTTCTAACAATCAAGTGGTCCATTCACCTGTACTAAGATGATCAGTCGATCTCTCGAATTCGTTTGATTGGCTGGTGGTGGATTCCTCTCTTAACTCGCTTTCAGAAGTAGGCATACTGTCCATGGTGTGCATAGATGTCGTCGTTGTGTTTCCCACTCATATTCGATATCAAATTCAAGAGACAGTGTTTATTATCACATTATAGAACTCACATCATGGAACAGCTCGGATAGCTCTGATTAACATCCCGACTTCTGAATTTTTATCATGAATAAGGATTATAGTCATTATGTCAGCTATATCATAATTGTTGCACACGCTGCTATACCAAAAGGAATCTCAAGAAAGGTCTCATTGCATTTGTATCACACACTGTGTACACGCTACATTGATTGGCACTCGTTTCTATTCGAGGAACGTGAATTGTTCACTCTGTGTGCCGTCATAAAGATTCCGTGCGTGAAGCCGACTTATGAAGCTTACCAAGTTTAGTACACGAAGGTAAAATATGATTATGATGTAGTAGGCCTATCAACATATATCAGGCCTTGTTTCGTTCTGTCTGGCACTTGCTTCGGTCTGAGAGATTTGCTTCATCGATTTATCTTCAAATACCGAGTGCAATAAATTACGACCCAACTGTTAAGATGCAGCATCTGTTTACTGCTAGCAAAAAAAAAAAAAGAAAAAAAAAAATCACAAGACGTAAAATCACTCTTGCTTTTTTTACCTGCTGTCATCACGGTAGCGGCAGTCTGTGGGTTGCTGGTGGTTTGGCCTTTATACACAGGGTCTAGTGACGTCATATCTTCCGTTGTATGAACTTCGTGCAATGCGTCCGTAATCAGCTCTGTAGTAGGAATGACATTTTCTGTAGATTCTATTAGCGACAGCGCGGTAAAAGAAAAGATATTATTTGGAAGGAATGCGAACTAGCCATAGGGTCTATATCATAAGCTTGCGTACTTGTACGTCCACGCTTTAATGACATACAGTGTTCAGAACAAATTAAAAGCCTACGGTAATTTCTATTCAGATTATTTATAGCATGCTTTAGAGAGCGGTATCAATCGTAGCTTGTTCAAGATCTGTTTCAACACTTTTGACACGTCATAAGTTTGGTATGCTCTTATGCTTGTGGCAATGTAAAGGGTGCTAGAAATGGTAGCTAAAACAGTCCTGAAGTGCGTCACACCCTTTTCTTTACTATTAGCAGGCTTAACTGAGTTATTCTTGTTGCATGAGTACTGCTGTGATTGTTGTGTGTGTCACAAATTCTTTTTTTAAATCAAGTTAGAGACGAACTAAGCCGTAGGAAGTCCTAAAATACACCACATTACCTTAGGCTAAATAATATATGTTTGTATACTTTAAATAATTTGATTAATTTTCGTCAGGTTTGTTGAGGCTCCAAAGATTACCTTTTTCACACGTTTCTCCAGTATAGCCATCCGGACAGTGGCACCGGTAGGAAGTAACGGTCTCTTCACACCATCCATCATTATGACATGGTTCGCTGAGACAGTCTTTGCAATCACGCCGAAAGAAGGAAATATCAGTCAAATATGTCAACGTATAAATACAGTGTACGTATCTCGATGGGAGCCTATCCAACATGCAAAAAACAAAAACAAAACAAAACAAAACAAAAAACTTGCATCAGTTGGGGAGATCGTACAATAGGATATTTAGGCTTCTACCAACCTATACTGACTTGCTGGCTAGCAGTGTCAGTGTCAGAGAAACGGTGAAATCACTTGTCCTGAAGAAGTCCACAGGAGTGGACGAAAGCTAGCCAGCAAGTCAGTAAAGGTTGGTAAAAGTCTAAATTTCCTATTGTGCATATACAACATATTTGTGAATTCAGTAAATGCAAAAATGGTAATAAAACACATCAGAGAGGTTAAAAAATTCAAATGATCTATTCAATTGTCGTGATTTTGTAAATTTTTAGTAAAATTTATGTTTCACAATCGCAACAGTTGGTGATGTCACAATAGCACAACAATATAACACTGTACATAAAATTCGAGGTACCATTTTTCAATTTTTCTATCACGATTCATTACAGTCAGCTTAAAAGGCTTGGAAAGTAGGTTTAACCTAGAAATGTTAATGCCTATAACATAACGCTTGATGGCAAAAGTCAGTATGCATATATTATACATATATATATATATATATATATATATATATAATAGCAATTAGTTTCTGCTCGGAGTCCTAAGAAAGTATAGATTCACAACAGTATAGCTCAATATGAAAACTCCGTGAGAGACGTAGTTTTGACGAATTTTCTCCCATTTTTGCAAAGTTACCCTGACTTGACAAAGCCCTATGGGCGAAAATTCGTCAAACTACGTCTCTCACGGAGTTTCCATATTGGCTTACTGTTGTGAATATATATATGTATATATATATATATATATATATATATATATATGGGTAGCTATTTTTTCTAATAACCTAAGACTTCAACGCTTTCTAACGAATGCAGGGAGAGTGAGAGAGAGAGAGAGAGAGAGAAGAATCCTTTAAGAAGTCAGAGAAAAAATAACCTACCGGGCACGCGGCACACACGGTTACCGGCATTGGCGGTCGTTCCGCACCCTGACGTCATGGAATAGGCGGGAAGCAGTTTCGGAATCGTCTGAACCGTTGTGTTGTTTTCCACCATCACAAGCCCGCATGGGACAGGTACAGGTAGCGTGTAGTTAAGCACAGGGTAACCGTAATGTCGCGAATAGCAAATGCTGCTAAATCCTACTTGCAAGATCAGATCCAGGAGAAAGAAAAATCACACCAATAATTGTACGAGAGATGTTTTAAAGGGATGGTACAATTTTTGGTAGAGAATGAGGTTCAGGTTTTAACTTTTACAAGATAATTATAAACTTTTTGATGAAATATTATAAGGCATACAATTCCAAGAGGAATTCAAAGTTTATTTGATGAAAATCTGTTGTGAAATGGTTGAGATATCAAAATAATAATAATAATAATAATAATAATAATAATAATAATAAAAATAATAATAATGATAAAATGTTGCCGTAATAAATAAAAAGTGGGACTCATCTGTAACTAGAACCTCTTCTTTTCTGGATATTTCAGCCATTTAAAAACCTTAAACTCCTCTTAAAATTTAATGCTCTTTAATATTTCATATAAGAACCTCTAATTATTTCGTAAAAACTTAAAACCTCACTCCCCATCTCCTCCAGGACTATACTGTGCTATATTGTGCTTGCCAGCGACTATCGATTATGAAATTGGAAAACCTGTGGAAACTGGCTGTAATCTGAATTGGAAACTAAAGACCCACTGGAAAACAGATATACAACAATGATTGATAATAACGATCTATTAATGAATGGTTCTTCCCCTTTTCATTCTTTGCGTTGACAACGACATGGCGAAATTGAAACTTAATATCGGTCTCCACCTGGATGTGTCTTCATGTGATTAGATTTCAGTTTCACCATCGGACTTCCGGATGTCAAGTTTCCTCAATTGTTATGGTGTCTTCAACCAATCAACCAACGATACTTTTGCTCCTTTGGCTACGTAGGCGAGCATATAGAGGGACTGCTGTTGAATATATCGAGACCGATATATATATATATTTCAATTTCACTGATTTTTTCAGAAGCGTGGCCCATCGCATCAAGGCAACGATGACTCTCAAGGAACATATATCGGCAGTGAGGAGTGTTCAGGTTTTCTGTCTGCACGTAACTTTCGGCATATGCATGTCCTTCTTGCCAATTCTTCCACTCGATGTGAAAACGCCAAAACTGGCATCAGATGTCCTCTACCATTCCGGTCTCGTTACCTTTGGTATGTCTACGACGATCTCGAGCTTACTCATGCTGATTTTTATCTGCAAGAAGTCAAGATTACATCAAACTCACTATGCACTTTGGCCGACGCAATGTCATCACTGTGTTAAAGTTGTAGAAGGTACTTTAAGAGAAGAGGACACAAGACACAACGAGGACGTTATGCTTTTGTCACATCACTCACAAAGCGATGCTCTGGCTTTCACGGTATTCCAAAGTCGTCAAGATGCAGGCCAGTTGGACTCAGATGCTTTGCGGATAACCACAGCAGATTCAGTCGAAGAAATGCCTGCTCCTGACGCTCCCTGTTTGGATCCGTCCAGTTACAGCGAGCGCAGAGGTAATGGAAGGGAGAGCCACGGACCAATGCATCCTCCCATCAGCCATCGCCACAAGTCAATCCTCCGAGTGTTTCAGATATTCTGCGTTATCGTAATGACAGGTCTTATTGGGAAAGTGTTGTACATGATGACGTGTCCTCTGGAATACATCAACTGGGCCTGGGTATCTATAACCCTAACAGACACCGTCTTCCTGTGTTCTAACGCGGTTGCCCTGTACGTGATGACACTCAATTATGACGTGATTCTAGTTGGAAAGGCACCTTTTTATCACGGGTTGGGATTCATATCCGCCACGTATTTTAGGTTAGCGAGTAATCACATGCTTTATCCAATCAGAGATTTGATGCGAGATCCAAATACGCATCCATCCCACCCATGTTTGAACAAAAGCGTTTCCAACGGGTCTGTGTTGCTTCACCTCCGAGAGATGACCTATCCTGTATGCGACGAATTGTCGGTCATGGCAGCAATTATCCTCATCCAGATGTGGTTGTCGATTGGTCTTGTCCCCGCAACGACACCAGCGGAAGCTACTGTAGAATTTGAGTGGATGCATTCATCTGTTTTCAGTAGAGCTTTAACGAAAGTTAGGAATCTTCTTGGCCTCCTGGGAGCCAGGAGATACAGTCAACGTGGTACGAGAGGCGAGAGTCCACATGTTGGCAGGAAGCGGATGGAGGTCCAATGTTTGATAGGTCTGATATCCATGTCGGCGTCATGCCTATACCTTGCCTCAAAGGCGATCATTTCCATGAATTCCGAGGCTCGCCTCTCTTTGGCATCACAAGGCTATCTGGAGTGCTTGTTGGATATTTGCTTCACCGCCCCTCTCTTCATACTTCTTGTTGGCTATTTCTTCGTCTCGCGAAGTTTCGCGCAGATCACGCTATGTGTCGATCACTCCATTCCGTCGAGGATCATCGCGGGACATGACATCCTCCTGCTGGTTTGTGCCTGCGGCATGTTTTGCCGTGAAATTTTACTCATCTACTCCGCTGTCGATCTTAGTATCTCCCATTACCCAACACAAGTAGAAAACACATTCTATGTGCTTTCCGTTGTCGGATCATTTGTCGCAATCATCAAAATCGGATCAGTCACCGTCCTGTTGATCGTGACACAGCGCCAGGCAATATTCAGTGACGGGTCCAAAAAATGGGGTTCGGCATGCCTCCTCTACACAGCGGCATTAACTGCCACCCAGTGGTTAGGAGACTTGTTGTTTGAATCGCCGGCATCCCTACTAAAGGAGTATTTTGGCCATGTTAACGGAGAAGTTTTAAGTTTCCTCCTGAATCCCTTCGAAACCATATTTGGACTGCATGCTGCGCTCGTAGCGTACGAAACATGCCAATCTAGATTTATCAAGTAATTTTCCTGAAAGTATACATGGCAAATCCTAATTTCTAGCATTGTACAAATCTGTAAATCTTTGTCAGCAGCTTTGTATTTGGTGTCTTATTTTACGAATATTATATTATTTTGCGATAAGGACACACCAAAGTGAGTACACATGCTAACATGATTTATATGATTCATTATGTCTCTTTAGTATGATATGTGAGCCAATGATAACACCATAGCTGCTTGAGCTATCCGTTAACACCTATACCACAATGACACAAGAAAATGCTATCAAAGTTCTTGTGTTCCGTAGCCAAAAATAAGTGGTGGAATTTTACAATTCCAAGCTATACCATGAACACATTTAATTATAAATGTCAAAATTTGATTTGTGATATGGAATGAACTAATGAAGGAATATACGAGATGTAACTTAAACTAAAGACGTAAAAGGTACATGATCTTTACGAAAGCAAATCAATGCATTGTATACAAGATAGCCAGATCCATCACTCCTCAATATGCCTTATCCACGCATAGCCTACTACACGGAGAATATTTCCTGAAAGGCACTGTGTTTTGTCAAAAAGGATGGCATTCTCATTTTCATCTATTCATTGAAAAGAGAGCTGGTACTACAGTGTACCATAATAACCCCCACAAATTTTCCATTTTTGTTGTAACTAATCCATATATGTGGATAATAATCCACAGTTATGTGGATTTGTTATTGTATTTGTGTATATTATAGCGCGATTGGGGGGGGGGTGTAAGTCAACATTAATTGCCTATTTTGTTCAAAGTGTACATTATACCATTCAATGATTGCAGGTTAACTGTTACTACTATCATTTCAAAAGTTAATCGACACGTAAGTCGGAATATCTTTGTATGTTTAAAGGACAAGTTCACCAAGTTCACATCAGCAAGAGCACAAGGAAAATCAGACAATCCGTTGAAAAGTTACGAATTTTTGAAGTTTCTGCTCAGTCACTGCTGGATGAGATGACTACTACAGCTTGTGATGTCACATGTGTACAACGATATAAAGAAAATATAAAGAAAATTCAAATTTTTTTTAACTTTTCTCGAATAATAAAAGAACACTTGACTTACCTCTTTCAAAAGGCAAGGGGGAATAATATTACCCTTAACATACGTCAGTGATGAGTCGAGGAAATGTGCACTTTTTTCAAAAAGTAAAATTTTGTGAAATTGTCTTTATATTTTCCTTATAGTGTTGTGACATCATACACTGTAGTAGTCTTCTCATCCAGCAGTGACTGTGTCGATACTTTAAACATTCATAACTTTTGAACGGATTGTCCGATTTCCCCCAAACTTTCACTGATGTGTAATATAGCTGCATTCACTCAATCCACATGTCTATGAAGGTGGACCTGTCCTTTACAGATTTCATCCTTACTCTCATAATTATCCCAAATGTATATAACATGAAACAAGTGTCGCTGGTTTGAATAACGTATGACGTTCTATCATGTTCAGCAATTGTTATAGACGTTTCCACGTAGGCCTACAGTGACGTTATGGTTCAGTATGAATCACCATCTTTATCTGAATTTAGGTTTTTCACGGATTGACCACACGAGAGCCGCAAAGATTATGCAAAAAAAAAAGTCCTTATGATTCAGTAGTCCCCATGTTATCACTAGTTCTTTCCTGCTTATTATTGCTTTTTTAAAATGATTTTTTAGTAATCTAAGCTTATTCCGCAAGTACAATTTTTTATTTCGAAATCGTGAATTATGTTGAATGTTTGTGTTTCTTTCACCACCCTTCCAAGCGTAATCAATCCAGTGTTACAAAATCCTTCGTATTATTTGTGATATCTGCAAGATGGCACCCATTGTATTTAGATTAAATTTTATCTGAGTTATAAATGCTTTCATAACTTAGCACCTTCTTACCTTCAGGTACACGTAGTTAAGCCTAGTGGTGTACATGAACATCACACCGACAAGGCTATTAGACAGTGGAAGTCTACGTGTGCCAACATTTCGCTCTGACTGTCACAAGTGTAGCCCAATCGTATCTTCTTCACTTGAATGGTACGAGCTGGATCATTCAGTTAGATCAGCTTTTTCCATATATTCATTTAAGAGATTGTCTAAACAAAGTTGTTATTTGTTTAACTAACACACCAAATTCATTCTGGGCTAGCTAATCATTCCTGCATAATAGCGTTTTAATTGTTATATCGGCATTCTGGTGAACACTTGTTTGGCATAATTAATATACACTGTATTTTTATATTACTTTGCGATGTACAGAATGTATCTATGTTATCTTCTGTATTTGTTTACGTTTTGCTATTTATGAACATATGTTCATCGATATTATTCAGGGCTCCACGGCAGACCACTATTCATTGGTAAATGGGCTACCCTGACAAAAGATTAGAAATGAATGAAATAAAATAAATAAAGATATTATAATTTTGGCCTCACTGTATTCGCAAGACTGACATTTCTTGCATATTCTACCATGCGCTAAGACCTTGCTAAGACTGGTGAATTAATGTTATTACATCGCACAAACGCAGAAAAAAAAAAGTCAAACAATGTTGCCATTTTACGAGATAAACAGGTACTCCAATCCTCTAAACAGCGCTGTTTAGGCCTGTGATTTAAGAATTACATGTAAAGATATTGCAACTAAGAGGTTTTTGTAAATTCTGAAACCGAAACCACATCCTGTATGTGAACAATAAAACTTCAAATGAAAGATGAATGAACGTTTTTTTTTTTTTTCTTCAGTCTACCTGTTGACGCCCTATAACAATGACTAGTGCAAGTTATGATAACAGACTATCGCGCCAAACCACAGAAATACTGTTTCTGGGCTCGATAGGCTAAAGAAAATTACCCGGAATTATAGATGATGGAGACATGAGGTCGAATAATGACTGGGTGGACGTACGTGGACAAGCATCGTACATCAAAGCTGCTTCAAAACTACTTTTAAGAGCAACACGCTACTTGCACACTACTATCAAAACTTTATATTCGTGGTAGCTTCAGTCAGTCATCCGAGAAAGTATGCACTTAGAGATGGAATATTGTACGGGCGTATAAATCATCACCGCTGGATGCTTGAATGAGTACGACAATTTGACATAATTGATAGAAAGAAATTACCCTTATAGATATCGAAAACACTTATTTAAACCATAACTGTTCATTAATTTTGTATGAGTATAATACGTGTTGTACCGGTCAATTGTCTGTGATAAACATTTTTTTCGCATTTAAATATAGAAGTATTTTACAGTTTCGTTGTGTTTCTGTGAATGCTTTCCAATCAAATCATTAAGCACCCCGGGGTGGTGAAAAATTCGTCGCCCCTAAACCAGTAATGCCGACCTATATAGCGAAAAAAAGACACATCTTAGTGAAACACTAATTCCTTAAAATCCCTGTGAATAATTACTCAAAATTACGGTTAAGATTGATTAACACATTTTGGAAAGAAACTCAACATATCTTTAGATGTCACCCTAAGGGAGACACTACATTATTACTACATAACATAACGAGACACTATTTAAGGGGACAAATTAGGGTCTCCTTAACTGTTTTTAACTGTCCCATCCAATCCATGCCTTACTGCTGACATTACACGTTCCATACACTGTCCAGAGTTACAAAATATGGGTGTGATAAATTACCGATGATAAAGGTTGTCGCAGGATGCCTGGCGTATAGAAGCTTTCTACATTATTAATCTCCTTCAGCATAATTGGTCCGTAAAAAAAAAAACAATGGAGTGATAAAGGGATTATCATAAACGGCTTACAGGTGTGGGTTGATTTGTCCATGAAACAAAATCAAACGGAGAAATTAACTCGCCTTTGCAATACCACCATCAGACACGCACCATAACACACAATTGCACTCTATTTCCCAGTACCTTGATATACTTGACAATATCCCTTCACATCCCATTACAGTTAGCCACACCGCCAATTCACAATACATACACACACAGTTTCCCGGCAGAGCAAGTAATTAATTACACAATTTGCCATAATTATATGCGTATTAATCTACGTTGTTCATTACTTATTTTTCATGTTTCATTGTACTATACTGTCTACGTTAATTCTCCTCCATTGTTTTATGTTTTGTCAAATGTTTTAAAAAGTTATGCTGAAATCATGCTTATTCCAGATATGTTCATTCTATACATTCCATGGCTTGTTATATTTAATTTTTGTTCCATATTCTTATTCCATAAACTTTGGTATCACTCTTTACCGGTTTTTAAAGAGACCGATCAAGCTGAGGAAGGCAAAATGCTGAAATCTGCTACTCTGGCACCCTGCAACATTCTTTGTCATCAGTAATTCATCACACCCGCAATACACTCCAAAGATGACGAACAAACATGACGAAAGGGAACTGTTCATGCATCAGCGTTATACCACTATTACACACACAACACACACACACAAACACAAACAATACACACACAGACACATGCATACACACATATATGTATATAAATATATATATATATATATAAATCATATACATGTATATCTCAAATCAGCATCTGGGAACCTTCGCCCTCAACAAGCGAAGCTTCCATAGATTCTTCATATTTCACATGTCTTGTCTTATTTGCTGTATTCGAAAGTAAACTCATTCAATTTCCTGTGTCTATGGTTTATTTGTTAAAATGTGGAAAAATTGAACAATAAAGGCAAACAATAAAAACAATATTATATATGCAAGTATATATTTTAAATTTTATGTATTTTATATATATATATATATATATATATATATATATACAAACACATTACATTATATATATATAAGTATACGTGTATAATAGGCCTATTCATGGCTCGTTTTTACAAAGTACGATGTTATAAGTTTATGCAATACCGAGGCTATTCAACATTTTAGTAATGATCTGGTTGCTAGGTCTAATAAAGCTAGTGGATGAAAAATGCACACGCACTCTTCGTGTGTTGACATGGACACGCATTTCCTATTTCAACATTAAATTTTGTGTTATACTTTTATTTTATGCAAGTCATAACTATGACTAAATTTGACGTCTTGGTCTATGTAAGTTCATATATTCAGCCAAGTGACAGCTCGGTAAGCCAGTAGTACCATGAGCTACATGGGAAGTGACGAATTACAGAAGAAGAGATAGGTACAATCATGTCACATGCTCGTCTCAAACGGATAAAACATGCATATTATGACATAAGTATATAGTTCAGGAGAAATAATTGAAATGAATTTCACATATCTTACCTTCCGCTGCGAAGCAATTGACAGTGATCCAGAGATAGGCAAACGTCCTCAGTGTTCTTCTCGCCATTATAATTCTAGGTGTAATGTAATGTAGATTGTGTATATACTTACTTGTATATTGGAAACTGAAATTAGTTGAGAGGCATTCAAACCACACTATCAGAAAAACAAAAAAAAAAGTGTCATCAATCACACTGAATGCACAATAAAACACCTCAATAAGTTGTTTACATAATTTTGAAGCACTGCGAGCTGCGAGACTTGCTAACGGGAAAGAGGTTCAATAGTGTTGTGCGTAGTATACTTACCATGCTAGCAGACCACTTGCTTAAGTCTAAGCGTATATTCCCTTTTCAATGACTAAGTTTCACCAATATCAACGCGTGCTGAGTGATGACCAACATTTCAGGGAACTGACTCAGAACTTAAGCATTCGCTGAGGAATGATAGAATTGTTTCAGAAAAATAAATCCTCACAAAAAATCAATCGTCACTCGAGCATTTTGTCAAGCATATTCTATTAGCATTAACGAATCTGATTGACAGTATGCGCATGTAATGAACATACTTCTTTTTTTTTTCTTTTTAATTTTGCGCTAGCGCAGACAAAATACACCATCGATCGTTAGAACCAATAAAGTTTCTGGTTACCTCTCCTGCTCATTTCCAACCAGAGAGATGTAGCAAAATGTTGCTAATGATAATTATTCTACGTTGTATGCTTGCACAATTATGCCTGAAGCTGTTTACCACTTGAATCGGATATTACCTCTTCCCCGATTGCTTTTTTTTTTTTTTGTCCTATACCTTAGAATCAATAGTGGAACAAAAGCGGACTTATCAATGGTGACATCATTTATTCAAGAAACACGGCTGCGGCCTCTGCCGATACATCAGTGGAAAGTGAAAAGTAGACATGGTAGAGGAGAGGGTACGAGGTTATGGAATCGGAAATAAGGTAAAGTAAGAGAAAGGGGAAATCGAGAGAGATACTGAATATGTTATATGTCATCCTAGGATGAAACTCAAAAAAACACAGGTGATCAAAGAAGAAATTTCATTTGAAGAGTAAATGTTACAATTCATTCATAGCAAAAATACAGTGCACTTCCGTCATAACAAATGCGGTTATAACGAAATTCTCGTTATAAGGGACTAAAAAATACAGATCGCAAAATCATCATTAACATATTTTTATACACTTAACTGTTTGGCTTTAAAAAATGGAAATCGCGAAAGGAAACCGCCGGTACAGAGTACTTCGTTATAGCGGGAGTGCACTGTTACCATATATGATATGGCAACAGTGGTAACATAATAATGTGCCAACGAATTATTCACGAATATTTTTGTAGGCGCCTTCAGAGAAATGATAATGATAATGATGATAATAATAATGATAATAATAATGTCTTATTTACCCAGGGTAACCTCTTCAGTGTTGCCACTGCTCTACCAGAAGGCCCAGCTATTATTATTACCCTAGCGTTGTCAGGTACCCATTTATACACCTGGGTCGAGAGGGACGCAGTGGGCACCGGTGGGTATAAACATCTTGTCAAAGGACGTAAGCACTGGGTGGGATTCGAACTTGGGTCCTCCGATCGGGAGTCGGGAGTCTTATCCACTATGCCACAGCGCATAGTTCTCAACGAAGTTATATCTTAGTCAGGAGAAAATTAAATTATATTAGGACTCCACTGATGTCATAAACTGTCAGACCTTTTGGCACATAATAACATCGACGATGTATACATGTCTACGTACAGGGTGTCTCTAAAAAAAGTAAACCCAACTTCAACGGCAAATTTTCAGAAAACTATAAAATATTTACACATTATTTTTTTATGGTTAGATAGTCCAATAAGTCCTCTGTCCAATGATACCACGTAGGTCATGTAACTCTCATGCATGACTGAGCATGATTCAACTTAGTGAATGGGTGTGAAATCATCACTGTGGCAAGTTAGAATTGCACTTTGATTGGAAGTTCATCAATCAAATTACATAGGAAATGTCTGATTCCCTACGAGCATACCTTAAGGATGTGTAGCCTCGATATGACCGCCATTCCTTTCGATGCAAAGCTCGCAACGCCTCCTCATGTCCCTGACAGCATGCCTGATCATTCCTTGATCTTGTCGTAATCGGTTCACTTCATCTGTTATCCGTTGCCTCAGCTCCTGAATTGTGGCGGGTGGGGTTTGGAACACTTTTCCTATAAGATACCCCCAAAGAAAGAAATCGCATGGTGTCAGATCTGGTGAACGTGCAGGCCACTCAACTGGGAAATGAAGAGCAATGATGCGATTGCCAAAGAGTTCAGTCAAACGATTCCTCACGGCAATAAGTCTGTGGGCTGGGGCCCCATCCTGAGCCCACCAGGCCCTGCGGAATGCTCCACGTCGTTGTCGGGGGAAGATCTGTTCCATCTCAGGCACAATAAAATTGTTCAGCATGTCAAGGTATGCCCTGCCATTGATGTTGCCTTCAAAAAAGTAAGGTCCCACCAATGAACCATTGCCACAAAGACCAATCCAGACACTCACTTTCTCCCTGCTCATGTTCGTATTAAAAGCATATCCCGGAGGATGATGGAGTTCAGCATACTCGTGCTCATTGTGGGCGTTTACCATTCCATCCATGGAAAACGTTGCTTCATCCCCGATGGTAAAAAACTGGAGGAACTGTTGATCTCGGCTGCACTGGTTCACAAACCATTGTGAAAATTGAAGTCGTCTGGGAAAATCAGCTGGTAGAAGTTGGTGCTGAACATGAACATGATATGGATGGAGATGCAAATCCAGTCTTGCTATTCTGTTAAAAGTTGTGCGTGGAATTCCAGTATCATTTCTCCTGGTGCTTATGCGTGGATTAGCTTGGATGGCCTCTCTCACCACTTGGATGTTTTCAGCAGACCTCCCAGTTCGTCTGTGGCCAGAGTGTCCTTTATTCCTGTTCAAACTGGTTCCGTGATCAGCATACTTTCTCACATTGTACCAGATGGCTCTTTTTGTTGGAGGCTGCCTGTCGGGGAACTGCACCCGAAAAGCCTCTTGAACTTCTACGAAACTTCTTGTTTCCTGGTATCGAGTTACCAGGAATACTCTCTGCTCAATTGTCAACTGTACCATGTTTGGAAAGCATGTGAAGTGTGCCTGTGTCAGGAACAACCTTTGCTAAAGTTGTTATGTAATCATAGGCCTAACATGCGACAAAAATGTAACTTCGAATATGCCCTGAATGCATGACAATAGCAAGAAATAACTTGCCACAGTGAGGATTTCACACCCATTCACTAAGTTGAATCATGCTCAGTCATGCATGAGAGTTACATAACCTACGTGGTATCATTGGATAGAGGACTAATTGGACTATCTAACCATGTAAAAATAACGGGCAAATATTTTATAGATTTCTGAAAATTTGCTGTTGAAGTTGGGTTTACTTTTTTTAGGGACACACTGTATACTCTATGATCCACCGAGTCCTGAAAGACGTTTGCTACAGAAATCATCATCTTGCCATTGGCCTACCTCTGCACTTTACTGCATATTGTGCATTTATACAGAGACAGATCAAATGGAACATGCAGTAAAAACAAGAACTGCCTAATTTTGAGGATCAAATTTTTCAGTTTCAGTAAATTTTATTTCTCCACTTAACATCACAGAAGATAAGTATAACAATATCGAACACATTATTCACAAGGCATGAAAATATAAACAAAGTGTCGCATTACAAATATTTTATTATAATCATGTGAAATAATACATAAATATAATTTCAGATCTTTAAGTGTACAGGTGGAGGAGACCGTTATCAATAAGCAAAACGCTTGACTTGGACAACGGCCTCTGAACACAATATGCCTTGTAACAATTTTTATTTAACTAAAGGAAGGAACGGAACAATTATACACATGTAGAACAAATAATGTAAATCTTTAAAGTATTTTAATTGTCATTTGACCAAAAAGGACAACACAAGGTGGAATGTATAAAGACGAAAGAAGGACAAAACAAAACAAAACAAAGCCCGAGAATAAGGTACCCGAATAGGAAGAGTAAAGGAAAGAGAGAAGAGAAGAAAAGCGATGCGATACAGTGTCCAGGAGTTGGGAACAATGAAACAAAAGCGTAATTTCTAATTCGAGTGATACATTGCGAGAAGATAAGATGATTTAAAACATTGTAGAGAAGAACTGCGTTTAAGGTCATCATTCAATGAGTTCCATACATCTGAACCATAATGTCTTATGGAATTTTGAGCTATAATGAGTTTAGGGTTTTCCAAATGATAATCTGTTGCATGACGGGTAGAATATGAATGAATACTATAATTTGAAATAATTATACATATCTTTAAACAAATCAGGCAGCTGATTAGTAGAATATTTATACATAAATATTGTTGTTTTGCCATGTAAGTATATCAGAAATTCTAAGAGTCTTTAACAAAGATTCAGGGTGTGCTAAGTAGTGTGAACCGGTAATAAGTCTTACAGCACGTTTTTGTAATAACAACATCGACTTTATTTTGTTAACACCGCAATTCCCCCACACAATATTACAGTAGGTGATATAGGGTAATATGAGTGTATTATAAAGAATTTGAAGGGTATGTTTGGTAAGATATTCTCTTACTTTCCAGAGGATCCCGATATTTTTTTATATTGTTGAATAAACTCGGTGTATATGATCGGACCAAGTTAGATGTTAATCGATAGTTACCCCAAAAAATTTTACACAAGACTTTTGATCCAATTGCTTACCGTCAATATATAACATGATATCGTCCATTGGTGTATGGCTATTTCCAAAGAAAACATAATTCGTTTTTTTCAATATTCAATGATAATTTATTGCACTTAAACCACGTTGAAACCTTTAAGAAATTCTGAATTGACAACTGTAGTGAGTGTATGTAGGGTTTTATGAGAAAAGAGGACGCTCGTGTCATCTGCGAACAAAATGAAGTTAAATAACGAAGATGAATGCACTAAATCATTTATATAATCCTATATCAAAAACAACAAAGGTCCTAAAATTGATCCTTGTGGGACACCACAGAGAACGTTTTGTTTATTAGACTCAGTTGATTGATAAAACACATACTGCTTTCTGTTGTGTAAATAATCTTTAAACCAGTTTGGTGCTTGGCCGCGGATACCGTACTTCTGCTTTTTATACAATAAGGTATTATGATCTATGGTATCGAATGCCTTGCTCAAATTGAAATTCTAATAACGTTGAATGTAGTGCATGTTGCTAATCAATTAAAGATTCAGATTTAAATTCAGTATTGAAGAGGTTTTAGAAAATATTGCAACTGAAACACATAATCATAATGAAGGGCTAAAATGTTAGTTTTTTTTTCTTCCTTATGAAAATACTTAGGAAAACTCGAAAAAAAATTATGAGAAAGTACATCCCCAATCCACAGAAGTCTCTCTATTCATTTAAGCATAAACTTAAACTAGTTTTTCTGAATTCATATCTATAGCTATTCTTCAATCCTCCTCGACATTCTCTGATCATACTTCACATTAGTGACATTATCGATTATGTAACATGTGCCTCGCTCGTGATTTCTGTATTATCTCCTGAACTTCCTTTGTACACATTTGGTATCTCTGCTATTGTACACTGCATCTGACTTGTACCTCGCTAGGGTGATCACGCAACTCTCAAGAAGTCTTGCGCCGCGGACATTGTTTTCTTTGTTTTTTCTTTTTCTTTTTACTTTTTGGCGTTTATATTTCTCCAATTCACAAATTGTCATTCCTTTAATTACATATACCAAGTAAGAAATAATCTCACATCCGCATCTGGGAATCTACACCCTACAAGCAATGCTTCTATGTAGATTCCTCATATTTCACATGTTTTATTGTCTTATAAGCTGTACTTGACAATTCATCCAGGCTTTTGTATTGTGATGTTTATGTTTTATGTATTTCTTGAAATGTGGAATATGGAACAATAAAAAACAAAACAAAAAAGTGCGTTTTTAGGACATGGCGAGTTCTTGATGGAAATATGTACATTGTACATTAAAAAGTTGTTATTTTTGGTGAAAATTGGTTTTGAATTTGCTGAGATATCCAAAAGCAAAAATATCCTATAAAAGGTGGGAATTTTGTTTTTGGATATTTCAGCCATTTATCTCATAAGAAGTGTATACTCTTCATAAAGGGTTTCCTAGCATCTTGCAATGGTCTGTTACTTAAATATGTTGGACAATGATGATAAAGTCAAACAAACGAAACAATTCCAAAGAAACGAAACTTGTCATTATAGCATTTAATGCAATATATTCCACTTCAACATATTGACATAATTTTATTAAACTATAGTTCACTTGAATAATTATGTGAACATGTATTAAAGTCATGTTCCACTTGTGAGAAAATATTCAAAAAGTGCAATATATAATTGAAGAATGAAATCATTTTTTTATCATTTCTTTGCACAAGCACATAAATACATCACAAAACACACACTTGCGCCTGCACACACACACACACACACACACACACACACACACATACATGCATACAGTCAAATATTAGAGATAAGCGAGCTAGCACGCTATCTTTGTCACGAGCTCGCGCACAAGAGATATCGAAAAGAATTGTGAGGAATAGTGCTTATATGGCTGCTATAGCAACGTGCATAATCACTGGGAACATCGCAAATAATAATTCATCAGCCAAGAAGCCGAAAGGCAATTTTCCTACAAAAACACAGACATATTTAAGAAGAGGAGTTGAAAGACGATACCTGTGCGTGTTTTATGACTTAAACAAAGACATGCCACCATTCACCATTGTTCACCTCTGTCAATAACGGTGTGTCCTTTACTTGGTATCGAATGTATTTAATATTCCGGCTTATCACAAAATTTGTTCTGCATATCATCCCAGGGACAAATTTGATAGCAGTGCAAGTAATGTCAACTTCGCTTTCTGATAATATCGATATTTTGATAGTGACCATAATTTTATCTATTCACTCTGTACAAAGGGGTTTTCCCTGCTGCGCTTCTTGCTTGTTTATGTCCTTGATAGATCTAAATTGAGCCTGCTTTTTCTCAGGGGATGTTTCCTTCAAACGATATTTTCGCATCGTATTACGCAGACGGCATTCGACCTAGACGCCTAACTTGATAGCTGCTTGAAATGTGAGCACGCCCATTTAGTTATCAAAATAATACAAACTCGCACTATTGTCAACAGCCGCTTCAAAATCTTTATTCAATGTTTTCACATCTTCATGGTATCTAGTTTTGGGATATCACATTGTAGTACAACGTAGTTTTATTAGTTTACTTTATTGAGTAATTTAGTTTTCAGATATTTCCGTTATTCCAACTAGCCCACTTTATTTTCTCGAAATTAACCGCATTGTGGCATCCTCTAAAGTACCTGTAGCAAGAATACACATGAAATTACACAGCTGCAACTCTTTATTTTACTTCGTTTACATATAAGAGAACAGAGACCACGGAGCTATTTCAAGATTCTCGAGAGGAATGAAGGAATGAGTTATAAAAAAAAAGAGGAATGAAACTTAAGTCTGATTATTCCTCAACAATGTTTCGGCGACATCTGTTGCAATGATACCCGGGAATTAATCAAAATTGGATCTTTGTTTTTTTTTTTTTTGGTTTCTATTTTGTGGCTCGAGATGTTGGAGTCATCTTTATGAGAGACTATTCTCATTCTTGATCAAGACAGCTCTCTGTAAACATGTTTCTCCAATTTCTTTTTAGGAGGCATTCCACAGTGCTCGTTCCGTAAAAGTGTATCATCATTTTGGTAGTACTCCTCGGCATGCTACCTTTCTGATATATTGACTGCCGTCTCAAAACGGTAACAAGGTCGGCCATTCAAAAGTCAATTATATCCGCCTCCTTTCACGTTGTGAACACTTCAAAATACCATGTATAGATTCGTGAGTGTTTTAACATTGTTTAATGAGTCTACTGACCCGCTATGGTATTATATTTGTAATCCATGGACAATCTCTAACGTGGATGAGTGCTGGTCAATCAAAATTTGTTTACTTATAGTACTCCATCATGCGTCATGGGAATTGAACTACCCGTGGTTGAAAATACTCCTCAATAGTACTTGCAGAAGGGTAAGGAGATAATATTATACAATAAGTATATTGCTGTGAAAACTGCTGACGTAACGCCCGCTGCATGGTGACTATTCCTTCCTTTTGCACGGGGTTGCAGCACTGGCATAGAGATACCTCGTCGCTGCGAAGCTTATGTACAAAAAGCTGCTTAAGTGAAGCTGCAGTAACACCCAATCTCTCGTGCCGAGTTGTTAACCAATCTGCTCGCCTCAATACTACTCATTACAGACTCGACGGTGTGTATACCTGCAAGAATGAGAAAACAAATCCAAAGGGATGAAATTGCTTGCTATGTAAGGTTACACTCAGGAACTCGGCAGAAAATGATTTTGCTTGTTAACGTCAGGCAAAGTAAGCAGTATACCCACATATATGACCTCTGTCATACAATTAAAAAAACAACAATAACAAGAAGTGTACTCTTCCAGAACATTAAAAAATGAAAATGATTTTACTCAATAATTTCAGGAAGGATTTATCACAGATATTAAACATGTTCACGGAAAGGGGTCGACGCTGTGGGCCGGAGGCAAGGGTAATGCTCCTGGTTTGTTGCTCTGTTGCAGTGAATGTCAAGTTGCTGTGTATATTCCCTTTGATTTTCTCTTGGCTTTTTTATTTTGCCTTGTTTTTGCCTTGTTCTGTTCAAATATTTGCAAATTATTTACTTTTTTTTGTTTTTTGTTTAAGTCCAAAGCCCTTGGAAAAAAAAAAACGGTAACTCGGTCGAAAGCTCGGGAGAATTAAAGGTAAAGTAAACATACGGCAACGTCTGCCAGCAGTCATTCCTCCGTCACACCTATACTTAAAAATAATGCAGCACCCATCAGGTACGAGCCCACTTCACCTTACACACACACACACACACACACATATATATATATATATATATATATATATATATATATGTATATATATATATATATATATATATATATATATTGGCAGCAAAACTTGCACATAGACGTGGCTGATGATGACTAAGTACAATCTCAGAACAAAACTTACTGTATTGGTGCTGAGTGCGGTCTTGTGATGTTGTCTGTGTAAAAGTTATGGCCGGGTGTATCTTATGTGTTTGTGTGTGTGTGTGTGTGTGGGGAGGGGGTTTCTATATATATATATATATATATATATATATATATATATATATTCTTATATATATAGTCTAGGTCCAATAGTATAGTCGCTCAATAAACTCATTCTTATTGGCGAAATAATGCATTACTAGTTTATTTCTTGATTCTTCGTTATATATATATATATATAACACACATACACACACAAACTACTTCCGCTGGTTTATATATATATATATATATATATATAAACCAGCGGAAGTAGTGTGTGTGTGTATGTGTGTTGGTGGGGGAGGGGCGGTTCCTCTGTATCACAAATTGAATAGTAAATGCAACACGTTGATACATCTTGACCTTTCGTAGTCGCTAACTAAGATATCCTTTTGAACTTGACTCCGCCAATGAACATCCAGTTCGTGAAATAATTAGGGCTTTCCCTATATCGCAGGAAAAACAGACACTTTATTACCATAACGTTGTTGCTTACGGAGCAGAGAGAAGTCAATTTCACAAAACCCAAGACAAAATCAAATGCAGGCCGACATGAGTGCATGTATAAGCGTAGAAGGCTTACGAACCACGGATGATACATTGTGATCATGGATCTTATACCGTACTTCCATGGCGTGATCTTACACACTGTGAAATAACGTAGCCTACTTGATTTGCTTGGTTAAACAATCATTCTAATCAAATTCTTTATTGCACGCCATAGGCCCAACAGACCGATAACTAGAACTGCCGTGAAGACTAACCCGTCAAACGGCATCTAATTCTGTTTCAGAATTAAGTTCTGATTCATTTTCCAGAAAAGGTCCAACTGACCATGTTTGGCCGTCACAATAGTATGGTATATTTGGGTTAACAAGGTCGAATTTTTATATCAAGGGGAGGGGGGGGGGTGGAAAGCACGAAAATGTACAGAACAAAATATGACTAGGAGTCCCATACAGACAGGGAAAATATGGCTGTCCTGACAATTAATGAGATGGTATCGTTTTGGTTGAGATGGGAATTCCGGTTTTAACTTTATGTAAGGTAGCTGAAACCACTTACATGAAATATTAAAGAGCACTGAAAAAGGAGTTCAAAGTTTATTTGATAAAAATCGATTTTGAAAAAAAAAATGGCCAAAAATTCCAAAACAAAATAATGTGAAGCTTATAGAAGGTGGGACCCACCTTCTCTTAGGATGACTTTGTTTTGCTTTGTTATTGGATCTCTCAGTCATTTCAGAAGCGAGTTTTATCAAATAAATTTTGAATTCCTGTTTGAATTATATGCTACTCTCAGCTCCTTAATATTTGTTTCTAGTAATCTCATGAAAAGTTAAAACCTCAATCCCCATAACATCTCAACAAAACTATAACATCTCTTTAAACCTCGAGGTAAATTTACGATCGCCTGACAATCGACAAGTGTATAGCAACAGAACACTAAGCAAAGAAGTGAAGGTTGAGGTGTGAATTTTCTTCAATTTTTCGTCTCCCTCTGCAAATGAAATTTGTAAGATCGCAACTGCTGGTCAACAATTTAACAACCACGTCGGAAAAAGGGAAGCACGGGGCTCGATCTTGTCATTTGCTGCTTTCCAGCCAGCGACACTACCACCAGGCTATCCCTGGTTGCCGGCAGTTACACGTTGAGCTTGGAACAAATGCCCAAGCTCCGAAATTCCGACATTGTTATGATTTCTTAATTTTTTATCTTAGATCAGCAGTTGAAATCTAAAATAATAATAATGATTTGCAGAGGGAGACAAATTGAAGAAAATTCACACGTCAATCGACAAGATTTTCAACCAAATGCTCACCACAGTTGGCTCGTTCAGCCCTTCGTTTGTAACTTCCGTCATTTCTTGGTCCACGCCTCGCTCACTCCTGGATGCACACCTTTTCCTGATGTAAAGTAAGATGGATAAGGCTACCCCAAACACTATGCAGACTATAGACACAGAGAGCAAAGCGTCTGCAGGTTGGCGGAAAGATCTATACCGAGGGTTTTTGGTGTAGGCCATCACACCCAAAACGATACCAGTCGCAAACATTGGACAGGCGGTAAGGAAAGCACCAATGATGACCAGCCATGTGACTCTCATAATCTTCTTTTTCAGAGGGGAAAGACCATCGAACTCATCTTCCGACTTAGTTTCGTCTTCTTCCAGGACGCGGTTGAGTTGCTGTTCATCAGAGGCACGTGACTCACTGTCGATGTTTACCAAGCTCGATAGCCGATTCGTGTCACGGCAGTTGGAATCGACAGGATTCTGCTGGATGGGTACATCTTGTAGGGTACCAAATGCCCTCTGTCTGTGCTCATCTCCAGAACTTGAGCCGCCGATGGTGCATACGCCGCCATTACCGATTCTTAGGGTGGGAGCCGCAGAATCTACGCCAAGGTGTCCTGCATGCATGGTCAACATGCTCGAAGAAGTTCTGGTTAACCCTTAATAAACACAGATGATACGGACAGATAGATAAATGTTATAATAGACTTCAAGAGCACAGGCGTTATGTTTCACATGGTGTTGTTGTTTTTTTTTCATACACCATTTTAAAACGACACTGCGAGATTATTTGCTCATTATTAAATCTCAAACCATATTGGGATTATCAAAATTAATAGTTATTATATAGACCATCAAAATCATTCACTTTACAATTTCTTTGAATCGTCAATGTTACTTATGATAATGCAAGTGCAGGAGAAAAAAAAATGTTACAGTGTGCTATCTTAAGTTACCTTCTCAAATTACACGTTAGATAATTTATATTGCTTAGGCAATGCCACTAATGACAAAATATGAATTTCCTCTAAGTAAAGTGATCAATGTCCTAAGTTGATCTTCACATAGACTGTTAAATTCAATGTTGAATGTGTATATTTATCGTAGTTTTCATCATTTTAAGCTTCCACGTCATTAAAATGCAGGCATTTAAAAACAATAACATTATCAGTCATGCTTAATGGAATTAATAAGTCATTAAGGAGGCTAATAGAAAATTGGTCAAAATGGTCATTTTTACACTTATTCGAACTACATTTAAAACATTCACTGAAATACAATGTAGCATGTACTCAAATATATTGTGGCAACACCTACAATGATTTCTATCACATTTTTTTTTTTTATTTCATGTAATTTCTTCCACACCTTTATACGTACTGTTTACCAATGGGAGAATTATGTTCACATTTGATGCATATGTGTAGGTCAGTTGCATCACAAAACATCTCGACCATACAAAAATTTCGCGATAAACCCTAAAATGTAAGGGGATATCACTATCATCCTCAATAAACCATAACTGTAGACGGTTTATTCCAGAAACAGTTTTATTATAACTGTTTTATTATAACAGTTTTATTATAACATTTTGTATATTAAGCAATACTTAAAATTGATTATATTGAGTAACATTCTTACATTGGTTGTTTCAATCTCTAACTCACATTTTAGAACTACTATGAAGCACTAAAGCTGGGTTTTTGTTTCATCCGCAAATAATAGATAATGCCTTGAAGACCAACATAATGATGGTGGAGCTTTTTATTTCAAACCTCATTTCTGTTGTGACAACGTAACGCTGAACAAGATGCCTGTCTTAATGCAAAATTGGAAAAGTAAGTGGACAGTAAATAAAGTTATTTCGTTATTGAGGAAATGAAGCTCCGTTTCAGATTTCTTGTATTAAATCAAATCAGCTTTCTCGAGTTTCGAAGATTTGTAAGCATATACCGTAAAACTACTCACCAAGTGAATTTGTGAATCTCTCACAGCATAGATGATAACTCATGATTTATCGTGAAGTGTATAGCAATTAAAAAAAAAAAATCTTTCGATAGAGTACAAAAGATGTGACCCCTTCAGACTTCAAGATGCAAAACCATTTCACATGAACACTCAACTTTCTTCTTCAAAATGTTATTCTCAGTAACGCTATATGTCAAATAATCCTAATTTGACACTGGAAGTTAAGCAGAGTTAGGAGCACATTATTTACTTTATTGAGTGCGTGACCAGTAATTTGCACTGAAGGTGATCACAAGGGTGACATCGTTGATGCAATCTTACCTGTGGTAGTACAACCAAACGACAATTCTCAGCGAACTCCAATCGGCAGTCGGCAATTGTGCAAAGGAGAGTCGCAGAATCTGAGTGAGAGACGATGTAATTTCTTCTCTCCGTTTTGCGAGAGTACAAGTGACTACTAGCAGTTGATATAGGCCTTACGTCCACGTGACGAAATCTTCGTGGCGTCATCCATCACGCACAGCCGTTCCTACAGGCAACGGTGTTCGATGCTGCCTAAAAATAAACGTGCACTATGCTATGATTTGCTCGTGGCAGTTAGAGATCATAATATTGCCATCAAAACGCAATTTTCACCTCAACTATCTTACACGGACGGTTAACGCAGTTCGAAAATACACAGAAAATATGAAAATAGATGAAAAATGTATCAAATACATCTCATATCATGGCTTACGGCAACAGAATCGAAGACAAATTCCCGTCAACAGCTCTACATCAACGCCAGGTAAGTCCCAGAAACCAGTTTCTTTCTTCCTTTTTTTTTTCTTTCTAATATTGGCATTATATATATATATATATATATATACATATATCTTGGAATTTTCCACGTGTTGGACTTCGAATGTTGTAATTATTAGAAGAAAGAGTCTCAAGTACGCCATGGATCCAACGATTACAAAAAAAAAAAAAAAAATTATTACAAAATTTTCTGTCTGAGGCAGACCGAAAATCTCTTTCTTCTAATACATATATATATTGAATACCGATATCATACTTACCATAAGTTATAAGTATTTCACTTTGTAGACTAGCACTCGTATACGTAGTTTGAGCTTTTATCCATTAGGATATTATTGTTGTTTGTTTTGGTTGCAAACAAAAGGCATATTGACTGCTCGATCTATGACTGGTTCCTAAAGTGACAACAAACATAAAATAAAGCAGATTTTATATTCGTCTCAAATTATGTATATGCCTATATAATTATATATATATATATATATATATATATACATATATATATATATATATATACATGTGTGTATCTCGTCAATTTTTTGTTTTCTGATTTATGCAGATTTTATTAATTCATCCAATATTTATCCAACATCAGATATGTCGTAAAATTCAGTGGTGTCAAATTAGTAATAAAAATATAATTTCTGCAGATTTAATTCCCCCAAGACTTAAAACAAGTGAAACGCATTTTGTGTAATCCTTCACTGAATACACACAAACTTGAAAGTCATCAGCCTGTCATTTATTACTGTTAATTGCAACATGTTCTACATTAATTAGTAGTTGTAATGATACACACAAAGCTATAACAAGCCACACTGATATTTACATGAAATCGAAGAATCTCTGAATAATATAACACACGCAACGTACTTGAAAATGCAAGTCAAAAATTTCCAGATTCTCGGATTTAACCTGAGGCATCATGATGGTAAAAGAGTGGAAGAGGGCTACATTGAATCTCGTACCATGTTTATTATATGCTTTGATATCATATTAAAAAACGAATATCACAATAACATGTATTACTTACTATACATTCAAATTGCATCTAACTTTGCAGCAGCAGTAGGAATACCCACAGTGTTGTAACAAGCCACACTGATAAACGGGAAATCAATGACCTGATACAACTCATACCGTGAGTAAAATCATCTATATATATATATATATATATATATATATATATATATGAAAGGTATTTCTTTCGTCTTGTTTATCCCTCTGACAAGTAATCAGAAGGTAAACCTTCCTTCCGTTTTCCAAGTACGGCGTAAATAATTGTTGCAGAAAATAGGAAATTAAAGATCTCAGCTCGGCCATCAAGGAAGGATTATGAAAAAAAAAAAAATAATGGTTTGATTATGGTTTGATGGGCCTTGCAAAGATTAACTTTATTAAACGTGTATAGTGTAATGAAAATTACCTACAAACAAACTCTCGCGTCGGATGAAAGGCAAATACTTGACTTACTCGTAGATTTCATCGCATTGCCCTTAAAGGGACTGTACAGTACTGGCTGAGGTGGGGATTCATGTTTTGAACATTCCTAAGTGAGATAATGAGAAACCTCTTATGAAATATGAAAGAGCATGTAATCTTAAGAAGGATTCAACATTTATTTGATGAAAATTGGTTTTCAAATGGCTGAGATATCCAAAAAAGTGATAATAATAAAAGGCGACAGGCCACGCCTTTTATTAGGATCTCTTTGTTTCACTTTGTTTTTGGATATCTCAGCCATTTCAAAGGCGATTTTCATCAAATAAACTTTTAATACCCCTTAGAATTGCATGCTCTTTGACATCTCATAGAGTGGTTTCTGAATATCTCGCAAAACATTAAAAGCTTAATCCTCACCTCGACCAGAACTGTACACACCCTTTAAGCTGTTAAGCTTAATTCCTTTACTATGACAAATACGTACTGGTCCGTTTCGACTATCATAAAGACTTGTTGAATTTTACACTATAGGCTCAGGTTCTGGCGTCGAGAGTCCCTGGACCAGTGGTAGTTCGCCCAGAAGCCAAGTTGTCTGTGCAGCCTCCAGTTCTATCAGACCCTGGTAAAGAGTAATTCAGAATGTTACTCTTTTTTTTTCATTTTTCCCGTACACAGTAACAATCGTCATCACTTCATCTCAAAACCCGCACATGGGGGGAGCCAGTTCATTGTAACAAGTATAAGCGCATTTTCAATATGAGACGTCAAGAACGTAAACCTTAATCACGTTAATGAAAATCATTGGAAATGGAAGCAACATTAATCCTTTAAAACTTTTTGATCGAAGGTTAACCATTTGAGCGAGCCGTGTCTTCTTTTTTCTTTCTTATCACCTATTTTTTTCCAACACTGAATTTGCCTAAAATGTCTACTTTTCGTTATGATTGTAACGATAGAAATGCAAACAAGCTCTCTTCACTAGCTGCAGAGCTATACCTCTGCATCTCTTAGCTTTTTATGCACGGTATGTTTTCTTCCGTCATGCTGCTACCGAGCTTTAGATCTGCGACGAGAACGCTAGGATGACGCTAATTAGGCCCAAAATGGTGTTCCATTTGTTTCCATTGTTTGTTTCTTTTGTCTGTTTGATTATTTTTCTTCCAACATAGTTTCCTACACAAATAAAAAATCTTTACCGTAATCTCACAAAATATATATATATATATATATAACAATTATATCAATATTCATATTACAATACACATGATTCGAAGAAAGAAAATAAATCTGTAAATTAATTCCATTAACAAAAATATATCGTATTACCAAATTTGCAAATAATTACAAGAGAAATTATGCATGAGAAGGACTGCCGCTATAATAAGCGGATGCTTTAACACCTAGCAGCCCAGAAAACCAACGTGCATAATTCATCATACTGTATATACTTTTATTAGCATCTTTTATACCTATTTAATTTAGCAGAATGGGGAAAAGACCTAAACATATGTAACGCATTAAGTTTTGATATTCTAGTGCATAGATTCTAATAAAGATATGGTAAGTTATTATGATGATGATAACAGCGTGAAGATGTATATATATATATATATATATATATATATATATATATATCAAAGGTTTGGTCCATAACGTCTGATTGATTTTTGTGCAATTAATAACATGGGATTTACCAAGTGAAAATTTTGCGAATTACGAGTGGGATAAGCATGAGCAGTATTATTCAGTTTAGAAAAAAAAAAAAACATGAAAAGAGAATGTGAGTAAATTGTCTATTACAAACCCCGGAGACTGCGTCGTTTTATTAGTCTTCGCGTCGCAGATCTATAGCTCACTAATATTTGAATAGTGGAAGGAGGAGGCTATCAGTTAAAGGGACTGTACAGTACTGGTTGAGGTGGGGATTCATGTTTTGAACATTCCTAAGTGAGATAATGAGAAACATCTTATGAAATATGAAAGAGCATGTAATTTTAAGAAGGATTCAACGTTTGTTTGATGAAATTTGGCTTTCAAATGGCTGAGATATCCCCCCCCCCCCCAAAAAAAGTGATAATAATAAAAGGCGACAGGCCACGCTTTTTATTAGGATCTCTTTGTTTCACCTTGTTTTTGGATGTATCAGCCATTTCAAAAATGATTTTCATCACATAAAACTTTTTATACCCCTTAGAATCGCATGCTCTTTGACATCTCATAGAGTAGTTTCTGAAAATCTCACAAAACGTTAAAACCTAAATCCTCACCTCAACCAGAACTGTACACACCCTTTAAAATACGGTGACTCAGCTTTACGTGCATACAACGATGCCATCCATGCCGGAAAGAACACAGTGTTCCACAATGTGAAACACAGTGTGAAAACTTTGTGAACACAGTGTGAAATCTCTTCACACTGTTAAATTCGAGCAATTGAACAGTGTGATCACATTGTGAATCATTAATTCACAGTGTGAAACATATAATTACTATGTGAATACCCTGTAAAAAACAACATCACAGTGTGCAATAATCTTCACACTGTTAGATTCGAGGATTTTCACATAGTCGACTTTGTGAACACAGTGTGGACACATTGTGGAACACTGTATTCTTTCCATCAGGGATTTTTCCTGAAGAATGTATAAAGCAGTCACATATCAAGCAATCTGAGATAAGATGACCTATTTTAAACAATGATTTAGTTCAAGAGTTAATTTTTTTTATGTAATTCATTACAAGAGGTTTTGAATTAGAGTCATTACGTGTGATGACGTGGTCATTACCGTAGAAACATGAGGTCCCCTCGACTGTCGTTATTGTAAGTCAATTATAATGTCTTGGTCAACATCAAATTGGGATGGTGAATTACAAAGGTATGGAGACTCTTAACGACATTTTGTAAATGAATGATGCTATTTTGGATACTCCCAATGACTTAAACCATGACAGGGGGAGTTTTCCCTCGTACACATCTTGTGAATATTATATAGAGGTGTCTCCTCCGTGGTATGACCAATAACGGGGTTAGATAGAATTTCCCTGGTTAAATGGATAGTACTGGTTGAGATGATCATTCAGCTTCAACTTTTTCCGAGATACTTAAAAAAATCTTGTATAGAATTTTAAAGAGCATACAATTCTAGGAAAAATTCAAAGTTTATTTGATGAAAATCAATCGTGAAATGGCTGAGATATTCGAAAATAAAGTAAAACAAAGCGATCCTAAAAAAAAAAAAAAAAGGGTGATGGGTCCCACCTTTCATGAGGAATGCTTTGTTTTGGATATCTCAGCCATTTCAAAACCAATTTCCATCAAACATGTCAAATAAACATTGAATTCCTCTTAAAACTATATGCTTTTTCCTATTTTAAAAGGGGTTCTCATTATTTCAAAAAATCATCATCAAAAACCCTTGGGAAACCTGAAGCCCCATTTCAATCGAAAAGGCACCAACCCTTTGAAATAAGACTCGAAATGATGTTGTATTTGTTGATTACACTAGGGGCTTTCATTACGTCATTCATCGTAAGAGCGTAAGTTTATTTTAATTTCAAGTTCATAAGTTCATAAGTTCAAAGTTTATTTCATTTTTCAACAAAAAACATATGTTTCACTTCATTTTGTAACAGAAAATAAGGTAAGTAGAACATAGTGAAATAAAAAGATTATAACAATTGAGGACCTAAAGTAATCATACATTGTATTGCAAGAAAGAAACATAAGTGATCAAAGCGAAATACATGTATACCGTTGTTTTAACCCCATAAAGCCCAAGCTATTTTGACCCTTCCCAGGCCCAAGGGGGGGGGGGGGGGGGGCACATTGTGCCCCCCCCCCTATATAACTTTGTTATTGTTTGATGTTTCATCGTCATATTTGCCACATGGGTAAAGCAACTCTTACTCTACATGACCCCATACCTGAATTTTTTCAAGGTCACCCATAGAGGGCGCCATTTACCAAAATATAAAGAAATACATTGGAAATATGCTAAAAACATGATTTTTCTGTATAATTTCTTTATCCCCAGTTTATATGTCTGATCATGGACCAATATTTTTCATATTTGCCACAAATGATGTGTAAGTCAAAGCTCATTTTTTGTTATGGTTGAAATTTCTCAAGGTCACCACATGGGGGCGCTATTTATAACAAAATAAAGGAATACATTATGAGACCTGTGATGTATTGTTTGGGATAGGTACATGCATAGTTATCATATTTCATATTCCCATAATATTGGAATTTTTAAGTTTGCAGATTGATAATGTGATAAACAAATGATATTAGAGGTATAATGTGGGTGAATGAATCAAAATGACACAAAATAGAACAGCAATCTTTGGAAAATACTGTTATTTTCAAGTATCTCTATTATGTCTATTGTTTTATGCCGTTGTCATAGAAAAACAAAGGAAATAATAGGAAAAACATTTCAGGACCATAATTACTTCACATTTTGCTTCTTCAGCAAATTTCAGCCAAGAAATGCCTATTTCATACATTATAATATTGTTAATTGGAATTGGAACAGAAAAATACGCAAAATCTGACTGACATGGTCGTCAGTTTATGGTTGCCATGGCAACCAGCAATATCAAATATAGCTAAATTATATATCAAAATGTTCGGAATAAGATTTTAGGAAAAGTCACCAAATTTGGTTAAGATTGGATTAAGGGCGAAGGAGTGGCGAATGAAAATCTGGTGGGGGGGGCACAATGTGCCCCCCCCCCTTGGGCTTTATAGGGTTAAATGCGAAAAATGGGGGGACCCACTAAAAAGACAGAGCTTGTAGTATGTGGGTCCCTCTGGAGAAGAACATGAACGAAAAGATCCTAAATTGAACCGTCGTATATACAAACAGATAACAAAGTGGAAGAAGTCTGGAAGCCCACTAGAAATTAGATTAACAAATAAATACATTTACATAGACGCGAACTAACATAAAACAGGACTAGACAGCAGGACAACTACTAAAGAAAAGGTTGTAAAGGACAAAACGGGATGGACAAGACTGACGAACTGAAGACAAAATAGCAGACAAGAACGCAAACAAGAGACAGAAACAGTAACAGAACAACAGAAACAACATAAACATAAACAGCGATCTTCGGCAGAAGCATGCCGAGAGAAACAGAAGATACAGTAAACCTCGGATAGGTCGACGTCGAGTGAGTCGAAAATAAAAAGTCCCGATTTTTCCCTATGTATTTTCTCTAAGAAATATTTGGATTAGCCGAAGTACGAGAGTCGAATTTCGGCTGTGTCGAAGTAAAACATTCAGTCCCTTTTGTACAAAATACACGTAGTTTACATCACTTGAGTCGAAGAAGATTTGTCTGGCATTCTCGAGGAGAAAAAAAAAAAATCGGCATGTCGCAGAACCTCGTCCCTGACCTGCTGCAGGTAAGCATGCACACTCACCGTACCGCTCCGCACGCATGTCGAATACATACACATGTATACATGTATACACACAGCACATCGATCCATACTTTATCCATACACACAGTACATCCATACTTTATCCATGTCAAGCCAGAACTCCTTGGTCAACCAATCGCTGCTTTAATATTTTAGTGACAGGCCAAGTGGGCGGAGCTTGTCCATTTTTTTTTTTTTTTTTACTTTTCTCCGTCTCAATATAATCAATAATAACAAATTGTATACGCCTAAGTAGATCCTTGTCATTTGATTGGTTGTTTGACATTAATCATTCGTCCCATTTCACTATGACGTCATCATCCGTGCAATTTTGGATCCATACGATTTGCTCCATTGCACGCACTCCGAGAGCCCGGCACACTACGCATGTAAAACGCTTGAGTTTGCAAATATGCAGTGTGTATTATGCCACAGCGCGCTAGGGCTCGAGATACGTAAAGCGCTCAGTGAGCACTCTCTCAATATCAGATTCCGCACATTCTCTCTTGTTTCTAAATTCATAAAACATCAAATGACAAGGATCTTTTTTAGGCGTTATATAAAACAAATAGTAAATGTTTTTGTGCAGTGGACAGAATATTTCATTCGGTAAAATATGAAATTAATGATCCATTCAACTCGGCTGTGCCTCGTTGAATGGATCATTTCTTCTTTCACCTCATTAAATATTCTGGCCATTTCACTCATAAACATTCATTTACTTGTATGATAATTATACGCACAATGGCGCTTGGGGATTCCCCGCAGATACTGTCTTGTCACCACTTTGCAAGTCGTCAATAATTTGGCTGCATGTTTTCAATTCAATTCAATTCAATCAAATCAAATTCAAATCAAATTTTATTCTATTTCCAATAACTGATGCTTGTTTTCGATACAGATTCAAAGAAAACAAAACGTATTATATGTATTACAACAAAAATGTGCATATTCAATTAAGGAACTAATTGTTCAAAATAATTGCGTTTAAGTATGGTGATCGAACAAGAAAAAAATGTCGGTATTCATAAACAAAGTGATTTATATATTTCTGCAAAGCTTAAGTCTCTAGGAATATGAATAGTTAACTTTCAGAAGGTGAAAATGTCTTTAGAACGGTTGAGAGATGGTGTTTTGAGGCCCTTTTTAGACCACCTGAACCCGATCTGATGGCGAAATTTTGGTGACCAAAATTATGACGTCATGACATGGACGAAATAGCCCTGCGCTCGCTGATGTCTTGCTGATGTGATACGCTAGCTAACTTTGCACCTATACCGCTCTGTATCACGCCGCGCCAGCCGTGGTTCGCATTCAAAGCGTGAATTCCGCATGATGACCCGAGTGCACCGAGGTATCTGTACGTGTCTTGTTTACTCTTTCAAGCAAAAGTGAGTTATAATTTCACTTATTGAATCCATCATTCTTCAAATTACCATGAAGTATACCTTTTTAAATTTCTACTTGCGCTTTCGCGCCTCAGTCTCTACTCTTAAACGGCTTATAGTAACCGTTTAATAGGCCTAGTCAATAGTACAGTAGTAGAGCCTAACGTTACGGTAGAACAAGAACTCTGACCTAGCTAACGTAAGGATCTACGTAGTGGAGTAGCCTATGTAGGGTTGGACCTACTACTACTCATCGACCGCCTAGTTGTTACAGGTTCTAACGTTACACTCTACTAGATCTACCAAGTCTTGGACTAACGTTAGATCTAACGGGCTTTAGCGTCTATACTGTAACAGAATATTGTAAATCATATAAAGAGCGACCACATGAAATTTGACGTAAGACCTAACTTGTTAGGCCTAGGTCCGTGCTGAGCACTTGTTGACTCCTATCTCGTTGTACTTGTAGGTCCTACAATATAAATTTACATGGAAAGTGTTTAGACATAGCAATAAGTCTTTGATTTTCCCCGTAGTTCTGGCCCTGGTTGAGTTTGAGATCGTAGAAATTAAAGGCAGTAACCGTTAGGAACCTAGGCCTAAATACAGACTTACAGTTGACAATACAACTACCCAATGCACTAGATCTATGTCGTAGTTAATTTACGCCAGTATTGGTTGTGTTATATACAGTGTATGTAGTAATCTACGTTTGTACACAATTGGCATGCCGTAGTCGATTGTCTCGGCCACGGCAATAAATCAGATCCAAACCTCATCCGAATCGTCTACGGTTTCTCCCCTTTATTTACTGGCGTGGTGGCAGCTGGATGCGAATTTAACGCCACTAATTTGCTCTACCCTAGTCCAAGAGAAAGGAGAATCTCGCCTGATATACGCAGGAGTAGGCGTTCTGTTGTAATTTACAGTGATAATTCGGGTGACGTATACAGTATTTGGGCGATTTATAGTGTGTAGTCCCATTTAGTGATATGCACGTTGCATCAACGAAGCGATGCGCCACCGTGGCCGGGTCCACCGGCTCCCCGTCAATGCAGCGACGGGCAGCCCCGGCCGCTGAGGCACCCAAGCGGAGGTGTCCCGCGGGCCAGCAGGTTGGCCTTGGCCAGCAATCCGCGTTGTCAGACGCGACAAAACGTGAACCTCCACACTTTCCTGCTACAGGGCAAGGGAAGGATAATCAGATACAGGTTGAAGTTCGAAGTGGCTCTGTCTGTAGTCTGATCAGTGAAACTGCAGCTGATATGCTTGGTTTAGAAATCCTTGTCGATGGGTCTGGATATGAGGATTACATTGATGCACCCATTGGTCACTCGGGTGATCTTCCAGAGGTTGATATTGTTGGTATTGTTTCGTGTACATTGTACCACTTTGAGTGTGACTTGATGTTTAATGGTTTGGTTGTGGATGATCATGTGATGAATGACGGTGTAGATGTGCTCGCTGGTGCTGATTTCATGGAGCAAAATGATATTGCTGTTCGTCCCTCGAAAGGTCAGATTATGTTTGGAGATGATACTATGTACACTTATAGTCTCAGCGATCGATCCGCTGGCTATGATTCACGTAACACTCATCACGCACAAGCCGTTCATGTCAGTGTAATGGAGAAGGAGATACGGGCGCATGATTACAATGAGTTTGAGTTTGAGTGTGAGATGGAAAGTACAGAGGATGCTGAAGCAGAGTGTAAGCCACACAACATACAGCCTGAAGGTGTTGCTGTAGGCTTAATGGTGAAAGAGGCAAAAGTGCAAGATCCAGGGTTTGAATGTGAGATGTGGAATACTGAAGATGAAGAAATAGAGTGTGTGTTACTGAATTATGATGATGGACAGAATGAGATCACTGCTGTGGACAAAGGCGTTTGGTTTGAGTGTGAACAGAAATATGGGACAAATTCTGACAGTGATTCATGGACTTTTGATCCTGCAGGTGCGGTTGGCATTGAAGTCTGTGGTGATGTTGAGAGTCCCAATATGGCCATTCCTTCCACTGAGCCCAGCTCTGTTCCTCCCTTCATTGAGCACAGCTCAGTTCCTCCCTTCACTGAGCCTCGCTTTGGTCCTCTCTTCACTGAGCCTCGCTCTGTTCCTCCCTCTACTGAGCCCAGCTCTGGTCCTCCCTCTACTGAGCCTCGCTCTGGTCCTCTCTTCACTGAGCCTCGCTCTGTTCCTCCCTCTACTGAGCCCAGCTCTGGTCCTCCCTCTACTGAGCCCAGCTCTGGTCCTCCCCCCACTGAGCCCAGCTCTGGTCCTCCCTCCGCTGAGCCGAGCTCTGTTCCTCCCTTCACTGAGCCTAGCTCTGTTACTCTCTTCACTGAGTCTAGCACAAACATTTTCATGAGCAATACAAACCCTCACGCTGACATTGACAATACATTCACAGACACTTCACACCAACCACAAGTGAATTCACACATACACTCACAGCCTAACAACCAAGGTCACTACACGCCCATTGACAATTCGTGTAATACCTACAGTGATCCTCAAAGTCACAATGAGCAGTACCAGTTTGTGGAAGCTACCTTACCTAAAGGTTTCTCCAAGCTTCTTCCCAGTCAGTCAGGTGAGGACGCTCTTCCTGTCACAGACCATGTCCCTCTACCCAAGGTGTCAACCCACATGGACATACGTGTATTTGGCATCGATCGACTTTGTGCTAGCCATGGTTCCGCCTGTGTGGAGGAGACAACCGCGACATTTGCCCATCAGCCAGTCCAGGGTGAAGTACCATCTTCTACAGGTTCTCCTCCTGGCATATACCTCACTCCTGCTGATGCCTCTCCCTCTTGCACGCCGCGAGACAGTGAACACCAGTTCATGATGGTCTTCAACATGGTCCCCAAGATCCACCCAGAGGGTTCTACCGCCTACAACAATGCTGTTCGCCTCCGCCTCCCTATGGATGACGTTGGCATCGCCGATCGTGACACACACCCAACCTGGAAGGCTCCACCATGGCACAACGGCCCGTGCCTGTCCTGTTTGTGGTCCAAAGGAGATCCCTCCCCCTCTCCCGATGATGGAGTTTCGCGTGCATTCTACCAGATGATCCCCACTGAACATTCATCTGATGATCCCCAAGCTCCTACCCATGGCTTCGCTGATGTGGGTATCATGGATGTCCTACTCCCCTGCGTGCTCTGGATTCCCCATCCCTCAGCACCCCCTGACTCCTCCCGCCCATCAGCGATAACCCTTGGTCCTCCCATGCCCCTATCTCCTCCAGGTTAAGTGATCACTTAAGTTGTATTTTGTACCCTTGTTTTGTAGTGTGTATATAGGTGCACAATGTTATGTGTGTGTTTTTGTGATTCACATTTTTCCACATGCATCAGCTGTATGTATTGTAGTTTGTATACCGGTACCCACCTTTTTGTCATTGCGATAGTGAATCTTACGTTTTGTGAAATTCTTTGGGTATCATTTGATGTTTTGATAATTTTGTTAATCCGTTTTTTTTTTTACAGTTTCTGTTGTGATTTTTTGAGATCTGAATCTTTGTCAAGGAAAGGTTTTTGGCCTTTGGATTAAGGATGCGATGTGTGTTTTTGTAGCTATTACCATTTTGGCTATCGGGTAGGAATACAAATGGTGCCTTTTTGTTTTTACTGTTCCTTCAGTAGTATGGCAGCTACTGTGTATGTACTATACTGTATTTCATTTATACCTGTATTTAATCAGACATGTAGATAGACTGGATATGTACGATTTTTTGCAAGGTTGATGTCAACATACGGTTGACTGTGTATGGCAATGCACAAGCCTTTTAGCTATTTTAATGTTTATCATTTCTCCAGAGTTTCATTTTGAATCACACACTATCTGATAATATTGTTTTGCAGTCTGTGCAAGTACATACAGATATCTTATGCTGATGTTTAATTAGTCTAAAATTTATATTATTTGTCATTTATTTTTACTGACAGTCATAGATTGTTTACTGACCTAATGTATAGGACACAGGAGTGGAATGTACTGGTATGTATAATTTTTTAAAGAAGTACACTTTTGTATTTTTCTGTTCGCCCTTTCCAGTACATAATAAACAGTCGTATACACATCTATTACTATGTTGTTTTGTAAGCATGGCACATCAAAATTCTGATAAGTTTTCTTGTTGTTTTTTGTACTAATGTTGATAAATGGTGGCAACCTTCCCTGCTACCTGATTACTGTCCATGGTACACATGTAAATTAGACTCGTACGACTGTATCCTACATTGTATGTTTCCAGTACAGTATTACAGATTTGCAGTGTTATCATGCTCATACCCCGTATTAGCACAGTCGTGTTCATTTTCTCCATAAGATTGGCACACATACATGTATGTATAGCTTAGACATATTTACCGGTATGTATATTTACATAGTGTGGTTGTTTGGATTGTTTATCCACTATTATTGAGCAGGACGATTCATGAAAACAAAAGTGTGTTTTCCACGTCTGCACTGGTTTAATGTTACAATCCATATACATGTACAGATATGTTTTTATGAGTACCATGTACATTGTACGTGCTCAACTTAGTGAAGAATTTCATGTTTTATTCAGATGGCCGTGTATAGTTTATGTATCTGATTATCATATATACATGTATGGGTTTTTTTCAATTTTGTTATGCTTTATTAGTGTCATGTTAGCGTAGTTAACTAATTGATGGGGGAAGAGAAGATATTGGGATACAGTACACAATAGTGAGATTGTTGTGAAATGTGATTTGTGTTCAGTTGTTATCAGAAATTTAGGAACAATATGATGTTGGTAAAATTGATGCACATACAGTGTAGTTTACATGAATATGATGATTTTGTGTTTTTTTGTGAAAATCATAAAGCAAGTCAAGTTATATTTGTGTGTCGATATACAGTGTACATGCATGTAGAGGTTAAATGGTAAAGATTTTTGTTGGACATTGATAGTCTGTACGATCAATGTGTTTATGCATAAGGTTATCAATTGTTTGTTGACAGCGATAGAGTTTTGTTATTAATTAACTACAGTATTGTGATTGTTATCACAGTGATGGGTGATATGCTAATTGTTCAGTTGTGGTTTTACTTAGTGATTAGTTTCCGTTTTTTAGAGTGTTTGTAACAGAGGCAAATTTTGAGGTTGTATAAACATATGATTGATTGTTGAATGGAAAGTAATGAGTAAGCTGTCAGAGAACAGAGGAAGAAAGAAGAAGTCACGCCAGTATTGGTTGTGTTATATACAGTGTATGTAGTAATCTACGTTTGTACACAATTGGCATGCCGTAGTCGATTGTCTCGGCCACGGCAATAAATCAGATCCAAACCTCATCCGAATCGTCTACGGTTTCTCCCCTTTATTTACTGGCGTTACGTACGTAGGAAGTTACATGACCAACCATAATTTATAGACGAACACACAATAAGTCACTCCCTCTAACACTGGCAACATGCATCATGCAGTATATACCAGTGACCAGCAGTGGCACTGCAGCAGTCTCAAGACTTGAATTTCGTTCCGTACGATACGGTGACTATAAGCATAAATTTACTGTACTGAGGACAGTAGCCTAATAACACCATGAAGATGGAGTGTTTTCCTACACTACCACTCACCAATACCAGTACTAGTGTAAATTAGGCCTAGTCTAGTAATAATATGGTTGGCATAAACACTAACGACTAACGTTACTGCTACTACAGTGCTAGGGTCTAACGTTAGAACTGTACCACACCAGTGAAACTGTTAGACCTACCAGCATGCAGCAGTACCACTACCAGTAACGTTAGTAACTTTCCAGGCCCTTCTATGGGATACTGTAAAATTTTAGTAGTAGAATATCTAGTTCACAGGCATATACAGGCAGAGTACGGTAATGTAGGCCCCCTAACTGTCATGTTAGGCCTTATCCGCTATAGTTTATATAAGGACGCTAACACTAACACTTACAGTAACACTCAAACAGCACTGTCTACGCCACGGTACACTCGACCCTACATAGCCCCGGAGGCGGTTTTTTTTTTTTTTTTTTTTTTTAAGACGGCACAGATTGGGGCATGGCGCGTGTTAAACCTATGGGAGAAACGTTGGGTTAGGGTTTTTGGTTATGGTTATGGTTAGGGTTAGGGTTAGGATTGGGGTTAGGGTTAGGGTTAGGGTTAGATGGTTAGGGTTAGGATTAGGGTTAGGGTTAGGTTTAGTGATAGGGTCCCCAATAGATTTTTAGTTTCCCCAATCTGTGCCGTCTAAAAAAAACACGCGCCCCGGAGACCGCGCCGCTGCGCTGCACGTTTGGGCTGGTCGCAGTTAGACCCTACAGTAACTTTGTCAATAGGTCTAACCTTACTCAATCAATAGAAGGAAGGACAAAGTCTTTCCATACAATATAAGGTAAAAATTAGACATTGAAATGTTTCTGCCGATAAAGCAGATGCGACTAAAGACAGGCAAGGTACAGTATTGTATTGCATCCGCTCACAAAGAACTACGTGCTTTATGAATGGCGGACTCGATGTACAGCTAGCTAGCGCTGCACACACTCGATCGTAAAGGGTACGTTCGTCCATGTCATGAGGTCATATTTTAGGGCCCCGAAAAAGACGCCCGTTCTGGAGCGAAAATCGGTGAAGTAAATCAGTCAGTTTTAACTCGCGATTTTTCAGTGGTACGAATATATTTTGAAAATTCACATAAAAAACATGTTTTAACAGACATTTCCCTCTGCTTTGACACCTTCTTTTGTATGATTTTCTTGATTTTAATGTCTCGTTCACCATCCTTTAATGGAAAAGAGGGACCCACGTAAAAGAAAAGGAATGTAGGAATGAGGGCCACTCAATACATCAACCTTCCAATGGAATAAGTGTAAAGGTACGGAACACACACACACATGAACAAACACACACACGCACACACACACGTACAAGACGCTCACAGTAAAACAATAACATAGACAGGACAAACAATGGAGAAAGACTAGTTGAATCTGGCTGATTCCATCAAATCTGCACGAGCCAGAACCCCGCCCTCCTCACAAATTTAAGAATTCAATAAAGCAGGATCATCAACTTTAAAGGGTGTGTACAGTTCTGGTCGAGGTGAGGATTTAGCTTTTGACGCTTTGCGAGATATTCAGAAACCACTCTATGAGATGTCAAAGAGCATGCAATTCTAAGGGGTATCAAAAGTTTATTTAATGAAAATCGGTTTTGAAATGGCTGAGATATCCAAAAACGAGGTGAAACAAAGAGATCATAATAAAAGGCGTGGCCTGTCGCCTTTTATTATTACAATTTTTTTTATATCTCAGCCATTTGAAAACCAATTTTCATCAAATAAATGTTGAATCCTTCTTAGAATTACATGCTCTTTCATATTTCATAACAGGTTTCTCATTATCTCACTTAGGAATGTTCAAAACATGAATCCCCACCTCAACCAGTACTGTACAGTCCCTTTAATCTTCTCAGAATTAGAGCATCATATATGAACCTAGCTATTAAGAGGCATTTGATTCTCTTTGCAACAGACATGTTTGATTATGTCTGACCAAAATAGAACTGAAAATAAGGATGTTTCCACTCTATCTATCAAATTACTAGCAATTACAGTAAATGGGGAAAATATATACAATACATTATATACAATACAATGAAAGATACAACAACAAACCAAACTGAATATGTGATTTACTGAGACTATAGATTATAAGTGGCGATAGGGAGAACAATAGATTGTGAAACTGTGTGGAAGAGAAAACAAAAGTGCGGTTTGTATGTGGTGGAGATGATAATGATATTATAGTAACAAGAAAAGAAAAGATGAAAACCTAGAAAGAACTATTTATATTACAAGAACCTTCTAGTGTTTTTTATGTTTAAAGGGCAAACTCACCCTAACATGTGACTTGAGTGAATGTAAAGCACAAACCGTAGAACACATCAGTGAGACTTTGAGGAAAATCGAACAATCTGTCTAATAGTTATGGATTTTTACAGTTTTAATGTAGTCACTATTGGGTAATAAGGCTTGTGATGTCACATGCGTAGAACGATATAAAGAAAATGATAGAGATAAATGCCGCAAAATTTCATTTTTTTTTTCGAAAAAAGTACACATTCCCCTAGCTTGTTACTGATGTATGTTAAGGGTAATGTTCCCCCTGCCTTCTGAAAGAGGCAAATTGGGTGCTCTTTCAATATGACAGGAAAGTGAAAATATGGTGATATTTAAAGTATTGTATTATATACATATGTGACATCACAAACTGTAGGGTCTTCTCTTCCAGTTATGGCACGAAACTTTAAAAAAAAATCATTACTTTTGTCCGATTTTCTCAAACTTTCACTGATGTGTCCTACCAACACTGCTGCATTCACTTAATCCACATGCATCTCAAGGTGAACTTGTCCTCAAGAAGTAACTCGTTACCGCCAAGATGACCACTTCCTGGAACTCGATGCATGATTTATCCAGATCCATTTTTCAGGAGAATATTTAGGTGTACTAACTTACTAACTCTTAAAATAAGTTCCTATAACTCTTCTGTTTGTGTAATATATGCATGATTAACCCCATAACGGATCCTTCTGCGTTCAGAACTATTTGACGGGAGCGAAAGGGGACAATAGGCCTACAAATATTGCATTGTAATCAAAGCGAGAATAGCAGTGAAAGAGATGTTTTTTTTTTTTTTGTTTTGTTTTTTTTTTTTTGAGGGGGGGGGGAGGTTAAGGGAAGGTTCTCACCTGTGGGACAATTTTTCCTTTGTAAGGACACCCTAATGCTAACTGATCTTCCGAAAGCCGTCTTCTTCAAGTCTTTTTCGTCCCATTGACAGGTCTGCGTCTTTCTCAAAATATACACCATCAAAAGAATGAGAGCAACGATGAAGATAATGATAGCGACAATCAAAATTGCTGTCCCTGGTGTGGTGAGATTGTGCGTCGTCGAAATCCGGGAAAGCCCTAGTATGAGTAGGGTGAGCCCGGCGACGAAGAGGAGGATGGCCACGGCGAAACAGAATTTGAGAGCAGTCCGAATCGTCTCTGTGGTGTTACTTCTCCGATTGCCCGCTTCTCGCCCCACCGCCGTGACAGCAGACGTGACGTCATTTCCGGCGGGTTCCTTACGTTGCACAACGTCGTCCTCATCGAGCTGACGATAATGATCTGTCTCGTGTGGAGGCTTCTCGAACTCGTGGGCGAGGAGGTCGACGTTGCCGAGAGGTCGACCGTGTATCTCAGGCCTCTCTATAGCTCGATGACCACGAAATTGGTCCGCATGTCCTTCCATACTTTGAGAAACTTCCGTAGACTATTGTTTTGTCGTTATAATGAGTCCAGCCCTGTAATGATTAGGGGGAAAGAACTTTTGATCAGAGGAAGGAATGACACATTAGAATTCATTTCACTTTGAGTTCATTTTTTTTTTCATGCTGCTCCGAAATAATAGATTTTAGTCAACCACTTCAATGGGGAAGGGCGTTACACATGAATATCTTGTAATAGTCATGCATTCCACTATCCCTGAGAGGTTGCTTAAAATTGCCAAACGAATGCATGCCCTCTTAATGTGTTACACTATCCAAGTTGCCTCTGGATAATAAATCAAGATGTAACAGTTCTTCCTCGTCAAGCTTAGCTTATGATGATGGTCCCCTGCATTTCATTTTTCCCATCTTCCTCGTCATCTTCCTCGTCAAGCTTAGCTTATGATGATGGTCCCCTGCATTTCATTTTTATCATTTCCTATTGCTTCCTTTCATATATGATATTTGTTCTTGAAAAAAAGAAAATGTATGTAAGATCCAAACGTTACGAATATCAGCTGTGTAAATGACTATGTAAGTATTTTGTTGATTTGTTGATTTGTATTGATTTTGAAATGCAGAAATAAAAACTGAACTGAACTGAACTGAACTGAAGTTGTAAAAATGGATTCAAGATTCAAGATTCAAGATTCAAATTTATTTTCACTTCCAATATATGGTTGCGACACTGTACTATGAATATAGTATGCAATAATTTAAAAGTGATTAATAATAAGGACAATGGATAATAATACTTATGTAAATTAGATCAGAATTACAATTATAGAGATAGATAGATATGATTATAGATAGAAAGCAAGACAGAGAGAGAGAGAATGAGTGAGTGAGTGAGAGCATGAGTGTTAATATTTGGATTGTTCATCATAATGCTATCTAATAGAGTTCCATAGTGAATCAAAATCATTGTATATTCTTTTATTGTGACTCAAGCTGATCAGCGTTAAGAGAATATAAGACATTTCTTCCGATAATAATAATAATAATGACAATAATGATAATGATAATAATAATAATGATAATAATAATAATGATAATAATAATGATAATAATAATAATAATAATAATGATAGTAATGATAATAATGAGTTAAAGATTCGTGATACATGCAACAGAACACAATTTATTGTGATAGTGTTTAGTGTTATTTAACACGAGATACACTTTATACGCTTTAAACATCCCAATGCCAATAACGCTATTGTAATAATAGGCTTCTGAGTCTCTAATTGAAGTGATCGAATAAAACTAGACAGATAGGACGAACACGTAGCTCCAAGCCTCATGGTGTGATCATTAAAAGATGGTCTAATGCGAATTGATCCCGTTACATAACATCTTTTCAATACAGGCGACGTAGAGTTTATTGAGTTTACCACCCAAAAGTCTGTATCATTGTGTAACACGTACACGTGTATCTCTCTTAAGTACTGTCTAATGATGCGTAGCCAACCTTTCAAATAGAAAACTAATAGCTCCTGGTGTCACTGAAAGTTTAAAATGACTTTATTAGTGACAGAGCAATAACTGTAAGCGCTCATCTTATTCATTAAAGGGAAGTAGAAGACTGTCTCACATTTCGTTATCATTTGTCTAGGGACCACATAATACCTTATGTCCTAAAAAATACAACAGGACCATCCGCAACGATAAATTTAGAAACAGTGAGTCAATCCAAATACAATTTTAGGGCATGAAATTTTAACTTATAAACCACATCTCACAGAAAACCCCGTCCGTTTGCTCTTGTGGTCAAAGAGAAATGAGGAGTTTTGTAGAGCATGTCAGGAATCTCTTCCCTCCAAGTACTGTCGATTTTGTTCACACATTATGCAGTTGCTAGAGCATCAATGTGCTAAACTTGGAAGAAACAGACCCATGACATGCTTTACAATGTTCCACATTTCTTTGTGACCACTTAACCAACTTGAATGGGGGTTTCTGCAGAATATATGTATAATGTTATATTTTAGACCCTGAAATAACGTTCAGACAGGTTAATCATACTGAAAGTTATAAATGCGGAAATCCGATGGTATTTATTTATTTATTTTTTTACTATAACATGGTATATATATATAATATATATATATTATGTACATAATATCTTTCTCTCCGTCTTTTTCTTTTTTTTTCTCTCTCTCTTGCGATATAGGATTATATACATATGTGTATGTATATTCGTCTTTCTCTTTCTTTGTCTCTATTATACTCATAGAGTGTATTATGTTTATGTTAAGACGCCCATAATTGAGGCATTTGTAAATGAGGCGTGCATCATGATCAAGCAATATCTTAAAATGGACATTATAAGGGGATTATATATATATATATATATATATATATATATATATATATATATATATATATAAATGCAGCTCTAGTTGGGAAACTGAAATTTAAAAAAAAAGATAAAAGATAAACAAAATACAGTAGTAGATATGCAGGCAAAGCAAAAAATATAAAACAGAACAAAAACAAAGACAAAAAAAAAAAGCCACCATCAATTTTAAGTGTACGAGGCAATCATTCGAAGTCGTATTTCTTCATGATATCAGGGAGGCCTAGTTGAATTTCCGGTACATTGTTTTGAGGCTGAGCGGAAGTATATACTCATTTTGGCATCGAAAAGGAGCAGAACGTGCAAGAATGCACTGAATGCCTCCGCACATTGGTCGGTTTTGGTTGCCATAGCAACATATTGTTTCCTGACGTTGAGAATAGGCGTACACGGTCCCAGACACCCTGCATTAATGTGACATTATATTCGCCTAATTGTTCTTCACACAATAGCGTGACTTTATTTCCTTTTTTTTTTTCTTATTATCATTATCTATGGCTATTTCCATCGGTTAAACAATTCATCATAATAAAAAAAAAATCTTTGTCTTGAAATTGCAAGGCACAATTGCTGTAAAATTAACTACTATATATAGAAAATCCTTATGAGAAGCAAAAACTTATGCCGAAAGTTCTAGATACATTACGAAAAGAAAAAAGTGTGAGGTATATCTGCCCCTCCCCTATCTGTCCATGTGTATGAACGAAAGAAAAGTAGGCTATGTCAAGCGTAATTGTCGTTACTTGAAAATGGGAATCGACGTCTGGATAATAAAGACTCCATAGAGACTGCGCATATGAACGCTGCGTGCAACTAGCGAGATAAGAAAATTGACTACAAAAACACAGCTTTTTTCCCTTACATTATAGGTTATGCATCGGAATAGACTTGGACAGAGATGTGAACGGCTGTCTTCAAGGAGGTTCGTATACAATAACAAATAAACAGCACACACACGAACCACACTCAGTTTCAATTAAAATCACATGCTACATGTAAATGACGCTTGAGAAGCCATGTACAAGTAAAGTAGTTCGTGTTCTCGAATTTGACATAATTATGCTCAAATACATTCATATAATACAATATACTCGTACATTGGCAGCGCTTACGGAAGGAACAAAACGGTTCTGTCACGTTCGCTCAGAGCCATGACAACTGTAATGTACAGCCATTTGGCGTACTTTAGCCTATTTTGTACATATTTAGACGTGGACGTCATGAAATGATGAATTGAAAAAGGTCCCGATTCCAAGTTCATTTCAAGCAATGGGAAGAGAGGTTTGTCGCTAGATTGAGTGCATTACTATAACTGCGGTATTATTGGCAAGCTCCTCCATCCCCCCCCCCCGGAAAAAAAAGAGAGTAGGAGTATGAGTATACAATTATAACGGAGCTCGTTGGAATCCCCACCCCCCCCCCCCACACACACACACACACACACAAACACAAACACAAACGAACAGGCACATACACTGAATCCGTCGCAATGCCATCTCTCATATCTCTTCAAAAGGTGAAAAATGAAACAGACAAAGACAAAACAAAAACATTATCAGCACCTCTATACCCACACTCATCATCGCCATGCACAACATCCAACAACATCGCTGCAACATCCAACATCACCAACACAACACTCACAACCACCACCTTCATCCTCAAAAAAAAAAATAATAATAATAACTGTCACCATTGTCACCTCCACAATCCCAGCCACAACAACCACACCAGTCATCATTATAATATCATCACCTTCATCCATCAGCGCCACTGTAGGACTAGGTAACACTCATCACTACCACCGCAATCCATAAACATACTCCCTCTATTCCTACTCCAATTGTTGCCATGGCGATCACCATGACTACCTCATCTCTCATATTCCTCTCTCAAGTTGTCAGTCACGCCCAAAGTAGAGAAACAACCTGTCTAAAGCCTAAAGGAAATGCACAGAATCAATGGTAAAAACGAAGAAACCATTAACGTAACCAACAACCAATAGCGTCAGTGTTAATATGATATAATAATTTCAATGAAACACGCAATATTACACGGGTATCGATAATCTAAAACAGACAACAGACAATTAACATAAGTAAGGACAACTTTACGCAGACAGAGCTTATCGGGCAAATTCTATTATACCATTATGTTTTTAAAGCGCTTATAAATAGCCCCAACTAAACGTTGCAACCCTTTGTAATGGACTTGTAATAAAACTGGGTATAACCCAGGGCGATCATGTACCGTGTGGCATCATATCGATTTTGAATTACTGGCTTAATAGAGCAGCGCATTCACAGTATATTTATCAGAAACGGAGCAATTATAATTTTGAAGAACCCCCCCCCCCCTTCCCCTCCCTTGGAGTCAAAATGAACTTACTGTATTGTGACATTACACTGGTGCCGGTCGAGATGGTTTAATACAGACACTGCACATCGCTGGAATCTTGTTGCTATGTAGGCATGATAGGAGGACATTCCAGGAATATCTATACACCTTAATGTCTGACAGTCAACAGAGTGTGTATTGGTAATAAAAGTATCATTCTGCACTATCATGGGGTGTGAATTACATACAGTGACGCGATCTGCCCCACGCCTCACTATCATCAGCATGGATATTGACAGCAAAGCCAGACTCAATTATATCAATAAATCCAATCAAAACTCATAATGCTTTTTGCGAAGATGAAGGGGAAATCAATGCAGTTATACCAATACCGATCGCTGGCGTGGGGTGGTTAAAGGCGTGTCACTGATACTATTCTGTTACATCCCGGGATCTCATTGGGGGTAATTACTAAAGGAGAGATTGACAACGCTCCTATATACATACAGGAGAGAGATATCCGTACATTGATTTATCCACAGAGCGAAATAGTACTATACTATGTGTCAAGGTTGCTTGTTGGTTTGTATATTTTCCCTGCTTGAGAGAACACAGTGTCCCACACTGCGTTCGCCTTGTGTTGACATACTAGTAGGTGAAGTTTCACACAGAGAGTTTACGTAGGAATTTTTCTGTTTCACACACTGTAAATTGATCACTCGCAATGTGTTCAGTGTCGAATTAAACAGTCTAAAGAGATTTCACACTGTGCTCACAATGTGTTTCACACTCTTCTTTCCAGCATTTTTTTTTTCATCTATACGATCACGGGATAAAAAGCCCTTGATCATATAGGTAAAACTTGTTTTTCAGAGATGCCGTGAATGCAATATCTTACAACAACAAAAATAATAATAATAACAAAATAATGAGCAAATCATTAAAATCAAATAAACAACAAAACCAGGCATATAGCGTCATAAAATACATTACCACATATAATTACCAGAATCTAAATATAAAAATCTCGTAAGATATATTAGGTACCACATAAGTGGTTCGGAGACGCTTCTATTCACTCTGTCTCGTATCAAATCACCTCACATTTGAACGTATATAGTGTTAGAACGCAAGGTTGATGATCTAAACCAAATGCCACACTTCAGTGTTGTGTAATTATAATATGCACTTTCATTTCGCTGATTTTATGAAAATCAACCGCAGTCGCAGTTTAATGAGTTCTTATTGCTACTTTCATTTTATCAAACCTTATCCTTCAATATTGTCAATCACTTTCCCTGGGTAAAGAGAGAAAGAGGGAGAGAGTATAAGAGATATTAAACGGGGAAACACCTTTTCTCGCAGTTGCAACCTTAATAGGCAAAGTTTTACAAAAACAACTCATGCACTTTGTATTATAGACGTCACAAATTCCAAAGCGCATCGCTGTGTTTAAAAATAGTCGTGATAGTGGTGTGTTTGTGCGTATTGAGGTGTATAGTTGGTGCGTTTGTAATGGATGTTTTATCGCGATATTTGTGCACAGTGTGTGTATATCATGCTGACTTAATAACAATCTGCAACAGGAGAGAACTAGTGATCTGGTATTCGGAAATATTTATAATAAATACCACACGGGTATAATTTGTGACGGGTCAGACTCAGACTGACTTGTTTTCAATTAATAGCTTCAGTGTTTAAACCACTTCTAAATGTATTGTCTTCATCCATAGGCCTACTCGTGTGTCTTTGTACGTAATTTTGTCCCGTTACGGGGTTGCTTTTTCTCATGTTCAACTAGATGATAATATATATATATGATATATATATATATATATATATATATATATATATATATAGTATACATACATACATACATACATACATATATATATACATACATACATACATACATACATACATACATACATAGAAGTAATGACGTGCACTGGGATTTTGACATTCCAGATGATTGATTCATTTCGCAATTGATAATTACAAGACATATTTTCAATATGAAGAGGAAGGAAGAAAAAAACTAAAAAAAACTAACAAAGTTTTATTTTCAAATCTCTATACGAACACGTAATTTGAAGACACTCAACGTTCTTCTGTAATAGTTCTTGGCTTTCATCCCCCCCCCCCCCCCACCATCTAATGATAAAAATAGTGCTGTAGATAATAAAATTAACTAAGAACTGGATCTAACCAGTGCCGATCCAGGAACAAAAGAGATAAAAATAAAAATTGGGTGTGGTACGTGCGCCCCCCCCCCCTTTTTAATTTTGTAAAGGCGCCCCCTCTTAGCGGAATTCCTAGATCCGCCCCTGCTAACTAACTGTGGTCGTCCATGTGAGGACTGCGTCACCGCACTGTCCACTTCTCCGGTGAGAGCACTTCAAAATTTCTCTTTGCTGTGGCTGTCGCTTTAATTAGTCCACTGGTTTCTATCAATTCCACTGATTGTTTTATGATCGAGTCCGAGCATTTCGAGACTGAGAATAAAGAAGATGAGATACGCGTAGGCCTACTCAGTTTTTCATACTAACTGTGATATGCATGCATGTCTCACAAGCAGCGCTTTCTATAGTTTGGGTGTAAATCAGCGGTATTCATGTTAAACCAGCACCAATTCACATGCAGTCTCAGAAAGTTTTGATATCAGTTTCTCTATCTCATTTCCCCCATCTCAACTTCAGTTGACAGAAGGTATATAATGGGGAGGGGAGGATGTTATGAATTCGACACCCACGAGTCATACATTCCACGAGTCATACAGCCCACGAGTTATCGAGCCCACGGGTCATACAGCCCACGGTTAACATGGTTAAGACCCGCACATTAATTAAGCCCAGTGTTAATGTCGAAATCGTGGGCTGATTTTATCTATACTGGGCCTTATTTGCCTAGTGGCGAACTCATGGGCTGTATGACTCGTGGGATGTATTTCTCACGGACCTTTTTTTTTTTTTTCAATGTCGAACTCGTAGGCTGTATGAATCGAGGGTGTCGGTTTCGTATGACATTACCCTGCCTAGTTGGCTTATTGTAATATCCCGAGAGGTTGAGACAACTGCCATTCAGGGTTGAGTTACAAGTGATAAACGATGGCGCAAAATATAGCAGGCCTACTATAGCTCCAGATGAAATTATGAGTGGCCAAAACTTGTTGAAAGTCAGTCAGATAAAGTCAACATAAGTTAACTAATCCCGTTTCCACGGATGCATCTTCTCTCCCTCAATAATTACAAATAATATACCTTCATGTAGACTCTTATCTTATTCATTCAAGTTCATGGATTTGAATAATTAAACAGTACCCACTGCATGCTATAAGGATTAGAACCAACACTTGCTGTCGAGCTCGGTGGTCTAGTGGAGATGACGCCTGTCCGGAGATCAGGAGGTCGTAGGTTCGAATCCTGCTAGAGTACATACGCCCATGATTTTTTATCATGGCTACTACTAAAACACTGATCAATTCAGTGCTTCGATGTAGGGCAATTCGTCTATCAGTTGCAATCCTATCTTATTTGCTGTGAATTCACGCTAAATCCACACTTTCGCTGATGACTCCCACTTGACTACACCAGTCTTCCTGAGCATGTAAATCAGTGCGCGTCGACATGTTAGTACACTTCCTTGTAAACGTTATTTGACAAGAATGCTTTACCAACATCCTGATCTGAATACACACGTTATTTCATATTTTTATGAATATGCACCAACGTTCAACGAAAGGCTTCGGAGATCAAACCCCTTCCCCCTCAGTCAAAAAAAATAATAATAATAATAGTGGATAAGGAAGGTACAATTTTACTTCCTAAAGATTGTAATCTCATAAAAGTAGCTCATAAAACAAACTCAACTGAGGCAATGTAGAAAAACCCTGATATTCATCATGTTCATAGATCACAGAAGACACAAAATATTCATAAACCATCATTCCATTCTAAGCAATAAAGAGGTCGGTATGCAGACAAGAGCGTCAGTCCATTACGTCTCCTCTGGATGTCTATTTTCTTCTTCCATTATCGGGACATCCTGTACAAATAAGAGCTGAACTAAGGTTTAGACTTAAATTTGTAAACGTCGTCAATTGTTCATCGATCCTGTCAAACTTATTTGCCTAATGTCGAAATCATGGGCCTTATTTGCCCAGTGTCTATAGCTCGTGTCCCTGTTCTACTTGGTGTCGAGCTCTGTGTCTTAATGCCGTGTCACACCTTTCCGGGCAAGCCTTGCGTGCGACTTGCGAAGAACAATTTTTACTACGCGGAGGTCCCCGCACATGACCCGCACATGACAGTACCTAGCACGTATCTCACCCGTAGTCACCCGGAGTTACGCATGCAATTTTTTTTTTTTTAACCCGCAAACCATGTTTAAAGCCCTGTCGCACCTTTCCGTTCAAGATACGCGGGCTTGTTGCGTGTGGGGATTTTACAGCATACCGGGTATTCTGTGTGACCTGCGTGCCATTCTGTGTGGCCTGCGTGCCACGCGCGTGGGGGCTGACAACTCAGTGAAGGAATTCCTCTGATGGAATGGCAGAAGTCCCACAGAATGTCATTATCTTGGCAGCATACGGGGACTGCGAAGTACCTGAGTGGGAGTTGCCTGCGAGGTGCTGCTGCTTAGGGCCTGATCCTACTGGCGTTCTGCGGGCAATCACCGCGACTCACCCGGAAAAAGTTTTGGTCATGCTCGCAACTTAGCTGCTGGTATATCGGACTAGCGTGCGCATCTCCGGGCAACTACGGGCTAGATACGCGCTAGGTACTGTCAGATGCAGACCAACTGCGGAGAGCTCCGGGTAGCAAATTTGTGTCCCTGCAAGTCAACCCGCAAAACTTCCCCAGATATGGTATGACAAGGCCCTGAACATGCTCAAAACTTGTTCCGAGTGACCCGCGGTGGTTTGCCAGCAGAGGTACACGCAGAACACCAGTAGGAGACCCTTACCGGCAGCACCTCTCAGGCAACTCCAACGCAGATACTTCGCAGTACCCGTAAGTCGCTCGTAACAGAAACGGATCAGTTTCAAAGCTCTCACGCGGGTCACACGAAATACACGCAAGTAGAAGGTAAGTAGCATGCGTCTAACAGGTAAGACACAAGTACGAAACTCGCAAACATTCTTGGCCGCCCGCAGAAAATTCTCCTGCGTGATGGAAAATCCCTACTCGCAACAAGCCGGCGTAGCGTGCCCGGAAAGGTTTGACACGGCCTTTAGCTAGTGCATGCGGGCTGTGTGACTGGTTGACAGTGTACCTTCTGGGTTATGTATGACTCGTGGGTTGTATGATTCGTGGGCTGTATGACTCGTGAGCTGTATGACTCGTGGGGTGTGTGACTCGTAGGCTGTATGACTCGTGGGCCGTATTCATGTCGAGCTCATGACGTGCACCCACATTTACGCCAGGCATAAAGGAACGATACCTGATCAGAGAAGTTGCTATGATCTGTTCAGGACTAGTTCCATCGTGAGACTTTGAAGTGTGCAATGATTCTTTCCTCATTTCATATTCCATACCACATTGCATTATCCATGTTGTAGCTATACAGTGACTATAAATTCATGCAGAGCGCTATAATGTCAAATATGTCATTCTGGACAATAACTTGATTCATATTCTACGCGACAATGGGCAGTGCTGTATATGGCACTGACAATGGGCATCGAGGAACGCCCCCACCCGTTGAAAAATTAAATCGTAGCAATCTGATCGTCACTTGTAGTTTATCTGTACTATTTATTACACTCTACAAACACGACCTTACAACTTCTTGAGTATGCTGTAGTAAGTAGTTAATACTATCACGACTATAGTGTCAAATCTCAACTTCTTTTCCTCCCACCCATGACGTAATGCTTTGAAATAATTCCGTGATAACATGTAGCTTGCTGTGACACCTCCCAGCGTAGACTGGAATAACCTCGTAGTCCCATTATGCTCATGATCTTCATTCTACTTAGAGCTGAAACACTCGTACTTCCGAGGAAAAGTACTGACTGTTTGGAAGCTTTTGAAGCCGAAGAAGTCGCAGGAAAGAACCAGGGACCGAAGTCAGTTTCGTAAGCGTTCGCATATAAGGTGTTTGCCTCCGCAAGCTGTACTTATTGCAATGAATGAAATATTGGTCATGATATAGCCTACGTGTTGGTGGAGAGATCATAATCTTATTATATAGATACCAGCAGACGACCGTCTATATACGAACATTGGCTATTATGGCGATGATCGCGATCTGCGAATCGTGTTGTCCATGTTCGACCACTCAAAGAGATGATGCGACGACTACCCCCATATCCTCAAAGACAAATCCAATAGGAAAAGTTTCAATTTTCACCATTGCATTCGGATTGGTTTCATTATTACCAGGCTTGTTGATCTATTTTTTGCTCTTTCACGCCCATCGACTGATTCTGGGATTTGACGATCAACGGCCGATCAATACAGGATCTTCGGATTTTTCGGCCTTAATGTGCTCAGGATACGATCTGGAAATACGGCCTCGGGAGTCGTTCACGGAGCAGAGGACTTCAACTAAGGCTCCCTTGGACACAGAGACTTCTGATCCTGGCTTACATTTCTTCAATGCGACGGTACTAACAGAAAAGCCTCGGTTATCAAACAAGTGGATTACACTCAGTAAACGTCAACTGACTTTAAACAAAACCGATAATTTCATGTATTGGGCATATTACCTCAACGAATACGCAAAGGTTTCTATCAAAGTGACATGCTCTGGCGTGCCTGGCCTGTCCTTATTTGTGATCAAAGGCGATGGACATTTTTATCAGTTTCTGGACTGTTTCAGATCTGGTCACACGTCCTGTACAGAACACGTGTTTAAAACGCATGATTTTGAGTGCACTCAGGACAGGACGTCTACCTTTATTGTAGCCGTAACGTCCCAAAATCTAACAGACGAATATGTGCTATTTTTTCATACTGATATTTCAAGGAATGTCACCGCTGCTGCGACCTTAACTTTGACCTACCGTCGAAGAAAGCTTCTATTCAGCGAGACACCATGGATATGTAGTGACACTACATTATGTAGTCTTCCCATTAGGCTATCTTCCCAAAGCGTGCTCTTGGCAGTGACGGAATATTCATCTACATCATCCGTTTCCCTGACAACGAAATGCTGGGCGAACATCGGAATATATTGTACTTTCTTCTTGGTAGTTCCGCTCGCAATTTGGCTAATAATTGGTGCCCTCTGTCTGTGGGTCAAGAAATGTCAGGAGGACATTCTACGCGATACCAGTAATGCAGACAACGCGCGTTCGCTGTGTCATCATAGCCAAGGACAAATCATGACCAGCAGAAGAAATAATGATTCGCGCGTCGAGTTTACGGACCATTCAGATGTTTCAATTGCGGCCATCGTCAATTACACTACAGATCGCAGTGCTCTCCTGGACTACGACACTCTATCTTCGCATGGCGAAAATAGCCAGATACAGTCTCGAGAGTTCCCACCGTCTTATGGTTCCATTACATCTCGTTCAATGCCACTTCCCTTGGCGTCATTAAGACATTCCGAAAGAGAAGTGTTATCCGCCACGCCCCCACCTGCGTATGATAATGTAATGGATCCCTCCCAATGATTAGTTTAAAGGGCAGTTTGGAGAATAATGAGCATGAACGTGCGGCACGTCAACTCCTGCAAGCAAACCAGTTTCAGTTAGGTTCATCCAGAACTTACGTCAGAGTTATGGAATGTAACATGCCATACTTTCAGGGCGTATCAGAACAACTACCCCAAGACAATAAGTCCCCTTCCCCCCCCCCCCCCCCCCCCCCGGCTAAATGCCGGTTAGAGTAAAGATTAGGAATAAGGTTAAAAGTTGCCTGCGAGAGTGTGATTGACTACACTTACATCGCCAGAGAAATGACTCTCTGTTGATCTACTGCGAGATTTTTTTTTTCCATTACAATATTGTATCTTCATCGAATTGCCGAATGAGAAATGATAAAAGTATGAAGTGTGATACTTATTTTTCTTATTCTTCACAGTCCTTATATGATACTGGTAGAAATAGTAAAGCAGAGTGCCAAAGAGCGATGTCTTCTGGATCACACAACGCAGGTTGGAGTTATTGATATGTTCAGGTGGCATAAGTAAAATTTAAATTTTTAACGTTGTATTTCTTGCGGAACTATAATGGTCAATTATAATGCATAGCGTGAGACGATTTGGAGTATGTTTGCGATCAAAGGCCATAGAGTTCCGTTACGTGGTTACTTTAGATACCAATAAAAATATATTATTGATGACCGAAGATCTGCAACATTTTTCTTTTTTTTTTTCTTATTCAGAATAGACTACGCTCAAGGACCGTACAACGTAACTGCGTGCTTATGATCTAGATAATCGCAGGGCAAAGAAAGATACAAAGGTTAATATTGGAGGTGTGATAAACCCATAAAACATTCATTCAAGGGCCAATACAAGAAGCCTCGGAAATTTAAAACTGTCCTTTCATTTTTACATTTTCTTATTCACACAGCACTATTCCAATCATGAGGAATGTTCCATAAGCATATCTTTCTTCGGCGTTAGTCATCTTAGTTTTGTGGAATTCATTCTGCAGCTAGCAGGTAGGACCTATTCACAAGCAGTTGTAGCTATGGATATCAAACTTATAAAGAAACATGGACGTGATGGAACTCAAGATATTTCTATTTATAATAAATGGTAGTATAATGAATATATGGAATAATAGCTTCTAGCGTCTGAACAAGCTACTGGAAATTGATAGCAACAGATTGCTGTGAAATGTGTTACAGATGGTATTGTGTGTGTTTAATTGAACGCATAGTCCATGTCATGTCTTTCTTAAACCATTGCAATTATTTTCATTTTTTATTTATTTATTTTTTTGTCACTGCAGTGTACCCAACATACAATGTACTGCAGTAAACAAACGTATGCAACAAACACAAAATGTCTAGGTTTTTTATGACAAGATCTTAGATGATAAAGAAAATGATAACAGTTTCTTTTTTAAAGAAATATCAGAGTAATTTCTGAAAATATGTCAATAGTAGTGACAAAACAGACAAGAACATGATAATTTGTATTATAAAGACAGCCTTTTCCGAGAAGGCAAAATACGTAGTACAGTGTATAATGTGCTTTGCTGAGATGTGAACGAAATTCGCAATGATTACTATGTGTAAGAACATTATCGCAGTCAAAGATTATGATTGTCTGGATTTTCTCTGTCGGCAGTTATGATAATAAACAAACAATAGGTCTACTCGAAGATCACTTACTCCAGTATTAATAGCTGCACTCGTCATGTGACATTCTCCACGTTCTTATCTCTGCCGCGTTCGACTGTCGGCATAACAATGAACTTTGACGTCAATAAATCTCTAGGCGCACGTGCCAAATACGTATAATCGTCTAAATGTGACTCGTAAAGGCTGACTTTGTATTAAAGCAATCTATAAAGAAAACCGATGTAACGATTTTTCTTTTCAAACCACGGCAATAAAGTCATCATCAAAATATTCTGGACCCTGGATTTCTTGTTATCCTAGAGGAGAGCAAACAGCTACAATTGATTCTTTCGCTTGAATCAATGTCAAAAGGTCACTGCTAAAACTGCATAGGGTTCACTCATAGTGAAATGTATGCATTTACACTGTTCGTTGTATTCAATACAGCATTGCGTACTATTCATTGTATACATACGACGCAACGAACTGTAAGATAAGCTACATGCATGCCAAACTTAATACGAAGGTAAGCTGTATCACGCCCTAACACAGTCTATTATTAGGAATCAAGTGGAATGGTATTAATAAATTGTGCATAAAAGGGAAAATCTGCAAAAATATTACGAATTCATCGTCTCTCACTCCTTCTCTCTCTCTCTCTCTCTCTCTCTCTCCGTATGTATGCGTTTACGTGTGTTATGATACATACATATAGATAGGTATCATTACATATATTATATATATATATATATAAACGTAGCATTTGGCCATTCAATACCCGGATAATCATATCCCACTGCACATACATGTACAAACGTTTGTACTTACTGTGCTACGGTAAAGGCTACTCTTTTCGGTTTCACTTTCCACTCACAAGTTATATCACTGGATTATAGACAGAGATGAGGAGGGAGGAATTTTATGAAGCATTTTGTCTGATACTTTTTTTTCTGACAAAACTTGCTCTCAGCCAATCAGACGAGAGGATTCAAGTAGCTTATAGGAACAGTTTGTCAGAGAGAAAAATCTGAATAAATGTTTCATGAAATGCCCTCATGACATCTTCAAGCAACTACTAGTATGAGTCTGAAGTGTTGTTTTTTTTTTTTTTTTAGTTCTGTTTATTGATTTGCTTTGTATGTTCGTTTGTTAGGGGTGTTTGTTTGTTTGTTTGTATGTTTTGTTTTGTTTTGTTTTGGGTTTTGTTTTGTTTATTTTTATTTTTTTTATTTTTTTTTTTTTTTGGGGGGGGGGGGGGCACATTAATTCTTCTGTTAACAATGTCCCAGATGTTTATACACTATGAAGATGAATCCCTCGGAATCCTAAGAACATCTTATCTAAATACATGTAATGTGCTGCACACTTAGTTTTTACCACATCACAAACATAATACAGTACAATGTATCTGGTGGAAATCAGGAAAAAGATAAGTGATCGGAGTTTTTATACACCACACTTTTAATAGCAAAAGAGATATACATGCACTTGGTGGATATCACACAACAATCAATTACATTCCTTTGATTAAAAAAATAATAAACTGAAAAATAGAATTCATTATGTCTGCCATCAGAAGAATGTCTGGCACACAATCACATGACAAAATGAAACAGAACTCAATGACAGAATAAACTTTTGAAAGTACAATTTCAATCAGAACTCTTCCTTGTCACTCGACGACCAACACTCACAATTTCCAATCAGGGATATATTCAAAATTGCCATCGAGGAGATACACTGTATTTGTGCATTACATGCATCTCAATATGCCAAAATAGTACCTTTTAATAGAGCATGAAGAAACTAGAAATGTCGCTACGGCGACTGGTGTATGCCTCCGCCATAATACATGGTTCTCCTAATAGGTCTATAGTACAATGTCTTGACAATGTGTGATGACAGTTTCACACAATTGGCAAAATATTAAAATGACAGGTTTGCCACAAATGTGCTGAATGTTCACTTTCCTGGAACTAGGTTCAATTGGATGAATGATTAAAACGTCAGAGTGCAGGTATTTGGGGGAACTGATGATTTTCACTTGACTTTTGACCCTTTTACAAGTTTATGCATTGAGTAATTTTCAAGGTATTGAGAAAAAGTATAATTTCAGTATCAAATGGTAAAATAGTATTATCAAAACCTGGCCTTTGACCTTTGACCCCACAGTTCCAAAGAGAATCACTGTTAGGTAGAACATGCATAAATATGTAAGTTTCATGACAATACCTTGAGTTATTTTTGAGATATGGAGGAAAAAGTGCAATTTAGCACTTTCACTTGACCTTTGACCTTTGACCTTTTGGCAAGAAACTTCCCACAGAATATATATTGGGTTATACATGCATACATCAAGTTAAAAAAAAATCCTTCAGGCATTGCATAAATATAAGGAAAGTAGTTATATTTTGAGGAGTTGACCTTGACCTTTGACCCCTGACCTTTGACCCATGACCCCCAACTTCCCTAGATAATCACTGCCCATCAGTACAAGCATATATAATAAGTTCCATGAAGATACCTTGAACCATTTGCGAGATATGGAGAAAAACATGAAAGTTCAATTTTTTTTTTCACAAAATAACCTGTGACCTTTGACCTTTGACCCTGTGACCCTAAAATCCACACAAAGTATCATCCCCCAAGGATATACCCTCATACCAAGTTTGATGCAAAACCACCACACGGTTCTTGAGATATCAACAAAAACAAAACGGGACGGACGGACGTACGGACGTACGGACGGACGGATGACCCGAAAACGTAATGCCTCCGGCCACTTCGTTGGCGGAGGCATAAAAATCCTGTTCTCTGGAAACCTGCTGCAAAATCAGACAGACTAGGTAGCACTATGTTTACTTTTAATGGCTATTAACACCACACAGCAGCTGTAGAAGGAATCATGCTGGACACATGATCTCATCCACTGACTGAATGGTGAAGGGGTGAATCATCCATGCTGGATTGCAGTCACAGACTGTTCACTGAAGGTGGGAAATGAGGTACATGTGGACTGTGTAAGCTGTTATTTTCGCGAGGGTTGAATTTTCACGAATTTTGCGAACCACTGTTGGACTGCGAATTTAACAGGTGAAAATGTCGCCATGCACTAGGATAATACACTGTAGTACATTTACTATAGCCAAGGTGTCAATTCGCAAAAACAACATCTCAACTAAAATGTCCATGACCACCTTATTCGCAAAAATATCTGTATGCAAAAATAACAGTTTACTCAGTATACAGTACATCCCGACTCCCCTCAAAATTTATAGGATTATTTCAAGTTCAGTGCTAGTGCTAGTCCTGGTGTTATCTCCCTAACTACTGTCTTTAAATCCAGCTCCTTTTTTTTATTATTAGTAAACAGTACTCATTCCTTAAACTAAACTTCATAACCCAACAGTTTGTCCACTTTTCTTCAAACTTCACTGACTAATATTTCTGACTCAATCCATACACTTTGTATATTATATCTTTGAGGTTCATTCTCCTTTAACACTCTCTGCATGAAACAATACACAAAGAAAATTTCTTCTGAGGCTGACACACAGTAGTGTTGGTAGACTACAGTTACTATCAACTCATTCACATAATAAACTAAACATGCACTTGCAGAGTGCACACCTTTGCCAAGCAGCTCATTTCCACCCATTATACACACTGAAAATCGCCCAATTTCCCAGTATAGAAGTCTTTTGTTTACATCATCAGCTTCCAAGCAGAGCACATGCTTTAGACAGGCGCGGTGGAGCACCCCAATTTGCATCTCATTATCGCCCCGTTCTATTTGAATTTCCAACGGGCATCCACGGCTGCCCGAAACTGTGTGCATGAAAAAGTCAAATCTTTACCTTCTCCTTGTGCCGCTATGCGTGCCGCTACATGTAGTAAACTCAAACTCCCCACACTATCTAAGTTTTTAAAAACATTCCTTTTGATGAAAAAATTATGAAATTGGCTGCACTAGAACTTGAGATATTAAAGCGTTTTGAAAATCACCTCTCGCAAAACATGCTCTCTGTTTTTTTCCGACTGGACTATGGCCGGGCTCCAATGTGTCCGAAATTGGCAACATAAGTTTATCAGGCCTCAATCCATATATGGTGAAAGTTTTCGCTTGGTTCCACCTGTACTTTTTGAGAAATCAACATGTTTCTACAGGGTTTGGAATAGAAAATTGTAGTAAGTGAAACAATTGAAAATGACGTCATATTCTTTTCCCGTAATATTAGGCATGCGTGGTACGTGAGATTCAGGATTTCGTGCTCATTGTTGGTTTGCATGTGACGCATTCAATTTTGCTGAGTGTCGCACGGCGGTGACTGCTGAGCTGCTGCCGCGCACGCCGCATGCAGCGAAGCGTTGTGTGTGCTGTGACATGCAACGCTAACAGTCACGCGATTATATGTGACCGTGCACCTCAAAACGAACATAAAGTCGCACACACTAATTTTGCGTGAGGACTGAAAATAAGTGAAATGGGTCAACCTACCCGAACTTGACTTTTTCATGTTTTCTGAAAGAGCGGGTCTTCTTTTACATTATACTAAAATTTGGTATCATAAAACGGGCAGGAAAGTGTATTTTTTAGCAGTTTATCTTGAACATTTTTGTTAGAATAGTGTGATTAGGTGTGTCTTTAGAATCCTTTTTTCATTTCTGAAAAACCTTGTCCACACTCTTCACTTTCAACTCCAATAACTTTTGAAAGGATAGCGCTACTGCTTTGAAAATTAGCATTAATTATGGACAGAATGTGTTAATGAGACATGCCTAATTTCAGTTTAATCTGATAATCTCTTCATTGTTCTTACTCTGGTGGTTTACTTCCTGTTTTTTGTTCCATTCATCGCACAGTCAGCACGGTTTGGTAAAGATTAAGCGCTTGAATAGACACTGTACTTCAGAGCCTCTTTTCTCAGTTCACACTTTTCCTGAGTTTGTGCTTTCTCTCCAATATTTAGATAGGTTAGGAGAGTCCATTTGATTTGAGTCATACATCATTTTAAAGCTTAAAGTCTGCTCTTTCAGAATATGGTCTTAACTAAAAATTCATGTCTGGCGACTTTTTGTTTGTTTTGAGGTGCAGAGTCACATATATACATGGGACCGACCTGTACGCTTTGCGTTCGTGTCATTTTTGACATCACCTTCTGTTTTTTTTCCGACACAACCATGGCCGGGAATATTACGGTATGACATTTAAAATGCAAGCAGATAAATAAATTTCGGTGTACTTTGTTCGAATGGGGCTTTGGTTCCGCAATCACACTTCGTGAATTTTAGGATGATTTTTGAGGCATATTTTTGGTAATTTTGCTCGCCAGGTTTTCGCTAAAATTTCACATTTTATCATTGTCAAATCCTTTAATATGTTATAAATGCATATTCGGACATGTTTTCAAATTCAAACTAACTCAATTTTAATCCAAAAATAGGTTTCCTTAAATTGTTATTAGCTTGAAAAGTTGTTTACTTTTTCTCAACTACGCGAGTACATGTTGTTTACTTTATGCAAATGAGGCTCGGCTGCCGATGGATTTCTGCGAGATAATTGGGGTGCTCCACTGCGCCTGTAGAGCGTGTATTACAACCCTCAAATTCATGCAGTTTGAACTCCCAAGTTCACTGACCCTATCTGTCAAAAGATTGAAAACTCCATCAAAAATCCATAAAAATTCCAGGATCACTACCACAATTGAATCATCTGTTCCTTGTGACATTATCAACTTTCCCTGCAAGTTTCAGTCTAATTCGTTCACAACTTTTTGAGTGCTTTGCACACAAATAAACAAACAAACCAACACCGATGAAAACATAACCTCGGAGGTAATTACTTTAGTTTCAGATGTCGAGAAGCTTGATCACAGGAGTGTTTTCTGAACTGACTGGCTTCAGAGACACAATGCCATCATTGCATTCTGACATCAGCATATCTATCCAGACAAATACATGACGTGTGCATGTTCACAATGTAATGATGGCTGTTTCTGTTTTTGGAAAATCAAACCAAGTACATGCAATACAAATGCCAAGGCTTCAGGGCAGCTGAAGTATCATTTTCTATTAAATGTCATTTCAATGTTGAAAACAAAAGACAAATCCTGCAATAGAAAAATATTGTAAGCCTGCACAACAGTAATAAAATATGAGTCCTGTTGAAGTGACCTTCCTCATTTTCAATTACAAACACACAATTACACAAACACATAGTATTCATTCAATACTTTTGTCACCTATAACTACTAAATTTCCCTGCTTTGCAAATGGAATGAAAAGGCCATAAAACAGGACAAGTTAGCTATAAAAGGACAAATAAATAAGCACTTATTTTGTTATCAGTTTCTACCATGTATTCTATAGCTACCTCACTCCACTTTCACTGTTATTTGTTTTGTCAAACACTTGAAACATGTCAGTTGCAAATTCCTGGAGCACTCTGGGAACTGGAAGATGAGAAAGACGGAATGCCTCACTGCTGGGACGGTCATCCCTAGACAGCCGGAGTTGGGGGTCAGCCCTGCTCTGTGAGCGACTTGGCGTGTCGCACCAACTCATCACAGTAGATGAAGCTCCTGTGCTTGTGCCTGACCGCCTCCACTTCGCCAATCAGCAGGGACGGGCAAACCTTGGCCGCTCTCTTCAAGACATCTACCCAAGTAAAAAAAAAATTAATATAAGTTCATCTGTGTTGGTAAATCATATGAACTGAAGATCAACTTTTGATCTCAATAAAGAATATTATCTCTGTCATGTGGCTAAGGTCAAGAAGGGTTAGTCTGCTGATAAAAGCTAGATTTGACAGCAAAAATCAAAAGAGGTATATATTTTGTACTGATTGTGAAAGTTTAACTTCACATCATAAGAAAAGTTCATGATCAATATCAGAGTTATATGCACAATAGATACACTATCTAAATGTTTTTTTTTTTTCTTCTTTTTTTTTACTGTACAATTTTACATCATACTCGAGCATACTTTCTCAAATAGAGGAGAATGCATTGCACAAAATGGTAGAAGTTTCACTGAAATCAGAACCTCAGAAAAGAAAGTTATTAAATTCTAAAGTTAAACATGTTTTCACATCAACTTTCATGAGGCAATGCTATAAGAAAATTACATGAGGCAATACTGTTATCACCTCACAATGACCAGACTAATCTGCACACAATTTTGTAATTCAGTCAAAAATTGAAATTGAATAAAAAAGACCTATAAATGTGTCTACGGCGACTGGTATGTCTCCGCTACTTCGCATTATTCTCCAATAGGTCTACAGTTATCTTGAAAATGTGACATAACGGTTTCATATGTTTCACCGGAATTTGAAAGTTAGATGGCACAACCCCCAAATGTGACAAGTTCCTTATATACTATTGAACCAAGTTTCATTTGGATGACAAAACTGAGCAAACAAGCCTTCCAACAAATATTCACCAATCACAATAATGGGAGTGTACTATGGTCATATATCATCTTATTTTCCTTGCACGTGACATTTTTTTTTTTCTATTATGTTAAACAAATTGTTAATTATCATTAATGAAATTGTACTTTAGCAATGACTGACAGTTGATGTCACTGGCAGAATCTTGGTTTGGAAGGTTTTTTTTGATGAGCGTATACAAGTATTAAAGCTGAAGAGAAATAGAAATATTATCACAAAACATACTGCACATATTTAGATATTCTTCTTGCCACATGATGATCAGGGTATTATGAAACAATGCAAGTCAATATGCACTTGCACTGCATAGTCCCTTTAAAGGGATGGTAAATGTATAGTTTGGTTGAGACAGGGCTTCGGGTTTCCAAATTTTCATAAGATAATGAGAAACCTCTTCTGAAATATGAAAGAGCATACATTCTAAGAAGAATTCAAAGTTTATTATGATGACAATTAGTTTTGAAATGGTCGAAATATCCAAAAACAGATGTCCTAATCAAAGATGGGGTCCACCTTTTATTAGAAACATTCTCATTTACTTTACTTTGTCTTTGAATATCTTGGCCATTTCACAACTGATTTTCATTGATTAAACTTTCAATTCCTCTTTATTGTATGCTCTTCAATATTTCATAAGTGAATTATTATTATCTTGCAAAGAGTTAAAATCTGAACTCCACCGCCCCCCCCCCCCATCTCAATCAAAACTATACCATACCTTTAAAGCAGATGTAGGAGTCTTACCTAACACAGCCTCCTGAATAGCCTGATCTGGATCATCAAGGTGAACCAGCAAGCCTGTATAGAGTGTCTCCAGGTGGGCTTTGTACAGCCTCACGTCGTAGTCCTCGCCGAAACAGCCAAAGAACGTGACGAACGTCTTGGCGACGGCCACCCTGATCTCATCGCTGCTGTCATCCAGGCGCTTCAGCAGCTCCATGTACATGGTGTGCAGCCGCTCGGGGTCAAAGGTCGACGAGCCGCAGACGGCCATGACCTTCTGGAGGATGCGGACCGTGATAAGTCGCGTGGAGCGCGAGTCGTCCTCCAGGAGAGTGACAAGCTGCACTTGGAGGTCATCTATGATGGAATTCAGCTGGAGTTAAAGCACAGAAGACAGGTGTATGGAAATGGAATCAAAGTTCTTGGTTAAACAGGAAGGCAAGTTCTGGTTGTTTGACAGAAACGACACATTAAAAGAATGAAGTTTGATGGGCACTGTGGATCTGACACTGTGTCTACCACATAGCTATATTCATTACTTGGGTTATCAAACAAAGGGTACATTCTACTGATGTCATGCATCTTAAAATGAAGCAGGAAAACTCTTAAAAAGTATTCTATCACCACAAGGGGCCGTGAAAGAAAAAAGATGAAAAAATAAACATTTCACGGAATTCTCTAATTCTCTTAACATTACCTTGGTAGAGTTGCCCAACTGTGAAATCATGAATTGATGTAGTCTTCTTAACCAAAAATAGCAGTACAAAACTTTATAAGATTCGTATACATTTGAATGGATTATCCAATTTTCCTCACTCAAGCCACAGATATTTGGGTGTCATTCTCCTTAGGATAACTCAGTCTTGAAAGGCTCTCTAACATGGGGTTTAACTTTTCTCAGATGACAACTCTGCTTGCTTCTCTTGTGATTACTAGAGGGAGAGGGCCTTGGATAAAGACTAGGAGGAGCCATACCTGCTGTGCGTCAAGCAGTCCACTCTGTAATAGGGCCCAGAGACAGGAGACGGCCGTGGTGCGGATGGCCGTTGCCGTCCTCCCGGCGTGCCACACACAGTTTGGCAGGACCATGTTCCTCACCACCGCAAGGGAGAAGTCCCAGAACCTTTGGCGGGAATTGAGGGTGCGGGGAGCGCTCATCACCAGGCGTGAGAGGAGGGAGAAGAATTTCAGCCGGAGCTCCGCGTCTTTGTCCGGTCTCAGGTTGGTTTCGAGAATGGGGATGATGTCATCTAGTAAATCACCAACAACTTCACCTAGGCCACAGGCACAGCAAAGTGAAATTATTGATAGATGTACATTTCAGATAAATCCTAAGAAAATACTATTTGACATAAGTAATCGGACCATATCAGTAAAGAAGAGCGACTAGAACTCCCAAATAAAATGTATTTTAACAAAAAAACTTCTAACTGATGTGAATGTTATCTCACTTGCAAATTGGAGCTCAAACTGATAGGAAAACATTATTTACATACATTTGCTGATTATCTCCTGTATCATACTATCATGAATACATGAGAAAAGACATCATTCTGCAAGTGGATCGACTGCTACAGTCTCCACAGATATCACCTGATACTCTGGTGACCTTTTTGCAGGGGAAAACACAACCTGATTGAGAATTGAGTATGAGACATTCCTATGAGATCAGTGGTGAAAGGTGTGTTACAGAGTGATGGTCTCAATCTCATGCTTACCAAGCAATAAAGTTGAAGCTGTTACATACATAGGCAGTGTCCCTCCCAAAGACATGGGATGGACGAATAAGTAGGTGTTTCATTCATGAAATATCACTACCATTTGCTCATGCAAAAAGCTACCTATTATAAATAAAGATGGCAGCACTGCCTGGTATCCAGAGGGTTACAGTTGCCACGGTGCAACATCACTGTTGCTGCATTAGTACCTGCTTCTGAGAGGAGCGTGTCAAAGACCAGTCTCTCCACTGAGAGATTGGTCCAGTGCTGGTAGGACGTTTGGAACGAGTCTAGGACCTGCTTGGAGTGGGCGTCGTACAGGGCTTGCGGACTCTCGTGACCAACTGCCAACGCCAAGTCTGACAAGGTCGTCTTCACCTGAAATAAACCAACATTACCACAAGATGTACTTCCAATGAACCGCACACTCACAGGAAACATCTCTGCTCTCACTGAACCATCTTGTCAGTTAGAAGTTCCCTTAACCAAAATATTTCAGTTATCTTCATGTGAGCTGCATTAAAACCCCCTGTACAAAAATTCTTCAATTTTTTTTTTTCTGTACTCACTTCCTGTTGCTTGACTTGTCTTCTTTCAGTAGTACAGTGGATTCCCGTTATAATTAAGTCCTCAGGACTGACAGGTGTTTTTTGTTGTTGTTGTTGTTGTTGTTGTTGTTGTTGTTGTTGTTGTTGTTTTGTTTTTAGTTATTATCAAAATTTTGTTGTGATTGAACAAATAAACAATAAAAAAAAATAGAGCAGATGTTGCAGCCTGAATCTTTACTTTGTTGTAACTTGAATTTCATTATAACCCTCTTTGTTATAATGGGAGTGCACTCTGGTAGCTTGTTTTCTCAGGACAAAAACTCAATGTTAGCCCTGTCATGTTTGTGTCTACTGCCTTCACAAAACAGAACGCGTGGGACTACAGTGAAAGGGACCAGCAGAAACAAAACATACAGTCACTGGCTTGTACATGGGAAGAGAGGAGAAATGGTCTCGGGACAACTGGTCCATAACTTGGTCGGGGGAGGGGGGGGGGGGGGGGGGGTTGGGAGAGAAGGGCTAATCGTCACTAACCTGATCATGAGCAGAATGAACAAAAGAGCCAATGGCCATTGACCTGGTTATGGCTAAAATGACCAGAAGGGGTACTGATTATTAATTTGGTTAAAGGGTAGAATGGACAGAAGGACTAATGGTCACTAGCCTGGGCAAAACAGGAGTGGAGAGAAGAGCTAATGGTCACTGACCTGCTCTCTGAGGGCCTCCTCCCTGCCTACGGCCATAATGGTGATGAGGACGGTGAAGAGCTCCAAGCTGACCTCTTGGCAGTCATCCCTAGCAACAGAGATGATGGCTTGCACACAGGAGAGAAGCTGCACCTGGTAGCTAGTCTGTATCAAAGGATAATACCAAGGAGTCTTTTCAAATAATTGGACATACATTGTGTCACTAACAACAACCTAAATCTACTGGGGTAAGCCAGATAGCAAAACAAATTACACATTCATCCACTCTGAATTATTTAGTTTTTCACACTTACAAAACAAAGTCATTGAATACTTACTGACATAACTTACGTTTTTTAATTACGAAAGTGTTATCTATTACAGAGGCCATGTGTAATTTACACTTGGTATGACTTTTCTTTCATTACCACCGATAGAAACATGGCACATGCAATCAGACACAGACACAAACCCACACACATGATTTGTATTTCACTAATATTGGCATCACTACTGCCCAGTATATTAATGGATCAAAGTCATCTGTAATAGTGTAACATTCTGTAAACATCGTATTTCACGAGTACAATATTTTGCAATTTTGGACATGTAAGACGATTTCACAGGTGAGTGAATTCCCAAATCGAGAACAAAGTGACAATATGACAGAAAAAGTATAATTCCTCTTTAGGGGGAATCTTTTTCAATTTTTTAACCTTGGGTTACAACACAGGGCACATTAATTAAAATCATAACAAACACTTCCCAATATTTCAAGAGACTCCATAAAGGTACACTGATAAATAAACTCATAATTTTCATTTCATACCCATCCAAACTTGATAGTTATCACATCTCAATTTGGCAAAAACTTCTTAAATCTCAAAGCCATCGTACATTATAGCAATACTGACCTGTTCCCCACGGCAAACATCAGGCTCACATAACACCTTGCAAATTTCAGGAAGATACTTTTTTAACAGCACCCTCTTTGTTCCACGTAGGATGGAGGCAAAGGTCATGAGAACTCCCGGACCCTGGGCAGCCTGGACGGTGGGTAGGATCAGCTTGCAGTAGATCTCAGGTCCAACAAAGAATCCAACCAGTTCAGCTGATTTTTGGACCTGGGGTAAGACAAACCACTGTTACCAGGGATTGTAGTGACCGTTCCCAGCGGTACAGAACATTAATTTTTCCCTCATTCTAACCCCTTTAATTACAATACTTATCTAATCCACCGACACCCAGCCTATTTGAGCATTTTAATTCTTTATGTTCCACATTCGAATACGGGACTCAGCCAATGAGCATGCCAAGTTTGCATATTTGGCTCAAACCCACAATCTTGCCCAAACTGATCAATAATCCATCAAATGTGCAAGTACCATGAAGGTTTCACTTGAGATTCCATTCCCTCATACACGTAGCTTGCTTTAACTGGCACTTGAATAGATAGTGGTGTTTTCTAAGGGTTTTTCGAGTAAAGTCTAAATTTCTGTTGCAGTTGTGTCTACAAAAGTCATGCCTCCCAAATCTCAGATCACACAGTATGGTTTCTGCTCTACTGGCAACACCGACTGATTCCAAGTTCTGGGTTATCCCTGCTGGTACTGTTCGGACAGCTCTTTGGGATGCCAGCACCAATACCAACCTTGAAATCGCCTACTGTTCTGACAATACTCACCCTGTGGACCACCTCTTGCTCCTCGTCCCCACATGCCTTGTACATGCCAGCCAGTAGAGGTGCCATGTGCTGTGTGGTGTAGTCCTCAGCGTTGATGAGTAGCACCTGCAGCAGCTTGGCCGACATGATCCTGTTGGTCACTGTCCAGTCACCCATGTCGTTCAGGCAGCCCGGCAGGATCTTGGACATGTTGCGGAAGATGAGAGTGCGGCAGCCGAGGTTGGCACGTTCAGCTTTAGAAAAAAACAAACATGATATATTTAGCAAAAATCCAGAAACAAAAATTTTCTGTTTAACTCTAAGGTGCATGAGGATCCATTATTGCAGAGCAAATGTGTCACATCACAAATAATCTTTCCTTGCTCATAGTATGATGTTTATCATGGTACATCATTGCATAATATTTGAAGTTGTCAGAGACAAAATGATAAATATGGGGAAATTATCCCAGAACCAAAACCAAGGAGGATTTACACACTGCACTAATCCTCTCTGCCTCTCAACTCATACATAATCTTGAGAGTTGACGGAGTTCTGGTAAACAGTGGAAGAAAAACCACTCTACATGTACATGCAGCAAATAAAAAGTCAACTAGTTCAATTCTGAACCACATTACACATTCAACATTTTGATGTTAATGTTTTCCACTCTAGTAGTGCCACAAAATGTGAGTACAAGAGTGAACAAAATTATCATTCTTCAATATAATTTATCATTTTCCTTGATGTAGTGTGGCAATAGCAAAATAGCCACTATACAACTTGTCAAGACCATGAGGCCAAAATACACAAAGGTAGCCTAAACCACTTTCATGGTTTAAACTTAGTCCATGGACTGAAAATAAGTGCAGATGTGTTTGTCAATGTGCAGTCATTACTGGCCATCAGCTAGCATGTACACAATACATGTATGTCACATGCAATTTATAGAATCAAAATTTGCATAATCCCTGGACTATATTTAAACTATCTTTCTGAGCAATTACTGGCCTGAACATTCCAGGCTCACTCTGTCTAATGCACATTTTGGAAGTATTCTTATGTCTGTCACTCACTGTAGCCTAGAGGCAGCTCTACATCAGGGTTCAAAAAGTCCATCTGATCCTTGAGGTCCTTCTCATTCTCCTCCTCATACTTCTTGCCACAATCTGCCCAAAGTTGCTTGGCCTGCCACGAAAATTAAAAGTTAGCTTGACAACCTGATAAACACTGCATTGTAACCATATCAGCAACACAACAGAAGAAGCTGTAAAAAGGCACAAATACACTGTACTTCAGACACAAATACTTTAAGACTGCTTTACACTGACAGCATTATGCAGGTTCATTAATTTGTGTATCTCCATGTAATATAGTAGATCACATTTTTTAAAGGAAGAAAGCTGGTTTCAAATAGAACAAAAATGCACTTTAATGTGTTTTACCATCAACCTTCTTAAATCACCCAAACAGCTATAACAAATCCTTTTTTTCTTTTCTCTTTCTTGTCCCATTTCATTAAGTTATACGATTATAGAATTTCTATCAAAACAGAAAATAAACTTCAAGAAATTAGGGCATTTTAGTTTACATCCAGTTTCAGAATATTGCCTTTCTGTTCACAAATATTAGGTGGTAGTTAGTACTACCTACAATATATCATTATAATTATCATCTTTGTCATCATTACTATCAGTATTACTATGCTATAGTATGTTGTATTTAATTTATCATTATCCACATCATCACCAATCTACATTGGGGAAAAAGGAGGAGTAATGGACACCCTGTGTATCATCAGTATCCAGTCAGGCATACATTGTACACTGTACATTGAAATCCCCCCCCCCCAAAAAAAAAAAAATAATAATAATAATAATAATAATAATTAACAATAAATAAATAAATAAATAAATAAACACACAAACAAGCAAAATGGCCATCTGATTTCTTTCACTAGATTTGCATGAACATATTCAGCCATGCCTTCCATAGAATAATGAGCAAGGCTACAATGAAAGCATCATACTGTTGCTGCTATCTCGTCCAGTTCATCTGTCTGGCTGGTCAACAGGAGTGGGATTAGCTTGTGATGGAATGAGTAGCGGTCAACAAAGTCCAGGAGCCATCCTCCGACCACTTTGGTAACCGCGAGCCTGACCTGGGGTGTATGGTCAAACAGTCGCTGTGCAAGGTGGGATATGACCTGCATGAAGCAAAGACACAGTCAAGAATTCTATTCAGTGGAGCGAGGCACTTTAATACTAGGCCTAATACATTTGTAGTTACTGAAAATAATTAAAATAATTTCATAGACTCTATAACGTTAGGTTCTAGTATCATGTAACAGTAGATCTAGGCTAGTTGAGGCACAAATATCCCATCGTCTCTTTCACTTTTCTTTCATGCTGACTATAAAGTTCGGCCCTATGCAGTTGTGTGTCACTGCCAGAATAGGACCACCACAACAAATCAAGAGTAGGGCCTAGCATTCATTATTATTACATAGACTGAACAATTTTGTAATTCATAGATTCCAGATTGTTCCATACCTTATCCATTGGTTTGTGGTTCCCATACTGTAATACATCACCGATAGTGTATATCACTTGCACACGGACTTTAGAATGTTGATGACTGATTGTCTGCAGCAGAGGACTTATCAGACTTTCCGACTGAAGGTGAAAATGTTGGGGTATCGATCTGGCAAGCTTGCACGTGCACGTGCAACTCGCTCTTCGCACGTCCGAAAACGGGTCTACAATCGTCCGTTGCAAAACTCTGACATAGTCATCTAGAAATGGTGCCAATCTGTCGCCAGTTAATTCAACAAGTTTTATCATGAGTTCGACTAATGCTAGACGCAATTCCTCAGCTGATTCTGTTATTTCCTGATTGCCGAGTCGAGTGACTATAGTGGGGATGAGGTACGGTAAGATTTCCGCTGGCCGCGGTATCGTCTCCACGAAATCATGAATAAGCTGCACCGACAGCTCTCGGCACTTGTCCACTGGGTCGCCGAAGCACTTGAGCAGCGGCTTTATCTCAGCCTCTAAAACACCTTGCAATACTTCGTTGTCTAAGGGTGGTTTCTTTCCTATCGTTTCTTTCTTGATTCCTTCGAGTGCTCTCCTCTTGGCCATACGATTTCCCTCTCCAAGACAGTTAATTTGCCGAGCTATCACTTGCCGGACTTCAGATACCGATTCAATCGCAGTTTCCGCCATTTTGATGCGTTGCCGTGTGACAAACTTTTGAGCTGGTTGTGTTTGGCCGTTGGTTGCGCTATACTACTTTAGAATACTGTACCTGTTACCTGTCTGAACAAACAGGTGCACCGGCTATTATACAATGTACCTGTATTACTAGGGCCTATACAAGACTTTGTAACAATATTCAACACCTATCTTTTATTTGCTATGTTTCGTCTGTTTGTGGTAATGTGCTGCTGATTGCTGCTCTTGTTGCTGTGTTGTTGTTGTTGTTGTTTGTCTCTTTTTACACTGATTGAATCGACATCATTATGGATTAAATATCAGATCATAATCCTTGGTAAATTTATTCTGTCTTCCTGTCTTTTTTCTTTATGTCTCTCCTTAATTCTTATCTTATTCCTTTTTCTTTTCCTGTCAGTATACAAACCAAACCAAATCAAACAAACAAACAAACAGAAACAAAGATATATAATGCAGAGCAGTTACATAAATTCATAGGTGAAATAGGGATAGTCGATGTTCCACTCTTCTATTCTAGAGTAGGGTGCGAAACTTTCGCTGAGTCAGCTTGCCAATGACTGTCTTGCATCTGCGCTGTATCCGCTTTTCTTTGTACATTCATACTTCAAACTTTTAGGGCACACAAATTTTACTCCTCCGTCCTATGATAAATATGAATGATCACATGTCATTGCAGGGTCACCAGCTTGGGAGTGGCCTGCCATAGAAGTACATGCGTTAAAGGCGTGATAATAATTATTTACCAATTGCAGAGGGGAAAAAAACAGCTTCAGCGCTTCAAAATAGTTCTAAAAATGTGAGTTAGGGACAGAAACCACCAATGTAAGAGTGTTAATCAGTATAATCAGTATATACAAAATGTGAACAATAGCTATGATAAAAATTTACACTATATTATATTATGGTTTATTGAGAAAGATGGTAATATCTCCTTATATTCTAAGCTTTGCTGCAAAATTTTTATATGGTAGGATGTTTTGTGATACAACTGACCGTCCTACACTACACATGTGATAACTTGAACATTTTGAAATCACTGCTCCCAATGGTGAACAATACCTTTCATATGGGCGGCAAAGGCTGACGTTATCGCAGTGCCCCTGCAAACTTGCACTACCAAAATAACAAAATTAGTTCCTGTGTGTGTTGTGTTTTTTTTCCCAGTGCATACGCTCCAAGAGGCCACCATAATGATTACAGACCTAATAAACAAGGGACTTTCCTTCTATGAAAAACCATACATAATAAGGCAGAGACAATAATAGTGTGTTTAGAATTGGCAGGATTACCATTATACAACGCTCACTAATATTATTAGTGAGAGTTGTATAGGCCTAATGGTAATCCTGCCAATTTTCAACACACTACAGGCCAACGGTATTTAGGAAACATCAATACATCCTCATATTCTTCAATCTGTCTCTAAGTTCAAGAAGCTATAATGATTGTGAACAAAATCCAAGCAAACAAAAAATAAAAATTATATGTTCATAATAACCTCTGCACACGGAAAAACATGATGGAGGTTTACAAAGTATAAGCTTACGCAAAAAAACATGCATCACTTCATTTATTTGTTCTTGTCTTCATTTTCTAATCTCATCAAATTCAAATTTCTCTTCATTGCAGTAGGGAAAAGTTTGCATGTCAACGTCATAGTTAAAACATTTTCCTAAATAGTGTCCGAAATAAACTTTGACTACATTGTCTGAAAAAGCAGTGCTTATGATATTGAAATTTGATTACAGCAAAGTATGTGATAGGCCATTCAATTACTATGAGTTCATAATTATTGCCAAAATATTTGATTTTCTGGCAAAATTCTAGGAAATTTTAATCTTTAGTAGGGTAAATAGAAAAGTTGCTCAGTCAGATTCATTCATTTATATTGTATCACGTCACATACATGTACTTAAAAATGGATTACGAAATTGCAGCGGCTGTGTGTATATAGATGTTTAATGCCTGACAATGTTTGATCCGTGATAATCTTTGTACATACTGAAACCATGTGTGTTTCGCCGTATTAAAACTGTATATCATAAGATGTCAAAAATGATAATCCGATTATATTCAATCAACCGATAGGGTTTATTGGTAAGGCTTAAAAAGAAAGGTTTTTACAAGTGTTAATCTTTGCGTATGCCACATACAGGAAGGACATAGTATGGATAAGCTTTCTGAAGAAAAAGAGAAGAATGAGCCGTGGAATAGTGAAGGACTACTGTATACATACTTAGTTATCAACCGTAGTTCTTTGTCATTTTGTCAGAGAATTCTATAGGTTTCATAAAAAAAAAAGAGTTAATACCCTAAAGTAAATTAACGAAAGAGTTTACGTTTGGATGAATACTATTGTCACTATCATGATACAATAATAACTAAGTCATTTTCAGCTTTCCAACACCTAGATAATTTCAACCTAGAAAACATCACACTAAAAGCGTAATTTGAGAAAGGTTCGGGATTTCATCATCTAAAGCTCGCAAGTTTTATACGATGCTAATTAAATCTTTATCTGTCAACTCGGAAATGAATGAAGAGCGCCAGCTTTTGGTCCACTTTTGCGCCGCGGCGGCTGCTAGAATCCAAAACCGCTGCGGCATCGCAGTAATCCCTTCCCCATCAGCCGTCGCCACCGCAAGTAAGCTGCGTAAAAGCAGGCCCCACCTCTCTAGCTCTTCCCGTGGATGTGGTTGAGTAATCACAATCAAAGAATCGCTCGAGTTACCGCTCCTCCTGGGAAAAGGGTGCCGAAAATATTGAAAGTGAGGAAGGAATACCAAACGGCAGCGACGGAAGGAAGTCTCGGGAGCGAAGAACGTGTCACCCCTCCTACTCAACCAGACGACAGAATGGATGTACTTGAAGTAAGTTCGATCATGTTGTTTCTCAGACGAAAACAAAACGCGAAATAGTTCACATGCTTTCGCTCAAGTGAGTTTCGCTAATTGAGGGGTTTACCCGATTCCCCGCAGATCCCCAACAGAGCAGGCGGGGCGACAAGCTAGCGGGAAGGTGATAATAAGGCTGAGCGTGCCACATCAACCCTGCGTGAGAGGCGTGGAACTTTAGACTGGACTAAACGCACCCTTGTTTCATTCTCGGATTTTTCCTCTTTATATCTTTTTACGGCTGACTTGGCACGCAAGTTACACACACTTGTCATTTTAGTACACGAGGTTTGTGTGTTTATTGTGCTTCAGTGACTTAATATTCAATTTGATATTACACACCTTTATACAAATGTCAGTCCAGTGATGGGTGTAGGACCTATGGCTATTTATCTAACTGGCTGATTGATACTGTACCGATAGAACTTTGTCTAGTTGATGAGTGAAGTAGAGGTGTCTATGGTTAGAAACTTTATACCATCAAAATGAGTTGGCACAAAGGTTGGAAACTGTGATGTCTTAATCATTGATAGGTATCAAAAGGCTGGCTTTTTTAGGTAAATCAAGTCTGTTCCATAAGCCAAAAGATAAAACTTCCATTGTTATCTTGGTTCCCTGTTGAAAATATCTAGCTTGAGTGTTGACGGTAGCAAGAAATCGTGCTTCAGTATTGCTCAGCATGATGTGAATCTTTTATTGGTACTGTAGCTAGTGTGCTTTTTATTGTGTGTAACTAGTTACAGGTTCCAAGGCATTTGCTCCTGCGACAATTGCTCACATGAATATCTGCACGTTATTTAAAACCAAACATAAATTCTCCCCTCAAACATAAGCGTAACCCTCATCCTCACATCAAACTAAACCTGAAACCCAATCACAAACCTAACTCTAGCCCTAGGTCTTCAGAGAAAATGAGACTGTAGCGATTGTCGCAGGAGGAAATGTTGTGTCATTGTTATTTACATCAGTGTTTAATAGTACTACCGGGTACTCGCAATATACGATCTGCTTTTGTATAGCGTACAGTATCATGCACAATTCAATCACTCGTGTAGCAGTCCCATCTTTATCTTGTTAGCATTGCTAATAGAGCAGAAACCGTGAACTTCCCTCCTTTTTAGTCGCATTGTCTCCCTAAACTGCATGCCTGGCGGCTCAAACATCAAGGTAGACAGTTACATGCTGCACTTCAATTAATGACCAGCGTTGATTTCATTCAAAGTGTATTCCCAGCTACCACCGCATTATTTGAAGTTGAAAGCCAAATTAGGAACAGGTGGCTCCATGGTACAGTTTACTCACAAACCTCAGTTGTTGATCCATGCAATTTATAATAGACCGGTTTTAAGTCTCTGATTGCTGACTCATTGCTTGCAGTCTTGTTTCATTTTATACGGCTAGTCATGATATCGGGTTCACACTTTACAGGCGTTATTGATAATGGCTTCAGGTATCAAATGGAGAGCCTATTCATCTTGTGACTTCTTTATCTTCTCACTGACCGTTGATTCATTGTAAGTTTACAAAGAGGCATTTATCAGATGCAGCTGGTAGGCTGGTAAATTGAGGGGCAGTTCTAATGATCTCATTTTGTACAACAAAGAATTTTCATCTTTTACTAAGAAAACTGACTGTATAAGGCAACCTCATTGAGCAATTTACAGAGCAGTTTTCTGTGCTGAAAGTTTAGCATTGCTCTATTTCCATGATAATTGAAATCTGTGAGATTGTTTGCATTGAAAAATTACATGCGTACCTTGGCTTTGAACCAATATGAACATTAAACTTCTTGCAATAATACATGACCAACTTATCTCTGTCATAGGTAAATAGAAGAGGGTGTTGTAACCATGCAAATCAAAACCATGGCATATGATGGAAAATCTGGAGGGTGAAGATACATGATGTATATCACCAGTCCTGTAATCAATGATTATTGAGGTGATTATCAAATATCCTAACAGCCTGACCAATAAGGAGATGGAACTGATCCATACTTTGGTGAAAAGCTTGAGGAGTAGGCCTACACGAGCTGGGAAAACCCTCCCGTCCTTCAGACAAGACCTGCGACGGTGACATCACAAACTCCGAGCCTCTCGTGGATGGTTTACAGGAAGTGTCTGATCAGTGAGCTTTAGACTCCTGAGGGGAGGAGGGTTGTCACGGCGATGTGGCTAGGGGGGCTTGATGACATGTCGCGAGTCATCTTCCATCGCGCATTGATTCTCAATATCATGGTTATGATACAGTAGCTGCGTCGACAAGCCCCAGCCTAGATGTGATCTCAATCTTATGCTTGAATATTTGCCTGTTTCATGAAGAGGAACTTGTCACACTGTATTTATTGTAATTATGTTCACTTGATTTCGCCCAAGGATATTCTAATTCATGATCATTCAAGTTCTATCTCATATTTATGTCAATTATTTAATCAATACACACAAATGTGTGTGCTTGTTGCAGTGATTCTGCGTACTTTTCACACACATTACTGATTATTTACAAAGTACATTAGTGATAGTACACTAATACACCCCATGGTGGCATGTACCACTGAAAGAAGTCAGAAGAAGAAGAGGAAGAAAAAGAAGAAGAAGAAGGAGGAGGAGGAGGAGGAGGAGAAGAAGAAGAAGAAGAAGAAGGAAAAGATGATGATCATTCCATTTTTCAGTGGTTACCCTAAAACAATCCATTGCCTTGTAGTAATTCCAGTGCGACTTCCACTCTACCCTACAGTAATATGACCTGCCATAAATGTATGGGTAATTCACTTTCCTCTATGTATAGAACCACTCCTAGAAGGACAGTGCCAGATCTAGAGCCGAGGGCAATCAAAGTTTTCTGAATGGATATGCCTGCATGTAAGGCACAAGACGTCTGGGAGGTGGTGTCGGAAATATCACATGACCTTGTGGCAGGCACAACTGGTCTTCTGTATGACTAAAGGCAGCCACTCATATTAATGTCATCAGTTGGGCAACTGTTGTTTCTAAGGCAGGGAACACACACACACACATACATACCATGAACTTCTGAGGTTCAAAGGGAATAGCATTCCTTATTGTCTCACAAACTTCTTTCTAAATGTTTTCTTGTAGTGTATGTCGTCATCCATTAATAAATTGAGAAGCACCTAGAGAACGCAGGCCTACACCAAGCCACTCAATTCTACCCATAATGTGATTTCCACCCTATGTACATTGTAGACGCACTTTGATATCATCTGCAATATTAAATTCCATGACAATCAAAAGTAATCCTCATAATAGCATGTGGAATCACATTGATTTCAAATAGTTGTTAGTTTAATAGCTGTTAAGAAATTATGTCCTTATTTCCAATGATAGAGAATCCTTCAAAAAATCCCCCCCCCCCCTAAAAAAAGATTCCTGGATCTAGACAGTGATCTGGATCACTACCAAAATTTAATCATCTTTTCCTTGTGTCATTATCAACTTGTCCTTAAAATTTCATCAAAATCCATCTGGAACTTTTTGAATGTATTTTGCAAACAGACAGAGAAACAAACAAACCAATACTAGCAAAAACATCCTCCTTGACAGAGGTAAAAAGGAGGAAAACAAAGGAAGAGGGGTATCCTGTCTTTGTAAAATACCAGCCAGCACTCTTAATTTCTATTCATTTCTCTCTTTTTTGCCATCAAGGTTTCATGAGCATTGTCTTTGATAAAAAAAAAAAAAAAAAAATTGTTGTAAGAGACTGCTCAATCCGGAATCACTTTCAAACATGCTCTGTTTACTAAAATTCTACATGAAAGCAGTCATTTTCCTTTTGTCTACTTTAAGATTATAGTGACAGCCACGGCACAGTACAATCCATGATGCTAAAAACTTAGGGCTAATGATCAAAATTTTTGCACCATGTGGTTTGGATCTCAAACTATCATTTGAATGACATGTTTCTGAGTGATATGGTTTATATTTATAGGAAAACAGGCTGAAGGTCTGTATTTATCAATAAAACTGTAGATTTATCACTAGAACAGCAGATGAATGCTGAATAACGATGAATCTAGCATACGCTTCAGGGACAACAAAAAAGAAAAAAGAAGGTTCTGTGCAGCAAAGCATGTGGAATGTGTGAGAGAAACAATTTTACTATAATCCAGTGCTATTATTGAAAGGCTCGGGCCTGTACAAAAGTGTCCTTGATTTGCAGTTTAGCTTGTAAGTGTATGGAGTTCTAGTAATCTTGTATTGAACTGTATGTTAAAAGGTGTATGTTAAGCCCTGTGCTGAAACTTGTCAGGATTGAAAGAAATCAGTGTGTAAATTTGAGTTTGCTTGCCCTTCATTATTACCCTTGCCAAATGTTGTGCAGTACATATCAATGCTCTTGCTTAACAAGATATGATAAATATATGTTGGTATATTCCTAAACAGAGCTCTGATTTAATGAGGTCCACTTCTAATTGTACAGAGTCATTTGCTGAAGCAGATATTGGCCGGGGATGAGAAGTGGTACATTTGTTATAATAGATTTAAAGGGAAGATAAACCCCAAGAGCAATGTGGATTGAGTGAAAGCAGCAACATTAGTAGAACACATCAGTGAAAGTTTGAGGAAAATCGGACAATCGATGCAAAAGTTATGAATTTTTAAAGTTTTGGTGTTGGAACCGCTGGATGAGGAGACTACTAGAGGATATGACGTATGAGTGGACAACAATACAAAGAAAATATAAAGGAAATTCAACAAAAATTCACTTTTCTAGAATCATGAAAGAGCAATGGACCAACCTCTTTCAGAAAGCAGGGGGAATAATTGCTACCCTTAACATATGTCAATATCAAGTTGATGGAATTTGTAATTTTCATGAAAAATGGATTTTTGTAGAATTTTCTTTATATTTTCTTGGTATTGTTGTCCACTCATACGTCATAACCTCTAGTAGTCTCCTCATCCAGCGGTTCCAACACCAAAACTTTAAAAATTCGTAACTTTTGCATCGATTGTCCGATTTTCTTCAAACTTTCACTGATGTGTTCTACTAATGTTGCTGCTTTCACTCAATCCACATTGCTCTTGGGGTTTATCTTTCCTTTAAGTATCTTAATTTAGTGATCTATGAAAAGACTGGTGATTTTGTGTACTGGTAGGTTCTCTGTAATTACTGCTGATGGAATTCTAAAGGAGACCTTCTTACTTTGGTAGTGTGTAATTCTGTGCAGGAATCCTTTTATTTTGTATTATGTCTTTAAAGTAATTTTCTCTGAATGCCCCTCCCCCATCCCAACATAACCCACTCTCCTCATACACCCCCACAACCACCACTTTCCCTTCTTGTATTGTAGTTTGTGTTGACTTTGAGTAGCAGACATGGTGTAAACCCTCTTGTACTTTCAGTCAGTTCACACGTGAATGGTCAACATAATTAGCTGGATTATACAAGAGTTTGCACAGGCCCTCCTTGTGCTGGTATGTAAATGTCTGAGGATGCTGTCTACTGTTACACCCATTGAAAGATGTCTTTGTTTGCACACCACTTTGAAAGGTGAACACACTCATCGAAAATTGTCCTGCTGCAGTATTTACCTGAGCAACTTGTAATGCTTCAGAAAGAGCTTTGGTTACCACTTGCCATTCCGTGCCTCTTCACTGTTTTTCATTTCTCCATGACCGACCCAATTCAGGCTATTTTTGGCCGAGTGCCTCCTTTGATACAGACAGTGTTTAATTGCATCTAAGGAGTCTTGGCGGCTTACTGGTTCACTATTGTGTGGAACATTGACCCATATATGAAAAACAGAAAGATTTGCAAAAACCTGATGAAAAAGAAAATAGTCCACTTCTTCAAATGAAAGGATCAAGAAAATTAAACCCATTACCAAATCTATTGCCAGTGAAAACATCTAAAGATGCTATCATCGGGATCTGTGACATTTGAGTGTGCACAGTGGTGTGAAAGAAATATCAGCTGCCTTGGACACAAATCATTCTATGCCCTTTCTGTGAATAAACATCTCTTCTTTTCGCTGGTCCAGGGTGCTACAAACCCTTTAACCTGTGTGCCCAGGACAACTTTATTCATATGTTTGGCAAGCAAAATAAAATGGGTACAAATTGCCAGCTAGATGTATTTGGATGCATAATATCTTAACACAGCAAACTTTTCTGGGTAGAAACATTTTTAGAAACAAGTATTTGAACCATGCTTTGTGGTTTAAATTTTGCTATAAATGGTAGCAGTGATTGCAAACACGGTTTTTAAAACATGGTGTTGAAATGCACTGGACAAGTGATTCAAAGTGGTGTTTTCACTTTATATTAGAAACAAGGTTTTAAAAGTCTAATTATGCAAAGTCTGTGATTTGAAGCACAGTTTCTATGACATCATAGTTGTGCACCATTTTTTTACAAATCTAAATGCTAAGGGACAAGCTATGCATTAACCGTTGAGGATGAGTCCTGAGTATACTCGGACAGGTGTCTATGGGAAATGCGTGTTGTAGCAAAATCAGTCCGTCCTCAATGGATTAATGACACAATGGCACAGTCTGAGTGAGCGAGACAGAGACATGTTTGAAATAAACTCTTATGAATGCTCCTCTGTCAAAACCATGTTTCTTGGTACTCAAAATCTCATTAACGCAGCTTTTGACACTTGCCCAAATGCTTTATTCTGGCAAGTGGGATGATTCTTTTTATATTGCCCTGTGGTTATCAGTTAATTACTTTAGGCATTGGCAAATGCTTATTATGAGCACTATTATTCATTTTAACCCGTTGAGGACGGGCAACTTTTGCTATAGCATAATGCATTTCCCATAGACACCTGCCGTAAGAATACTGGGACTCGTCTTCAATCGGTTAATAGTTGGTGCATTGTGGTGGCATGTAGCTAAATTCAAGTGATGTTAGTTTCTGTTTTCATCAGATTCTGTAGATAGTCATTGAATGCTGAGAGATTAGTTAATGCTTCAAGGGAAGGTAAACCCAAAGAGCAATGTGGATTGAGTGAAAGCAGCAACATTAGTAGAACACATCAGTGAAAGTTTGAGGAAAATCGGACAATCGATGCAAAAGTTATGAATTTTTAAAGTTTTGGTGTTGGAACCGCTGGATGAGGAGACTACTAGAGGATATGACGTATGAGTGGACAACAATACAAAGAAAATATAAAGGAAATTCAACAAAAATTCGCTTTTCTAGAATTATGAAAGAGCAATGGACCAACCGCTTTCAGGAAGCAGGGGGAATAATTGCTACCCTTAACATATGTCAATATCAAGTTGATGGAATTTGTAATTTTCATGAAAAATGGATTTTTGTAGTATTTTCTTTATATTTTCTTGGTATTGTTGTCCACTCATACGTCATAACCTCTAGTAGTCTCCTCGTCCAGCGGTTCCAACACCAAAACTTTAAAAATTCATAACTTTTGCATCGATTGTCCGATTTTCTTCAAACTTTCACTGATATGTTCTACTTATGTTGCTGCTTTCACTCAATCCACATTGCTCTTGGGGTTTATCTTCCCTTTCAGATATATCTAATATGACCAAAAAACAAACAAACAAACAAACAAACTATGAAACTATGAAACTCATTCTCATGATCAACGCTATTATCAAATCTGTTGAAGTGAATGTTGCTTTGCATTCCGTTTGGGTTTGGTGATTAATTTGAGCCTGCTGTGTTGGGCTGGGCTTCGATTTGAACTCAGAAAGACGTCATTTCTAAAATAGCTTCTATCTACTGCCATGTTCACTTTGTACACAATGTACATGTAATTCTACACAATACTAAAGTCCCATTTCATTTGCTGATGTGTTTTTTCTGACCTTGTCTTAATAATTACCATGTACAATAGCTGTTTTCTGATCTTGAAGTGCATGGGACAGTGGAAGTGGAGTGCTAACTGAGTACTAGTTCAGTTTCATCAGCTGTTCTTGTTTTTTTTTTTTTTGTTTTTTTTTACATTGGTCTGAACTTCAATTTGAAAGCCAGGGTCACTCCCCCCCCCCCAGTTGCTCATTTTCAATGCATGTCATGCAAGAATTTCTACTTAACCCATTGAGGAGGAGTCCCAAACTATGTACGATACTTGGGCAAGTGTCTATGGGAAATGCATGTTGTAGCAGAAGCAGAATGAGCCCATCCTCAATGGGTTAACATTTCATCTCTTTTGTTGTCTGACTGTAGCAATTCAATGCTTGTGGGATGCCATTTTTATGCCTCCGCAACGAAGTGGCCGGAGGCATTATGTTTTCGGGTCGTCCGTCCGTCCGTCCGTCCGTCCGTCCGTCCGTCCGTACGTCCGTCCGTACGTCCGTCCGTCCCGTTTTGTTTTTGTCGATATCTCAAGAACCGTGTGGTGGTTTTACATCAAACTTGGTATGAGGGTATATCCTTGGGGGATAATACTTTGTGTGGATTTTAGGGTCACAGGGTCAAAGGTCAAAGGTCACAGGTTATTTTGTGAAAAAAAAATTGAAATTCCACATATTTCTCCATATCTCACAGATGGTTCAAGGTATCTTCATAGAACTTAGTATATATGCTTGTACCGATGGGCAGTGATTATCTAGGGAAGTTGGGGGTCATGGGTCAAAGGTCAGGGGGTCAAAGGTCAAGGTCAACTCCTCAAAATATCACTACTTTCCTTAAAATGCAATATGCCTGAAGGTTTTTTTTTTTTTTTTTTTTTAAACTGGATGTATGGCATGTATTACCCAATATATATTTTTGGGGAAGTTTCTTGCCAAAAGGTCAAAGGTCAAAGGTCAAGTGAAAGTGCTAAATTGCACTTTTTCCTCCATATCTCGAAAGTAACTCAAGGTATCATCATGAAACTTACATATTTATGCATGTTCTACCTAACAGTGATTCTCTGTGGAACTGTGAGGTCAACGGTCAAAGACCAGGTTTAGATAATGCTATTTTCCCATTTGATACTGAAATTATACTCTTTCTCAATACCTTGAAAATTACTCAAAGCATAAACTTATAAAAGGGTCAAAAGTCAAGTAGAAATCATTACTTCCCCAAATACCTGCACTCTGACATTTGAATAATTCATCCAATTGAACCTAGTTCTAGGAAAGTGAACATTCAGCACATTTGTGGCAAACCTGTCATTTTAATATTTTGCCAATTGTGTGAAACTGTCATCACACATTGTCAAGACATTGTACTATAGACCTATTAGGAGAACCATGCATGATGGCGGAGGCATATCATTTGCTGTAGCGATATATCTAGTTCATTGTTGTATTTTCTTTTGTCTTGGCAGATCAATTCTAATTTTTCATTGTCCTTTGCACATTGTGCCACTTTGAATTATTGCAACATAATTGCTCTTGAGTGTCCCATTTCTTGTTTCATGATTTGAATTGGTGTTTCTATGGGATCATCTGTCAATTCACACTCTTTTTGTTGCTGCTTTTCTGTATTTCAGAGCCAAGGAATTGTACTGTCGGAGGCGCAGTTTGCAAGTAAGTCCCACAGTGACCAAAAATCTGGCCAGATCTAGTGTCCTGTGCTCTCGTAAAGTTGCATGCGAGTAATCTAGATGCTTGAATGCTGTGCAGAAACCTATAGAACAATTTGACTGCATTTGATATGCTCAGCTTTGTGTGTGCTGTAGAATTTATTTGTTTCCTTGCAAAATACTGTCACATTGCCAATTTGATGTTGAAGTATCATGCTAACATTATAGCAAACAGTTTAAGAGTCCTGATAATTCATTTAAACATTGTGCTTTAAAGGAGATTCATAGAAGTCTTATTTTATGGATAATTCCATCAAAGCCAAGATTATGTTGTACCAGATAGTAATTATAAACTGACCTACAAACTGCTCATACACACTTCAGAAACTTTTAAAAGATAGTACCATCGTTTAACAGATAGGGTGCATCATGCAGGGAAGCTTCCAATTGTGTCACAGTCCAAGGAAAAAACTTTGATTGAAATACAGGTGGTACAGTCAAACCCATCTATAGCAGCCAAGGGAGATGAAAAATGTGGCCATTATAGACAGGGGGCCACTATAGACAGGTCCACTTTCTCTCTGAGGAAATTGTTTTTAGTGGACATATTAATAGTGGACATGTATTAAAGTGGATGGTCACTATAGACAGGTGGTCACTAACACAGGTTTGACTGTAGATGGGTTTGCATCAATTGACTGACAGTGCAAGTCCAATCAAGGTGCTAGAGCAGTCGGTAGGGAAAGTTACAATGTGCACTCAGTGGGCGTGGTGCTGCTGGGTAGGCAGAGTACGTAGTGTCTGGGGAGTGGTGGGGAGGGTGGGGGGGGGGGGGGGGCAGGGAGGGGTGTTGGTAAGGGTCTGAGGATTACAGGGGAGTTTAGCTCCATGCATGATTACTGCTTTAACTGTTCAGTCAAGTATCTTGTTTTCAATGGCAAACAAGTGACCATTACATAGATTTAAAGGCCTCCTCCAGCATAAAGAGGCTACTGTGTTGTTGTGAAATGAATCACATGTATACGCATATCACCAGAAAGGGTTAATGTAGAAAACAAGCTATTTTCAGCAATATAGTCTTAAAGGTAGGTCCAGATTTAGTGTTTTGAATGTTTGTTTGTTTGTTTGTTTGTTTTTAGATTTCCAAGGCTGCTTACTTTAGTTGCCTTGAACTCTGTTCCCATTTTTATACCCTCGTCAAACGAAGTTTGAAGGGGGTATATAGGAATCAGCGGACGGTCGGGCGGTCGGGCGGTCGGTCTGGCGGTCGGGCGGTCGGTCTGGCGGTCGGTCGGGCGGTCGGTCGGTCGGTCGGTCGGGCGGTCGGTCCGTTGCAAATCTTGCGTCGCGAACTACTTCCTCAGTTTTCAACCGATTCCCATAAAACTTGGCACAGATGTGTGCCTTGGGTTGTAGATGTGCAAGACGTATTTTTTGACAGTACCCAAAAGTACGTTGCCATGGTAACGGCATATTATGGGCAAAAATGGGTACAAATCTTGCGTCGCGAACTCCTCCCACAGTTTTTGATCAATTTTTATGAAATTAGGTACAGATGTTCATCTGAATATGTTAATGTGCAAGACACATATTTCCGCAGTGGCAAAAAGTGCGTTGCCATGGTAGCGGCATGTTATTGGTAAAATGTAGGGCAAAATGCTTCATGGCAAAACTGCTTCATCAGTGTTCTTCCAATTCTCATGGAATTCATATTGAATGTTTATCTTAGGATATAGGTCAGCATGACACATTTCTTGACAGTGACAAAAAGTATGTTGCCATGGTAACAGCTCACATATTATGAGCCAAAATGATGGAAAATTTTGTGTTGCAAACTACTTCCTCAGTTTTTGCCCAATTTCCATGAAACTTGGTACAGATGTGTGCCTTTGGTTGTAGATGTGCAAGACACATTTTTCGACAGTACCCGAAAGTACGTTGCCATGGTAACGGCATATTAATGGCAGAAGATCAAGGAAAGATCTTGCGGATTTAACTACTTCCTCAGTTTTTTGACCAAAGCTTATGAAATGTTGTTTTGACCAAAGCTTATGAAATCAAATGTTGTTTGGCGGGGGTATAACCAGTCGCTGTAGCGACATTTCTAGTTTCATCATATGTACATACAAGATTTTTCTTAACTCTTTATGTGCCACGTTCGCACATCCGACTTAGTCGACGGCGTGCCACCTTCGCATATTCTGCTCAAACCCACAAACCTGCCCAAACCGATCGATAAATTGCCAAATGCTGCAGTTCAATGAAAGCTTTTCTTGCGCTTCCGTTCATCTCACTTATGGCTGCCATTTTATGTTGTAATTGACTATCAAGCAATGTTTCCTAACATATTTGCATTTAAATTCTTGTGTGCAAAGGTCATGCCTTTACAGTAATGGCCATAGCTAATGGTCATTTCAAAGAAAAGTAATCATCGATTTGTCATGCAATTTTAATCAAAGCAAAGCTTAGCATTTTCTCTGCAACTTTGCTCGATATATGTCCATCTTAACATAAATCTATAGAAGTTACATAGATTTGAAAGACAGAATGTTTTCTAAAAGCATGATTACGGTGGTGTCTCAGAATAATGTAGCGCACAGGGGGTTTGGTTGTATTGCTTTGGTCTGTAGGAGCTACACGTAACATTGTTTAGTTTACACAATGTAATGACTCCTATCGATCACTGAATGTGTATTGATTGCCTTGAATGAGCCTCTTTCATTCCATTAACAAAAATCTGATTATCGTCCCCTGTAAATTAGTTCTCTTTTATGGAAACTCTTTAGCTGACCCATTCAGTGCCACTATTTTAAACATCATTACTCCAATCAGACGGGAAGAAAGAGTCCCTTTAAATATGACTACGGCACAACCTCAGCCCCAGTTCTTGGTGAATGAAAGACTTCCTCAGTAACAAGAACATGTTTGAGTAGAAAGCAAGTTACACTCTACTGTAACTCCCAGGAGATCAAACAGTTCTCAAACTATTTCAGAAGAACCGATAATTGGCTGGGATATTCAAATAAATGACCAGAATGTGGAATTAATAGACTGGTGTTAAGCCGTGAGCTGTTCAGAAAAAGTTCTGTATTTTTTCTCCCCCTCCCCCCAAGAAAAGGAGGGTACTGAGAGAAACGGGTATTCTCGGAGGGATCAACTTGTGGCACAGTTATAAAAGAAGCTTTAGCACCAGAACGTAAATACATGGGACAAAAAGGCAAGCTTGATGGAGTCTGATTTCAAGTCCTTTTCACTTTTAAGACTTGCTAGCCTAATTTCAAGACTTTGATATGTGTTATTCCAATACAATAGTTGTCATGGTGGTCATTGAATTGCATGCCATCAAAACTTTATTTTTAAAATGTCAGATAGGCTCCTGGATTTCCTCCTTTTTTTTTTTTTTTTTTTTTTTTACTGATTGGATAGACCTTTCTAGGAATCATATGATAGAAGAAATAATGCTGTTTTAATAAGTGCTTCGAGAATATTTCATTTTGATACATTGATATATTTTCTGAGTTACGCCAATGAATTCTTGTGCACTGGGGATATTTGTGGAGAGAAATTTGTAGGGGAGAGCCAACACTGGGAGTGTTTACATTTTGAACAGTTTTTGGGCAGTGAGACAATATAGGATGCTGTCAAGGAAATGTATGATAATAATCGGCCTGAGCTGAGTAGTGATTAGCCATTTATCTCCCTCATTTAACAAAACCTGTTCATAACAGACAGTCAACACACACTGACATAACAATTAAGGACTTTAGCATGGCTTTTTCTGAAGATGATAGAATATTTCATGAAAGAAGAGAATAAAAAAAAAAGAAAGGCTGCCATATTTTTTTTTACACATGGAGCTACTTAAATAAAATGGAACTTATTAATATTATTTTGTCTATATGCTTATGGAATTTTGAAAGTGACTTAATATTCTGCATAGGAGTTCAGTTTTGGGATAGGGTGGAACTGTTGTGCAAATGTGCATCAAAGCTTTCTTCACACACCTGAATATAACAGCACTCTAATAAAGATAATTTATAATTAGACAATTAGATAATTAGACATGCAGTTTGTGTACATAGTCACACAACCATGAATAAAGTCAGGAACTGTATCGCGATCCGTGTCAAAACGAGTAAATAAGAATGTCTTCATACAAGTTGCATAGCAAAACAACTGCAGTACTATTTTGGAAAAGGCAAATTAGACACAAATACATGCAGTTTTGATGCAGAAAAAGAGCAGATATTAATAGAAGGAACTCTAATCTTTCCCTAAAAGTAATTTTTTTTTTTTTCTGGTCAGCACAACACAAATAAACAAAATCTAGGCCACAAATGTAGACAGTCTTGTCTACATTTTGGGAACTTGGTATACCCGGTTCCTGTGATGAGTTGATGTAATGGGTACCAGGTTCCAGTAAGGAACAGGTTAATAGGATTAAGTCTCATCAGCACACAGCAGATAAGGATTGTTTGGTGACTCATTATATTAATTAGCTAAGCTCACACACAAGTTATCAATTTATCAGTTTTTGCATCACCATGCAAAAATCAATCTTATATGCCACTGTTCACACCAACTAAAAAGATCACTCGGTTCTGAATGAAGTGCTCAAATTGTGATTATATGATGGTTAGATATTACTATTAAAGTGCGGGACCCCAAGAATTGCGTTTTAAACCACATTCGTAACGCAATTCAAAATGCATTTTGAAATGTGATTAACTCTCTCTCCAGTTAGATTTAAATGCCACCTCAGTTTCCACAAAATTTATACGAATGTGCAGGTTTGTATTGTATTCCTTTGTTGGACATATTTGCTGACAAGCAATTCTATTCTTACAGCAGACCTTTGCTGTAGTTGTTATCGAATATACTGCTTTGGGCAATGAGAAAAATTTATTCATCGAAGAACCAAATTATCTGCTGACTGGTTCCCTTTAATGCTTATTCTTCCTGTTGTACAATGTAATGCATTCACTAGTGCTCCAAGTAATGATCGTGGAGTGAATGTGTGAATAGATGTGAGAAGCAGACATTGGTTTCACTGTTCATTCCTTTGATAGCCGTATTCAAGCTCAAAAATTATTCCAATTTTATCTTTTTCACACACACACACACACACACAAATGAAACTCTTCTCCACTTTTTTTGTCCTCTTTTTACAGAAGGGGGCTAGGGTTGGAAAATAAAATTAACTTTTTATTTGAATATAGGCCCCTAGTCCCGTGAATAATTATTTCTGTTACATTTTTCTCTATCTTGTGATCTCTGTCGCTTCGTCATTTATTGAAGACAAAGGAACCTAGCAGTCATGATGTTAGCTCCAGATACAAGAGACGTATGTTTACATAAAGAATGATATTGAAAGAGATAATTACGGTGCGGAGAGACCGCAGGGTGCGTATCAATGGCATGAATCAGTTTAAAGTACACTGATAAGTCATGTGTGTCATATGGCAAAACTCTCCTGCCTAACAGCCATCTATCATATATCAGGGATATGAAGAGATCATTGATTGTTGCTTGTGGTAATGAACTTTAAGGTGATAGGGTGCATCACTACTTCACTCCATTTATCACAGATTTAACAGGGTGCTCTGTCCAAGGACTTATAGATTTGGTTGTTTTTGGAGGGAGTTGTCTTTACTCAGGCATTGGTTTGTCTCAGTTCTACATTTTTGTAAATTGTACATCAATGAGTTTTCACAGATTATGTTGCTCAAGTGCGTAGGTGAGTGATAGAAGTTTTGTGTCAAAGTTTTACGCAAAAAAAAAAGAAAAGAAAAAGAAAAGATGATACAAATGCAGATCAGGGCTTTCATCTATCAATATATCTTTTGTCATTGATGACAAAGAATAATTTTCCATGCTCCATTTAAAGATAATAAAAAGTTCTGGTACCTCAAAAAGTGTCCTTGAATTTCCTTGTCTTAGTTTGTGTTTCAGGTTAAAGTACCTTTCATATAACTAACACTGTGAGACTTACTCGCCCCAAAGTGCTCTCATGTCTTAGTAATCATGCAATTAACTGCGACCAGCAGCCCCATACGCATAGCGACCAGCAGTCCCATACGCATAGCGTAATCGGGCTTCGCATTGTAGCATTCAGGATCATGACAGATTTAGTATCGCAGGGTAAATGTTAACTTAAAATCCCATAAATTCTTCAATTTGAAGACTTACCAATTAAGTTGAAGTATTGAAAACAGGCTTCGGGCAACGTTTGGTTCTGCCTATAGTCCCTTTCTGTTCGAATTGATGACTGAATGTGACTCGGTCGACAGGACCTGAGGAGAGCTACATACAGTACACTGAATACCACAGCCAGTGCATGCGAACACATCACATGCAGCCCGCACACAAATTTCAAATCCATGAACGGATAAGATGTTTGTGTGCGCATGCGCTGGCCATGGCATCCAGTGTGTGTAGCTCTCCCAAGGTCCTCTCGACCGAGTCACATTCAGTCATCAATTCGAACAGAAAGGGACTATTGACAGAACCAAACGTTGTTCGAAGCCTGTTCTCAATACTTCAACTTAATTGGTAAGTCTTCAAATCGAAGAAATGTTTGGATTTTAAGTTGACATTTACCCGCGATACTAATTCTGTCATGATCCTGAATGCTACAATGCGAAGCCCCATTACGCTATGCGTATGGGGCTGCTGGTCGCAGTTAGCTATGCGTACAATGGGCTGCACCGGGCTGCACGCTGCTGGTCGCAGTCAGTGGTTTCGTACAATATTTATCGACGCTGTACAGCGTTGGCTCTGGTACGAAACCATTATTGCATGATTACTAAGACATGAGAGCACTTTGGGGCGAGTAATTCTCACAGACAACGTACTTTAACCTGAAACACAAACCAAGACAAGGAAATTCAGGGAAGCTTTTGAGGTACCAAAACTTTTTATTATCTTTAAGCACACTGCTAAGATCTATTGCTACAGCTGAAATGGTTAACCATGGAAACCAGTGGGCACACCTTCCTCCTTGAGAGAAGCAGGAGTTTCTCATGTGAGCATTAATACGCACTCCATAACAAACAGGACAGGTCACTGGAAGTGTGTGCCGTGTTCACGTTGAGACCATTTTGCGTCCTTTCACGATGGTGTCGTGCAACCTTAATTGGATGTTGTGTTTCCCTCGCTGGGCTGTCTAGCAGGATTTTTACCTCAGACTTATACCAGACTAACCCCAGACTCCTGAGTCCCCATCGTCTGAGGTAAACACGCCTGACTACGGAGGTAGTACAATATTTTGGGGGACTCTAAATGGGGTAGTAGACACCCCTCCATCCTACAGCTCCCACAGCCATTTATCATCATCCCAGGGACCGCATCCATTGACAAGGTTTCCATTGTCTTCAAATGGGATGAGAGCCAATTCACGATGTGGTCTCATTTCACATGACTGATTGCCCATCTTTTCAACTCCATCATACCGGCACATCTTTTGATTGGACAAAGTATCCGATGATACAGGTTATGTACCGTGTACAAGGTGGGTGCATTTGTGTTGCACGATGTCTATGCTTTCAAAGGTTAGCATAATTTTTTTGTCCAATGGTTTGACTTCAAGCAGTAGTTCAGTAGAAAGCATCTTGCATGTCACAAGTCACCAAAGGGATCAGGAGTATTCAAGCTCTTTTTTTTTTTTAAATAGAAGTTCAGTGATAATCTCTGTAGCTATATGTCAGCTATAGCTGAAACTGCTGATTGCATAGTTAAGGGCAGCTGTTTTTTTTTTTTCAGTATTCTTTCACAAAATTGTTTCTCCCAAGAACAGAAAGGGCACATATGTTAGTCAAGGCATTGCACCATACATTCACGATCAATTAAAACAATTTGTGGCATGAAATTTTAGCGAGTTGCCTCTAACATTCAATGCATAAAGTGTAGACAAGAACTTTCCCATGCATTTTAATTTCGCGAATTTTGGCTCTCAAGAAATTTGCGAAATTAAAGTGCACGCGAACATTCCTCGTTTTTTGCAGTAACTGGCAAACAATCAGCCGGAAGTACACATGCAAGCACTCTGAAAAGCAAAAGAGAAACATGCTCTGATATGAACTATATCTATAGGGCCTATGTAACAACATACCAAGGTTGTCTCATGTATTCATTGCAAGAGAAGCGAGCTATTGTTGCATCTACCACCGGGAAGAAAGCCCCAGTAAAAAGAGATTCTGCTGAGGCCTCAATCTGACTTCCTTGGAATAACTGAATTTTTGCTACCAGCATTCAACAGTAAAAATAGAAATAAGTGATGTTTGAAACTTACATGGATGTTTGCTGATAAAAGACCACTGAATAAAGAGTAACAAGTGAAAAGAAAGAATATCACCTGGAGAGGTTTTGAATATTTTAATGAAATAAAGTTGAAATGTAGGCATTTATGCAGAAGCACCTTGGAAGTGTACCCTTTAACACGCCTGAAGCTACCACCACCATGTTAAGGTTCCTTTCAACAACATTGTATATTATCTCTGGTCATAAATGTCAACTTCAGCTGTTTCTGAGTTGTGTGCAGCCAGAGAATGAAAGAGAAAGAAGAAAGAGAGAACATTATAGACAATGTTGGCAGAACTAAAATGACCGATTAATGAAAAAAGGATGGGCTGCTATGTGGGGAAGGGGCTTTAATATGATAGTGTGATTTGAAACCGGCAAAGTTAATGTTCTTAGAAACACACACAGTCAAACATTTTAAAACTCTTCAGTTGCCCTGCAGTTTCAGTGCATATAATGTATTGTCCAGTCACTAGTCACCAGTCACCAGTCACTAAACTGAAGAACATAATCCAGTCTGGGTTTTGTGCAAGGACAATGGTACTCTTTTATCAGTTATTGAATGATAACCACGGTAACCTGCCATGAATTAAAACCACAAGACTTGCCCGCAGTATAATAGATTCAGCAATTTTTTTTTTACTTCTTATTCCCAGCCTCAGTCGTTTCATTATTTTGCTTGAAACCTTAGGAACAATTGATGTGCTCTTTGTGTAGAATTCTACAGGCTGATGAATTTCTTAAGATTTTATTTCAATCAGCCCTTTTGCCCACCCTCGAAGGGGAAGAAAAGCTGTTTTTAAAGTCTTTGAAGATTTAGAGGGTAAAGACCCAAGGTTCTGCACGGTAGAAAAGTGGAGGAATGTTCCTTGTGTTTGCAGTGTAATGTTACACAGAATAATGTAAACTGTATGTGCCTCTTTTTTTTTGGGGGGGGGGGAGGAGATTACATGATCATGTTTTCTGAAAATGATATGGTATCAAAAATTTGATATATTGCAAGCATTTGGGAAATGAGAAGGAAGAAAAGAGAGAATAAAAAGGGAAATCTTTTTATTTTTTTCAATGTATACAGACATTGCCCAAGTAAAGCACAGCAGTACAAGAAATTTGTGTGAATGTTTCTTGTTTGGTGAAGCAGTTTTCCAGGAGTAGATTTCTTGATGAAGTGTCCCTGCTATATAGTGGTTAGGAATACAAACAGCCTATTAATGAGTCATAACTTCAAACAAAAAAGGGCCAGCAGGATGTTAGTTGTGCTTGATGTTGATATACCGGTATGCTGATGCCTACCAAACAGCCAACTTTTAACCGCAAAAGTGGCCTTCTCTAAAGAAATTTGCATTGCTTGACTTGGAGTTGTTATATATCAATTTTATGACATCTCCCTGTGCATGACAAACCAAAGTCACATCAAAATCTGAACTAAAGCAGTGATAATAATGATATGCCACAGCAAGTAGGCCTACATGCAGTGACTTGAGGAACTCTAAAGGAAGATCTGATTTGCCTAGATGGTAAAGTTCATGTGAAGTATTTGATTGATTGCTTGTTATTGAATTTCAGGCATTATATGCAAACTGTCTGAACTTGAGATGAACACTGTGATTTCCCCCCAGAGATTGGGCAATCTATCAGAGTTCTTAAAATGCTCTCATTGTTAAACAGTGATTGATGCCGGAACTGTATTAGAGATGTCGCTTTATAGCCTGCTCTCAGTCTTGCGTGTTGGCCCTATAGTCATTGGTTTATGTCGTTCCTCATTTGAAACACACTGGAAACGTTCATTAAAGTCAACAGGCCTGTCGAGCAAGAGCTGCGTTGTTTCTGTGTACCAAATAAAGATGGCTCCTCATGCTTTATGACACTGAGAATATCACCCGTGGATTGAAGAAAAAATAAATGGTCTCATCAGCAAGAAGCAAATGGCAGGCTCAATTTTATTAGGGTACTGTAAAAGTGGATATGTTTTCGCGCGACTAATGTTTTGCGCTTAGCAGGGTAAGAAGAGTTTCGCGTGTTTTCAATTCCTCGGAATCGAGACCTCAACTACGGGAACATATGGCAAGCAAAAATATTCGCATGCTTTTATTTTCTTGCTAGTTTCTGGTTGCGCAAAATGTGCGAAAATGTCAACACTGCGAACATTTCCACTTTTACAGTATACACTACCTGTAAATGGAAACATTTAAATGTAATTTGTTACAAAAAATCTTTATGCTAACATTTCAGGCATAGATTTTTTTATTTTTATTTGTTTTAAATTGGGTATTAAAGCTTACCACACTACTGTATACACTGACTAGTTTGCAAGGCTTTTATGTTCACAAAGTTTGGGGGTTGGGTGCTATTCGCAAATTTAAACACATGCAAAAAAAATATTAACTCTGATCCAGACATGAATGTGATGTACATGCATGCATACATTTCTCCGTTCAGTCATGTACTCCACAATCTCGAATTTAACCATTCATTAAATTATCAGGAAGTCGCGATTTGCGAAAAATTAGACTTGCTAAATACATGGCGTCTACAGCATGTGCGCATACTCAGGCATGCTCAGGGTCATGCTCCAGTCGTACTTTATTTGTGCACATCAGTCTGGAGATTTAAAGCGCTTCATTTGCAGCCAAGGGATTTTTTTTTTTTTCGTGTGTAAACTGGGTCCAATAAAACCGAGTACTCCTGTAGTGTGAATATGGTTATAGAGACAATTTGTAAACCAATTTCTTTGATCTACCTTTTATAAACTTTTTTTTTTTCTCCACAGTTCAATGACCGTCTGGCTTTTGAGTGTGCAACTATTGTTTGCCCTTATGTCAACATTGAACTTGTGGGAATTCAAGGGTTCCTGTGCAAAGAAAAAAAAAATAAGACAAGTCTGCAGTTCACAAAAAAGTGAGATTCAGGGCAACAGTTCAAACTTTTCAAAAGCCTTGGTGTTTGTATACGTTGTGACTACTTTGCTGATGTTTGTAAGAGCTAAAGATCTCATAGAATGCGAGGAGGGTGAAAGGAATACTAACACATTTGGATGGATTCACGCATTTTATCGCTTTCTCAAATTCTGGAGAACTTTCACACATGTACTACGTATTTAAATCAGGTTAGGAATCCCTTTTTCCTCTACAATCAGGTGAAATTGTTCAAAAATTCTGAAATGAAACTGGTCAGTAGGAGATTGCAAGAGTGCATTGTTATAAAACAACTTTGCAATGTACCTTGGAAGTTATACCTCCGCCAGCTTGTTTTTTCTGCATCTAGAGCTCATGCATACACTGTTGCTTGTGTACCTACTATTCTTGTATCATTGTTAATAATGATCGCTAATTTCTGTTTTGACCATTGCAAGTGGACCTCACATTCAAGTTGGCTTTTGGAAAGAAAGTCAAATCACATGCACAGAATGGAAGAAATTTCATGAAAAATCATGTGTCTGATATTAGAAAGTAAGAATTTGCTATTATTACCATTTTTTTTTCACCAAATAGTGATTTTTGACGTCCAATGTTGTAACCACACAATCAAATTGGAAGAGGTGATAACATCATTACCTCACACCTATTGGAGTATCACATTGGTTTATATACCAAAATATTACAGATATGTATTTTTTTTTTTTGGTCTAAATGTAGCAAGTACTGCCTCTTTACCCTTAAAAGTCATTGCCGCTAGCTACATTTGTAATTGCGAGACCAAAATGATTTGATATGAAGGATACAACTTATTTCCATACTTAAAGGACAAGTTCACCTTCATAAACATAAGGATTGAGAGAATGCAGCAATATCAGTAGAACACATCAGTGAAAGTTTGAGGAAAATTGGACAATCGTTGCAAAAGTTATGAATTTTAAAAATTTTTGAGTTGGAACCGCTGGATGAGAAGACTAATGAGGCTCGTGATGTTATACGAGTACAACTGTATAAAGAAAATGTAAAGAAAATTCAACATACTTTCACTTTTTTCGCATAATAAAAGAGCACTTGACTTGCCTCTTTCTAAAGGCAATGGGAATAATATTACCCATGACATATGTCAGTAACGAGTCAAGGGAAAGTGTACTTTTTTCTAAAGATGAAATTTTGTGAAATTCTCTTTATGTTTTCCTTATATTGTTGTACGCATGTGACATCATACACTGCAGTAGTCTTCTCATCCAGCGGTGACTGCACAAAAACTTCAAAAATTCATAACTTTTGAAAGGATTGTCCAATTTTCCTCAAACTTTCAATGATGTGTTCTACCAATATTGCTACATTCTCTCAATCCTTATGTTAATGAAGGTGAACTTGTCCTCTAAAAGTCAAAATTAGGAGATTCATTGAAGATTCATGTACTGTGCAGGTCTGTTGGAGACCTGTCGGGTAATTACATCATCATTGACATCACTACTTTAATACAATTTGGTGTTTCTGGCTGCTTTTGATGTCACTTTTATGTGAAAAAAGTAAAACTTTGACATTCCATTTGTATTCACTTAGTGTAGGTCAGATGTTGATGAAACCTCTTTTATCCTGTCCATCTATCTCAATATTGTAATTGTATGGAATTACACTTTAAATGAATGGTCATTGGTCTGTGGTCATATTATCACTTTTTAGTACATATTTTCATGTTATAACTTTACTTGCAAAATATTCTGAGAAATTGTCAGCTTAGCCCCAGATTGAAGAAATGTATTAATGCATTCTTCTTCGTTAAGTTCAATTCTATTCAAATCATTCCCAAAAAGATGAGTCATACCGTACATTATATGAGCAACAAGTTCAGGGTCCATAGAATAAGGGATGAAGTCGGGTTGGGGGTGGGGTTGTCAGTTTTGGTTTATGTCAACATATGTTAATTATCTGTCTCCATACACGATGTAAGTTGTACATCAACAGAACACAAGTGATTAGTAGAGAGTACCGGTAACCTTTGTTTGACAGTGAGTAACCTGTGAATGACAGTGCTGTGCAAATAGGCCTGCCCTCTGTGAACCTGAACTTGAATTCGAAACTATCACCTAGTCTGATCTCAGATAGCTGTTTTCTGTCTTAATCCAAATAAAAAAAAAAAAAAAATGTAAAGGTTACCTGAGTATGATCTTGAATAAAGACCAGGAACTCTTGAAAACTGCAAGGTCTTTCTCTGTTTAATAACACAAAATGCCTTGACCCCTTATAAAGACAAAGAACATTTTGTGCTGTTTTATTGTATTTATCTTTTTAATGTGACATTAATTCTCTGGCATAATCTTGTCTTGCAGTGGTAAAAATGTGAGTGTCTTGAAACAAGACTACTCTTCTCTCGCATGGAGGAAATGTTGTGGTGTGATAGTAGAGGTGTGTACTCTTCTTTTCCATTTGTCAGTAGTTGGTTATCAACAAATCCAGGGACCTGTTGCATAAAAGTTGAGATCAAACATAAGTCAGAAAAATCAATCATAAATCTCTGAATACTCAATTCTGATTGGCTGATATCTGACAGTTTACATTTGATTTTTTGATTTATGTTTGATTACATCATTTTGTGCAACAGGGCCCAGGTGTCTTGTCACACAAAATGATTGGTCCTCAGAATGACCAAAAAAACTAAACATTAGTGAACAAATTTATAGAAGCATGTATGTTATAATGCTAGCTGAGTTTGTTTGTTGCTTGTTTGTTTTTTATTTGAAGTCTAATAGCAAATTGTAATCAGATTTTTGCAAACCAATCCAAAATTCACAGATCTTCATAGGCCAATTTAGTGAGTATGTATCTTCCAACTACTTTTGCTGTCTCCAGTCTAAATTGTACAATGTATGATGTGTCTCCAAAGTGGAACTTAGCTTTGCATTATTTCTGCAGACATATTGTTCTGTCTTCAGATTTATGTGTACAGATCTTGCAGCATGTTATGGTACGTACCTACTCCTGCCGGCATTTTTGCTGGGAGCTACATGTTTAATTGACAGATCATGACATTTTTGTCATAGAAAGCTGTCAGCTTGTGTCTTCTATCATATGTGACCTGATACAACAAAAGGATCCAAAAGTTGGGGGAGGACAATTTTATGAAAATTGCATGACATTATTTCCTTAATCTTCTGCTTATATTCATATATACCACAACTCATAAAAAAACTCGGTTGCGGAGATATCGATGATTTTATTAGTGCATGTCAAGTGGTTGAGGAAATCAGAGTTTCGAGAAAAACGCCTTCAAAGTTATCCTCCCGACGCTATCATGATCAAGGGGAGGCGAGACAGTTTTCACCGCATGACAATAGAAGGTATGCTCCTAGCAACCTCCGTGATGTCCATTCAAGCTTAGCGTCAGCGGTACACGCATGACCAATCAGTGATCAGGATGCCATGCACTGACCAATAAGATCACTCCCTCGTTGCTAGGGGCAGAGTCTAGCTGCAGCGCTAAATCCAAATCTTCAGACACGTTTCTGTTACGTTGAAAGTCGGAAAATCATGGCCAAGAAAAACGCTGATTTCTTGCCTTTCCTTTGATCATTTAACTTCGAAATTTCGGCACATATAGACAAAACATTACAGTACAGAATTATGCCAAAAACAGAAATCCGACTGTTTTCACCAGTTTTGATGATGTGACTTCAATGTCGATTTTCTCGGCTCAGCCGTCAGCGACTTTAGGATCCTTTTTTGAGTGCATCACTTAGCCAAGGATATTACAGTTGTGTAGAATGTGTGTAGGTGTTTTTTTTTTTTTTTTAATAAACTGCTGGTAAGGAGACTAATTTGATTGGTGAAAATCTTTTACTGTATCTCTATTATTAATAAAGGCATGATAGCAAATCATTTTACAAAATGAATTTCAAACTTAATACTTACTTTATTTTGGGATGTGAAACCCCTGAATGTCTCTGGCTGGCCTCTTCAGAGCCAGTCTGGGGACAGAGCCCTTTTGCCATGAACTCTTCAATGCACTTTCACTTTCAAGGCTACTCAGTGTCGTAGTGTGATTAGTCTCTCTTCCAGGTGTTTGATTTTTTTGATATCCTCTAATGATACCATGATCATGCTTTATGTTGTCTTCAAATGAAGCATTTTACACGCTACTGTGACAAGGTTGAAGTTTTGATTCACACTCCAAATTGACATGGCCAGGACTGGAGGCAAAATCTATCAGCTATGTTCTGTCAGATGAACCTACAATGTATGTGCCTATCCATGCATATTTATAGCAGTGACATGCCAATCAATTTTATTGGCATTTGGTTACATTCTATCACTTAGCTGTGATATGTGCTACACAAACTCACTCAGTGAGGTGTAGCAGTGCATGAACCCCCTGTGAAGGCCACAGTTATAGATAGTGGCCCGTAATAGTAATACAAGTGTATGATTACATATGGTCGGTTTCTGGACATTTTGTGTCAGCTGACCAAAAGGGCACATTAGCAGGTGGAATGTGCTGATTGGTAAAGAATGCACAGTGGAGGTCACTACCAGTATCATCCACTGTCACTCAGTGTCAGCCATGACAATGGATGTTGAGAGTTCAGTGAGAAGATGACACTTATTCTTTGGGGACAGGAAATCCTCTTGTTTGTGTAGTCGAGGAAGAGCTAGACATCAGGGGTCTGTGGGGATTATCTGATCTCCTGATCCAGAACATCCTCCTGACCAGACAGGTGAGTAGTTGTCTCGAGCTGGCCTCTCGTTTCCATGGCAACTTGCACTTGGACACTAGTCTCCCTCACCAACCATTTCGCTTTCTTTATCGATGTCAACTTCTTTCAAGATGGAACTAAATTCTGTTGGACTTTATGAGATGATCCCAGAAGACGAAGCTAATTATAAACTGCCCCCCCCCCCCCCCCCCATTGACCCTCACTTGACCGGCAGTTGTCTTCATGGTCAGGGCTAAGATAGATTCAGTAAGACAGACGAGGGTCAATCAGTCCTCCTGATATATCTCAGGTCATAAATTCACATCTTTCATGGAAGTACCTGGACTCTTCTTGATCCAGTGAATTTGATGTTGAAAGCCTCTAGATTTCTGTGTGATGGTGAATGTTTTTGGTGTAGGGACCCTAATACATGGATAGATTGAGGAAAGCACAGACTGCACTAATCTATTGCCATACACATGAATGAAGGATGGTATGTTGATAGTAATCATCTAGCTTAAGATAATGGCAGGAATGCAGCCTTCAACATCTGTCTCAGAGTTTTACTGTAATACATAGTGTGTCAGCTGTAATTCATGACCTGCAAATATTCCATTTAATTTATAATAGAACTGCAAACAAGCCCTACGAGTCTTCAATTATTCATAATCGACTTGTCCCTGAATGAGAAATATCATTCTATTTTATAGTAACATGATAGTACCAGTGAAAGTGATCAACTGATAGAGAGCAATGGGAAAGATGAAATAGCATAAAATTATGTGCAGGTGTCATGATATTTTGAAGATTATGTGAAGGTAGACAGTAGAAGAGACTTGACAAATGAGTATGCTGCTACTGTAACATGTTGAGTACAGGAATAAGGCATAGTTTATTGTACATCTCAAGAGACTTGTAAGTCTGTGTGATTTCAGCTTTCTTCACAGCTAGTTATGCACCTCCTTAAAGGGATCGTATAGTTTTGGTTGAGACCTAATTTAAGGTTTCTAACATTTTTTGGTGAGATAATGAGAAACCTCTTATCAAATATGAAAGAGCATGTAATTCTACAAGGAATTCAACGTTTATTTGATGAAAATTGGTTTTGAAATGGCTGAGATATCCAAAAAAGAGCGATTCTAATATACACATTGTAGTGTGGGACCCACACTTTATTACGATCGCTTTGTTTTACTCTGTTTTTGGATGTTTCAGACATTACAAACCCGATTTTCATCAAATAAACTTTGAATTCCTCTTAAAATGGTGACTATGTTCTGCACTATATCATAAGTGTTTTCTTGGTATCTTGCAAAAAGTTAAAAGCCCAATTCTCATCTCCACCAATACTGTACCATCCCTTTCATCCTTTGAGGACTAGATCTGATCCTGAGTATACTCAGGCAGGTGTCTATGGGAAATGTGTGTTTGGAAAATCAGCTCGTCCTCAAAGAGTTAGAGATCTATACCTGAATGCAAAATAGGCTGAAAATATGGGAATTCTCGTGAATTTACAGAAATTGTAATTAACGAACACAGCACCTATAGTATTTGCCATCATCTGAAAAGAAATTTGCAGTAAGATCAGACTGCTACAGGATTTGATAGGATTCCAACATCTGAAGATCAAAATGTTGCAGGATTTTGTAGGATTTTAACATTGTATAGCTGAATTTTACACTTTTATAAATGCCAATTTAAACACATGCGTTAAACATGGGCACCGTTTCATGAAAGTTGTCAGCCCTGACAAGTTGTTAGTCTCTGACAAGCACCATAGTAACAGTCAGTGTCCAGAGCTTCTCAGCCAATCAAGTGCAATCCATGAATCAAGTTCGGGGATTTTACTAAAATTGTCAGAGACTGGCAACTTGTCAGAGCTGACAAATTTCATGAAACAATGCCCTGCTGTACTTTGATACCAATAGAGTGCATTGGCTTGTTGACTGTTCAACTTTTTGCAAGGTGTCATCTTTGAATTGAACTTGTTGTGGCTTTTCTGTAGACTTTGATTCAGTCTTCACATCTAGACTTACCTTGACCCTTGACCCTTGACCCTGGGACCCTGGGACCCTGGGACCCTGGGACTCTGGGACTCTTGGACCCTGAGACCCTTGAACTTCCGTAACTAGGACTAGTGGGACTTTGGACCCTAGAATAAGACCACTTCTGGCCTGGCAGCAGAGTGAAACATAGCATATTCTGACCAATAAGTTTTCATGGTTGTTGTTGATGTGTATTTTGTGTGTAATCCAGTAGCACTCTTTCCTGTTTTGATGTGGAATCCAATTGAGGAAAACAATAATCTTGGTTTACATTTAGGTGCTTTCAAATAAGATTAATCACAGTATTAAATACCATGATAATTTGTTTGCACTGTTCTCATTGGCGAAATTCCACAGTAATAGATTCTATGCGGTAGGCCTATATCAGTTGGTATCGTTCGGATATTTATGATTAATTCATATGATATAATTCATATGACGTACATGTAAGACATCAAGATGTTCCTTGTTGCTCATTCTTCATAATGAAAAAAAAAAAATTTCTGTCGAAAAAAAAAAGAGAAAAGAAGAGAAGTGTTTAAAAATGAAACAACAGTAAAGGGTAGGACCTATGGAGATTGTATGGGTTGCATTGACAGTTCAACACCCGTTGAGGACGAGTCCCGAGTACAGTGTATACTCGGGCAGATGTCTATAGGAAATGCGTGTTGTAGCAAAATCAATCCGTCCTCAACGGGTTAATAGTGATTTAAAGAAATGGTGTTCTGTGAACTGGGATTATTCTTTTGAAGTGATTAATATAGAAATGATAGGCCTGGACCCAATGTTGATGTGACTTTAAAGTTATCAGTACTGTGATGTCAATCTTCATAATCTGGTGAGACAAGTGCATGACAGTTTATGACCCCTGTAGTCTATGCTTCAGACACAGATAGTAGGGAGCTTTAGATTTTGACGCGCGGACGTTTGAGACGACGAGTGCGCTGGACGTTCTCCTCTCCCCTGCATCGTGCTGAAAAGTAGCTTTAGATTATGCTGGGACGCAACGTATAAAAAATAAAATCGCACCCCATATGATCAGTGAATGAAGTAGTTCTCTACGGTGCAAACTGTGCGGACGTAAAAATAGCCCAGTACGCGTAGTGAAAAACTCAGGCGACGCAAGCTAAAAATAGATCGACTTGACGCGCACTTTTGCGCACGCTCAGAACATGTTTTTTCGCTCTGAATGTCGGCGCATCTGAAATCTAAAGCTCCCTAATGTCACCGTGTTATGCTCAGACCAATTGGCTCAGAGCCATCAGTCAAGGCACTTTTATATGCAATGATGCTTTATCATGATGAGGTGTCCCAGGATTTTGAGACATTAGATCTACATGGCAGTTTCATAGTGAAGTCCATTTTTCAACATGCCACGTACGATAGTGTCGTTTATTAGAGTAGTGCCTAATTAGTGTCAAATCATTAATCCTCCTACAATGTAGCTTTCAAAACCAAAGCCAGCCTTTAAAGGCGGTCCTATATGGCATGGCAGCCGTCGATGCAGAAACCTGATTGGCCAGATAAATCACTTGATCTGTTTCCACCATCTTCAGTTTCCGAAAGCTTTCACAGCCGCAACACACTGACTTCCTGCTCTGGTCGCCGTTAACAAACCCAGGAAGAAGAGGAAAAAAAAAAATAACCCAACAAGTTACACAGATGGAATATAAGCGACCACATGAACATTATCTCTGGTATAATGGTGCATGATGGGATAAGAATCGAAAGTGCTAGCCGAGCCTGTGTAGAATTGGCATAGTAAAACCAGGAAACACGCCCTGTAGCACTGGAGTGTTCGAGTGGTAACAAGCCTGCCAGCGTCTCCCCAAAGTTGAAGTAGAGTTCTTGGTGTTCAGGTAAGGCGAAGCTCTACTGGTAGTATGTGACTTTTTCTGTTGGGTTTTTAACTATGTCGAGGTTTGGAGGTGAGAGGTTTTACTTACAATCCAGTAAAACAGGTAGCTCTATTGGTAGGGCACGAAGATCTTGACTTGGTGTGAATGGCTCTGCTCTACTACAGGATCTTTTTCAAGAGGTGACTGGGCACGGTATATTTTATCTCTCTGTTCAATACAGTCATTGCCAATTAAACCTTGTGATCGCTCTGCCAGCCAAATATAACTTGGTATAATGACTAATTTAAACCAAGAAACAGATTAACAGATGTAAGGCTATAAACACCAGCTCCATTCCTCAGCATTCTCATCCAAAGCAGCGAGGTTCATTGGAAAATAGACCAGATTTGTAGTGGAATAGCTGTAAACTTTCAGATTGGAGCATAAATGATCTAGGCTGGATTGTTCAAAATGAAAGGAACCCACAATGTTTCACTTGTATTCTGTGTGCTGACTGTTCCAGCTCACATAAAGTGTGCCTGGTGGGACTGGTATCATAGCTAGTACATTGCATCGGTTCCCCATTGCAGTGTGAGAGACTCGGCTTTAGAACCACTATACCATCAGGTTCTTCGATCTACTCGATTTTTTAGGAGAGTGTTTTGGATGGTTTGCATGCAGGGTTGTGACTCTCCCGCACATGGAACATCCATTAAATGTTCTGTGGGATGGGCAGCAAGTGTTTTGCCTCGATGCACAGGGGCAGACACTCCCATTCCCAGCATTATGGTTTAACCCCCCCCCCCCCATTGTGGGTTAGATACAGTCAGATCAAGGAGGTGCTAGGTGAGCTCGCCGTAGTACCTCCTTGGTCAGATCAAAGAGATGCAATATCTTACAGACTGGAGCCATTTCTCATCCCACCCTCTTCATGTTTTTGTTTGCTTGTTTGATTGTATATTCTTTTTTTTTCTTTTTTTTTGGGGGGGGGGTTGTCTTCTGTTCCTGCCCAGGGATACTGTAAAAATGGAAATTCTTGCGGTGTTGAAATTTGGGCGCATTTCACGCAACCTGAAACTAGCGCAAAAATAAAAGCGTGCAAATATTTCTGCTTACCATAATGTTCCAGTAGTCGATGTCTTGATTCCGCGGAATTAAAAACACGCAAAACTCTTCTTACCCCGCCGAAAGCGACAAATTAGTCGCGCGAAAATATCCACTTTTACAGTATCCTGCAGTTTTCATTTAATAGTGCTGTATTGACACTATTTATGACATGGCAATGATCTTAGGACTCTAGTAGACTATTAGTCTTACTCCCAGTCTGAGCATCAAAGTGAATACAGGGCAACTTTTGTTACAATGAGGTCTGACAAAGTGAAAATTATGGGCACTTTATCATGTCACCTGCTTTATCTGGAGCTAAATCATGGCACAAAAACAAAGAAAGACATTAAAAAGAGCTGGGACTGGCAAAATTCCCTTGTTATAACAGTTTTTTGTTGTCTGCAACCTCTGTCTGTGTGGGTCCATGGTACGTATAACAAGGGATCAGGTGAGACAAACTCACCTCCCTGGTATAACGAGCTTCCACTCTTTCATTTATGCAATTCATTACATTGCTAATGCTATCAGAGTCTGGACTACTGCTTTCCAGTCAACACAAGACTCCATTCATCCTCCTCTCCCTTCCACCCCTAGCCTTTATCAAGGCCCTCATACCTTCTTTTTAGCCACCCACACAAGGGCATTCATACGCAAAAAATTTATTATAGAACGGTATAGCTATACCAAAACAGTATAGCTATACGATGAATTTATCCGTCTGAACGCTGACTAACGAAACAACGCATAACGAAACAAGGTATAGCGAAACGAGGGTCAGAGCATCGTTTCGAACTAGAACTCGATAACGAATCAGCATTCAATCATGTGCATTGTGCGTCTGAACGTATGGCGACCATAGAACGGTATAACTGGGTGGGGCTTAATGGCAGCAAGCACGAAAGGTAACCTTGTACCTGTCACACATGACCATAACAACATGCGCAGTGAGAAACTGCACATCTATACGACGTTTTTCCGGAATGGTCGAAATTAGCGTCTGAACAGTCTATAGGCTATACGATGATTCTTTATACGTCGTTTCTTTATTGAGTTTTGGTATAAACTGGCTTGCATCTGAATAGGGGGACAGTCACTAGTGAAGCGAAACAATTTCAAGCAAGTTATAGTTCAGATTCTGGTCTCTTTTTTCCCCCATTCTTGGGATCACACCATCAGGGATGACATGGATGGTCAGATTGAATTGATCTTCGTTAGCTGTGCTGTTCACCAGGGTTCATTTGAAAACCACAAATCACGCCCATATTTGGGAACATGTGCATCAAAGAATAGGCTCATTGGTAATGGACGACTCTAGTTTTAGAGATTTGTAGGCTGCGTGTGCACTTACATAGAGATTAGTGATAAAGCAGCACTCAGTTTGTCATGGCGATTCTCAAATATATCCGATCCGGGCCACAAGCCTTTCCACTCCATGCATATATCCCTTCGCTACTGGGTCTTTAAGTGGTACAAGTCTTAATCCATAGCTGCATGTAGGAGAAATCCATTATCGAACCATAGAGCTACAACTTGTGAGTTGTACTTCAATAATGATCAGTCCATAACTTGTCTAATCCCAGTTACGTTGATTGACTATAGAGAAGCTATTCAGGAATTGATCCTCATTCTCCTGGCTGTAAGCTGCCTGCAGCCACATGAAACGCACTAGGCTCATTCATGCACATTGAAAAAGAGCGAGTCTAATCGTGATTCAAATCACGCTTTCATGCACTCTGGTTCACACACTGTACTAAATCCCAATCTAAATTGTACCAATTCACGAAGATTATCACAACTCAAATCGCACCGGTTCAAGCGAGGCCAAATTGTGCGTGGGAAAGTCTCAGAGTTTGACCTGACTTTGATGTGACTGTCCTGTGCACTTTGTTTGCATTTTGGATATAAGAAACTGGTGCAATTTCACACAGCGTTAATGCACACTTCACACCACAAATAATTGTGACTATTTAGAAAAAAGCAAGACTTTTTGATGAATGTCATACTTACAGTGTATTGTAGTGTTGTGCAGATCGAGATTTGAGTCTTACTGAAAGTCTCGATTATTATGTCCATGCACGTAACAAAACCTGTTTTAGCATCGTGATTCAAATCGCAACCCAAATAATTGTGACTATTTGGTAGCTGTGTGAATGAGCCTAATGTAAAGGTTTTGATAGTATAGTTTGTTTCATGGACTAATTATTATGTCCACACACATACGAAAACCGGTTTTAGCATCATGATTCAAATTGCGACCAAAATAATCGTGACTATTGGTGGTTGTGTGAATGAGCCTAATGTAAAGGTTTTGATAGGGTAGTTTGTTTCATGGACTAATGGTGGTGTGAGAATGTAGGGTGTGTGTCTAGCCTGTCAAATCCCCTTCAGTGAATCAGTGGCAAACGTCCTTTGCTTGGCAGCTCACGTGTATGTATCACGTAGGATCCCATTGATTTAATCAGCTCTAGGCTTTAAAGACCACAATGATGTACCATTTGATTTGTTGATAGAGGGGATATTATATTGCAGTGTTTTCAAATTGTTTGTCAACTTATCATTCATGTATGATATCAGGACAACATTTGTCAGCTGTATCGATTCTGCATATAAGCCAGCAGATTATGCAGCACTTGCATTTTATAGCTATTGGTATTGCATCATTTAGCCTTCTTGAGTTCTCTATCAGTTTTGTGTAAATCTGTTGTTGTTATCACATGGGAGGGGAAATTGCAATTTTAGAAGTACACATACATTTTTCATGAATGTGTGGTAAACTCTTGTGATTTAATGCCTACTTGAATTTATTATAATATTAGTACTGGGCATGAATTGTTACTAGACATAGATTTGTAAGCACTAACAACAACTGAAATGATAAACGTACCATAGCACCACACATTTTACACCAACGGGTTTGATTTTAGGACTGCAGGTGATCAGGTTATACTGGTACCATACATTATCATCATAATGGGGGGCTGCAGCCCCCCTCCCAATTATTTGGGCAAAAAAGAGAAAGAAAGCAAGCTGGCAACCCTAAAAATGACAAATCTCCCTACTGTGGGAGGGGGGATACCCCCTCGCTCACTTCGCTCGCTCAGGCCCCCCCCCCCCAGTTATTTGGGCAAAAAAAGAAAAAATAGAGCATGCAAGTATGCTTAAAATTGCAAAGGGATACCAGGCCCTCCCACACCCTCCCCCCCCCACCCCCCACTCGCTTTGCTTGCTCGGGCTTGGTCGCTGTGCTCCCTCGCAATACCCAGCTCATCCCCTGAACCCCCCCTTGGAAAAAAGCTAGATCCGCCCCTGATTTAAGTTATACAATATGTATCAGCACTCTAGGGATCAGTTTTTAAGAATCATGAAATTAAAAGGTTCTTTGGTTTGACTGTCAAGGCCTTTGGTGCTAATATCAATAGAATCCTGTGCATATTTAAGGGAAAGAGAAATGATCCCTACCTAGGTAGATCACTTAATTGTGCTTCATTTCTGATTCAAAAAAACTTGAGTAACAGAGAAACTGATTCTAACGGGGGAAAGTGGTTCAGAACACCACAATATTGAGAGCTGTATAAGCTGTTATTTTCGCGAGGGTTTAATTTTCGCGAATTTTGCGAATTGCAGTTGGATCGCGAATTTAACAACACACAAAAGTGTTTCCATGCGCTTTGTTAATAGAGCATTAACGTAAGCGTCGGCGACGATTCGCGAAAACAACATCTCGCGAAAATGTCTATGACCTCGTCATTCGCGAAAATATCTGTACGCGAAAATAACGGCGTATACAGTAATTGGCATGATTCTTGTTATGTAGTGAATAATGTGTGCGTTCTCTTCCTCTCTTCTCCTCTCTCTCTCTCTCTCTTTCTTCCTATGATGTTTGCAGATTATGTTTTCGCAGGTTGATATTAACTACACAGGATTTCCTTTCTGTGCAAGCAGTAACATTTAGTCCCTTGTATTTGCCTGCGTGTTAGTGATAGAAATTTAAAAAAAAAAATATGTGAGGACCTATTTCCACATTTACCCTACTGATGTCCTAGTCTCCTGGTAGTGTGATTTGACACATTGCCAAGGATGAAATCTCATCTGTCTGTCATCATTGTGTGATAATTTCATGTTTTTGCAACTCTAGAGACCACTGAACTTTAAAGGGAGAATTGCACAGTGAAATGTTATGCATTTATGTTATGTTACATTTTTGTTTATGTGTTTGTTGTTGTGTTTTTACTGAAGACAATTACAAGAAAGAGTAGAAGTCTTTGAGATATTGCACCATAAGCCGTAAGTCCTACACAATTCATAAGGATTGTGATCTTAGCTTTAAATATCTTGTTAGAAGAGTAAGTTCATGTCTACATATAACTGAACATCTACAAATAAGTGATGTTCAGTAATCTTTAGTATTTACACATGCTCCGGAGTACTCATCAGACAAGATACATGTATAATAATATTTACAAGTTCAGTGCTTTGTCTGCATATGAATGAATTGTCTTTTGTGTTACACAAGGCTAGGATACATAGTTCTGTGATAAAAAGAGGTGGATTACACTGCACTCTCAGTTTTGATGGATATCGATTGTGATCTGCCGACTGAGAGTTGAAGGTTACTTGATTGACCTGACAGAACTATAACATATCATTTTTACTTCCTCATTCCACAGAAAAGTATGGTCACATGTTGATATGTTATGAAATCACTGCTGAAGTCAGAATCTCTCCCCCACTCAAGGTCAGGGTTCAAGACGTCAGTGAGTGATCAAACAAAGATGCTTGTCTCGAAATGGCAAATTTTTGGCCAAAATCCAGCCAGTGGGCAAACAGCAACCTGTGGATAAATTAATTGGAAATATTCATGCAGCACAACCCTAATATAAGTTACATTTTTGCAGCCTTTAATTTTTTGAGATAGGCCATGGAGAGCATTCTTTCGAATTGTCCTGAATGTAGATTGATTCACATCCAGGAATCTCAAAGAATTAATACAGTGGAAACTTGATATAAAGAGATCTGATATAACAAAATACCTGATATAACAAACTGAAATATTTTTTTTCTATTTTGTACTGTTTATTGACTATTAACATAACAAAACATCTGATATATGACCCTCTACAACAAAAGGATCCGAAAGTCGGGGAGGACAGTTTTCTGAAGATGGCGTGACATTATTCCCTTACTCTTCTACTTTAATTTCATATATAGCATAACTCATAAAAGTACTCGATTGCGGAGATATCAATGATTTTATTAGCACATGTCAAGTGGTTGAGGAAATCAGAGTTTCGAGAAAAACGCCTTCAAAGTTTTCCTTCCGACACTATCATGATCAAGGGGAGACAAGACAGTTTTCACCGCTTGACAATAGAAGACATGCTCTTAGCGACCTCCAGGATGTTCATTCAAGCTTAGCGCCAGCGGTCTACGCACAACCAATCAGTAATCAGGATGCCACGCACTGACCAATAAGATCACTCCCTCGTTGCTAGGGGCGGAGTCTAGCTGCAGCACTTAATCCAAATCTTCGGACATGTTTCTGGTACATTGAAAGTCGGAAAATCATGGCCCAGAAAAATGCTGATATCTTGCCTTTCCTTTGATCATTTAGCTTTGAAATTTCGGCAGATGATAGACAAAACATTAGACTACAAAATTATGCCAAAAACGGAAATCCAATTGTTTTGACCAGTTCTGATGATGTGACTTCAAACTCGATTTCCCGGCTCAGCCGTCAGCGACTTTAGGATCCTTTTGTTGGAGCGGGTCACATACTTTGTATGATACAGAACTTGTCTTGGTCTCAAGGAACTCATGATACTGAGTTCCCACTGTAATTGAATGTTTCCTGTATTGCCTTCTAAGTACTGTAAACTACAGACATGTACACGGCCTTTAAAACTTAATTGTGAGCCAAGATGACCAGTATGAATAGGAATTCAGCTCTTCCCACACGTTAAGAACTTCAGATTTCCACACCCTTTTTGCTGCATTTCATAATTTTCTGTTTTCCTGCTTTAAATCAAAAGGAAGTCAACACAAATATCAGGGAAATTTCAGTGACACATATTTCATAGAATTTTGCTCAAAGTTTAGGTTTTATTTTGCATGGGGTTCTTTTCTCACTCAAGGTACTGCTTGATATGAGACTAATCCCCCTATCAGGTAATTAAGCAGTTGATATTCATTATCTTCACTCAACATCCTGTCATATGATGTTGACTGTTGTTGCTATGGAGATAGGAAACAGGTGATTCAGGAATTAAATTGTATTCTGCCCGCCCATTAAAGGCAATTTGATCTTCATAAAGTGACATATCACAATGTGATTTTTTCTGTTTTGCTTTATTTGACTTTAAAAACTCCATAGGATAATGCGTTTTAATCAAAGTGTAGCTTTTCGAAGGATACACTCTTTGCTATTGTGAAGAGTTGATTCAAATTGGAAGAACAAGCAGACTGTAAATTCAGAGGAAAATGTGTCATCTATGTCAATATCTATAGCAATATCTCACTGGCCATTGTATGTGCCCAATGTGTGTATGATGATATAGCAAGTTTATTATACCAGCTATATTTAGTGCGTGCCTACAGCCTACATGCTTTATACCAATTTCAATACAACAGAACTGACAATGTGTAGAAACAATAAGCGCAAACAGACAAAACTCAAGCATTGAATTAACATATATACTTGACAAATTCTGTTGACACCATTATCATTTCTTGGGTTTCTCTTCACAGAAATCAAAGCCATCTATTTCATTTTATTTCATGTGTTTTATAAGTAAAACAGATATGCAATTTGTCTCCCTTAGCCTGACAGTGCCTTTTCAAGACACAAAACTCTCCAAATAGCTATCGCATTAATTGAGTGGTTCACAGTTTCATTCAGTGTGGAAATGACATTTGATCAAGTAGGTGCATACCTGTCCGCTAATGCAGATATGGCTGAGATGTTAAAAAAAAAAATATTCAACTTTAATGTGATGTCAAATCACAATGAATTTTAATATGCAGGGTTTTGCACCTAATTAACAATGTTAATTGAGAATGCCCACATCAATCAGATTTGCTGCCTCACCTATTGAAAAGACAGCACTCACCCATTAACCCGTTGATGACAAGTCCTGAGCATACTCGGGCAGGTGTCTATGGGATATGCGTTTTGTAGCAAAATCAGTCCGTCCTCAACGGGCTAATAGAAGTAGACCTCTCATGAATCAGGACAAATTCTACATTTGACAACAAAATCCATCCAATTAAGAGTTTTTGAAATTCACCAGTACGACGGTATGGTTACGTATCAGTCCTTTGCATTCAGCAGGGACTGAGTTTACAGCTTCCAACAAATTCCATAACAGGGATTCTACAAAATTATCCAGCACATTAGTTTCAGTTTCAATGCACGTGCAGGCCATTATGCATTTGAACTTTATCACATTAGTGTCAGGAACACCCTACCTCAATGCATCAGAAGTAGAAGCTACACATATATTGCTGTTTTGTTTTGTTAATCCCTCTACTCTGTCTAAATCATGTCTGGTGAAGAGTACTTAATAAAGAGGAACTTTGTTTTTCAAACGTAACACTTTGGACATAACCTTTCAAATCAAAATTTATACTGAGCCAAACACTTTGAAAAATAATATATTTACCAATTTAAGAAATATAACAACCTCTTGTTGAAGGATATATTTGTACATTGTGTGTGTGTGATTGTGTGTGTGTGTGTACTATTCCATGCAAATTTCAGTAATGTTAGTGTCTGATTTTAGAATTGATTGTGTATATTGATTTATATTAATTTCATCATTTCTTTTAATGTATTCATAACTTTGTTTTGATTTTTTTCTGTGTCCCACATCAGTACTGTTTCTTTTTTTATCCTTCAATCTAAAATTTGCCTCAAAATGTGTGTGAGATGTGCCATTTTGCACTTGCGAATTTACAGGCGCCGTGGAGCACCCCAATTATCTCGCAGAAATCCATCGGCATCCGAGCCTCATTTGCATAAAGTAAACAACATGTACTCGCGTAGTTGAGAAAAAGTAAACATCTTCTCAAGCTAATAACAATTTAAGAAAACCTATTTTCGGATTAAAATTGAGTTAGTTTGAATTTGAAAACATGTCCAAATATGCACATATAACATATTAAATGATTTGACAATGATAAAATGTGAAATTTTAGCGAAAACCTGGCGAGCAAAATAACCAAAAATATGCCTCGAAAATCATCCTAAAATTCACGAAGTGTGATTGAGGAACCAAATCGCCATTCGAACAAAGTACACCAAAATTTATTTATCTCTTGCATTCTAAATTTCATACCATAATATTCCCGGCCATGGTTGTGTCGGAAAAAAACAGAAGGTGATGTCAAAAATGACATGAACGTAAAGCGTACAGGTCGGTCCCATGTATATATAATCGCGTCACTGTAGCGTTGCATGTCACAGCACACACAACGCATTGCTGCATGCAGCGTGCGCGGCAGCAGCTCAGCAGTCACCGCTGCGCGACACTCAGCAAAATTGACTGCGTCACATTGAAACCAACAATGAGCATGAAATCCTGAATCTCACGTACCACGCATGCCCAATATTACGGGAAAAGAAATGACATCATTTTCAATTGTTTCGCTGACAATTTTCTATTCCAAACCCTGTAGAAACAAGTTGATTTCTCAAAATTTCTCAAGATTTGACTTTTTCATGCACACAGTTTCGGGCAGCCGTGGATGCCCATTGGAAATTCAAATAGAACGGGGCGATAATGAGATGCAAATTGGGGTGCTCCACCGCGCCTGTTTAAAAGCATGCAAAAATATTTACTATAAACCCGACATGAATGAGATATGCATGTGTACATTCCTCCGTTCAGTATTGTGTTCCACAGTCATGAATTTAACAACTTGTGAAATCATCATAAAGTCCTGATCTGCAAAAAAACAGGCATATAATATGCTAACTATACAGTATACCATTAGCAGAGTGTGGTTCATGTCATACACAGTTAAGTCACATGACACTGGGAGAGCCAATTATACTGTAAAGCAGAGCTGTATCGTTTTCTTTAGGCTATTATTATAGGAAGAATATCTAGTGTCTTTGGAGCATGGATCAAGCCACTAACCGTCTGTTCTTATTGCAGCGATGTTTCAGACTACTGCCTGCCATCAATCAGGTGACACATGTCACACTGTGACATTAATTTTTCACACATTGATACGAGTCACTGTGATGAAAATGTACTTGACTAAGACACCCGCACGTAACATGCTGACATATGGGTACTTATGTACAAAATATTAATATAGTACACTATTTTATGCATCTACAAGTATCAGTTGACAGTTGATAAATGAATATGATCTACATTACCATATTCACTGTTGAAATTTAATGACAGTCAAGGTGATGGAAAAGATGATAATGAAAATGGTTATGGTAATGATGATGATAAGGATGATTATAATAAAGATGATTTATACAGAAATGATTTATACAAAAAATGGTAAAACTTATAGGCATACTACTGTAAAAGTGGAAATTTTCGCGGTGTTGAAATTTTCGCGCATTTCGCGCAACCAGAACTTAGCGCGAAAATAAAAGCACGCGAATATTTTTGCTTGCCATACGTTCCTGTGCGTGATGTCTTGATTCCGCGGAATTAAAAACACGCGAAACTGTTCTGACCCGGCCAAGCGCGAAAAATTAGTCGCGCGAAAATATCCACTTTTACAGTACCCAAAACTTTTTAGTGATCATAAATTTTGACATTACAAGAGCTGATAATATCATTGTTATCTCATCAGATATTTGTGTTTCATCCAAAACAGCAACATTAACTTATCTTTAGAAAAATATGTGACCCGCTACAACAAAAAGGTCCTAAAGTCGCGCACGGTCGAAGCCATGAAAATCGAGTTTGAAGTCAGAGGATTAAAATTGGTAAAAAAACTTACGATTTTCTGATTCTGATATATTATTGGAATCTAACATGTTTTCTATCATCTGTCGAAATTTTGAAGCAAAATGATGAAAGGAAAGACCAAAAAATAGCGTTTTTCTGGGCCATGTTTTTTTTTGGTGTTTCAACGAAGCAGAAACTGGTTCGAACATTTGGATTGAGTGCCACACATAGGCTCCGCCCCTAACAATGACCAGAGTGATCTCATTGGTCAGTTTGCTGCTTGCCGCTAACCGAAGCGTGAAGCTCGCACACTGCCCAGTCGACTGGTGCATGCGGGCGGGTTGCGCTATGCCTAGCCGCTTCTCCTGACATCCTGGTCACTGATTGGTCGGTGAGGAGACCGCCGACGCTGTGTTTGAATGAGCATTTCGGGGGTTTGCTATGGCTTTCTATAGTAACTTCTATTGTCCGGAGGTGAATACTGACTTGCGTGTCTCTTGATTGTGATTGCGTCGCAAGGAGAACTTTTAAGGCGCTTTTCTCGAAACAGTGATTTCCCAGACGTCTTGACATGCTCTCTTTTAAACATCGATATCTCCGCAGCCTATTATTTTTATAAGACGTGTTATATATCAATTTAAAGCAGAAAGATTAGGGAATTGTGTCATGCAATTTTCAAATAATCGACCTCGCCCGACTTTAGGATCATTTTGTTGTAGCGGGTCACATATAAAGTTCTGTTTTATTTCTTTAATGTAAATTTTCATGAAAAAAAAAGGAATTTGTCAAAATGAATCAAGATTCAAATAATTAAGAAATGTCCTAGACATCCATTGTGAAAATATTTACTCTGTCCCATTAATAACAATAAAATCTAAATTGACACAGATGTAGAGCTCCAGCTGTGTCTTTTCAAAACAAATATCACATGAATCGAATACAGGATCACCGTAAGTTAGCAATCCCAATAGGTGGGTCTTCATCAGCTCGAGCTTGAAGAATAGCCTGCTGTTTCTGATCCAAAGAATTAGCCTGATCAAAAAATAGCCTGCTAATTTTGCAATGAAGACCGAAATAGTGGGCTATTCCGATCGGAAAATAAGCCAAAGATATCTTAGACTTATTTGCAGAATAGCCAGCTAAGTTGCAAAATAGCACACTAATCTTAACGCATCTTCATCAGCTGGAGCTTAAACATCGGCACTGCATGCGTTGTGCACCACGCAGGAACGTAGGCAGTCGGGTCGGAGTGTGTTCGCAGCGCCAGCATCGAGTTTATTTAAACCCGACCGTGCCTGAAGCTCGAGCTGGTGCAGACGCAATTGCGCATTTCAGCTGACTTCGGGTTTATTTCTTCGATCCCCCATAAAGTGAGCTATTCTTCAAGCTCAAGCTGACGAAGACCCACATAATGAGGTTACCATGGCAACTATTTGGAGATTATCATAGGTTACTCAGATGTTTTTTCAGTGATATAGATTAATCCTTTTAAGACTCCCCAAAGTATAATCTGGCAGTTATTATGGGAAAAGAATGTTTTAACAAAATCAGCTCATTCTCAGTGGGTTAAAGGAGTTGTAGTGATTCTTGGTCCCAAAGCTTGCCATGGCTGTCCACAGCTTCTCTCAGGGATTGCAGCTGGTTCTTTTTATAAGGCTCGTTGACAAAACTCTTCTAATTTGCCAAGAGTGGATTATTTCCCTCAGTCATGATGATTGATGACACATTGATTTTGTCCTTCCTTTGTGTCTGCTTCGTCACAGGTTACAAGGTTAATAGAGTGATTCGATTCAAAGAATTTCAAAGAAGCCACAAAATAGTCCAATGCACACAAAGTACTCAAAAACAAGCAGGTGCCATACATTCTCCAAGTTGACCTTACTTCACAATACAGTGTTTGCTTTGGGATGCCATTTTATGACAAATTAAGGTTATTAGCAGACTCTAATCCTGACTGTGCTTTGCTATTAATGTGGGAGACCATTTTTTTTTTTTTTTTTTTAGGTCTCAGGATCAGAACTTGTAATTGCCCGAGGATATTCAAGCACTTGTATTGCAAATAATTTTTATCTGTACATCATGTGAGACCAATCAATGTTGACTAGACATTACCAGGGAGGTGGGGGATGGCATTGCTGACCCCTTTGCTCATACAGTCTACTCAATTTTCCCCCTACATGTAGATGCTCTAAAAAGATATAGGCGCCTACCCTTATCTACAACTATTTCCCCCCTACATGTAGATGCTTTAAAAAGAAATAGGCGCCTACCCTTATCTACAACTTTGTATGCTTTTCATTTTCTGTTTCATTTTTTTTTCTCCTTTTTCCAATCACCTGTCTGTATGTAGTCCTGGATACAGTTTGTAAGAGGTAGATATGGAAATTACTCAAACGAATAATATTATAATCATACACATTGATGGTTAAACATACCCCCGTTTATGTGTGCATGTGTGTATGTGTGTATGTGTGTGAGTCTATGTATCATAATAATTTTCCCATCACATTGTGCAGTGTACATTAATGTGTACAGTTGTGACAAGTATCACTTTCTTGTAAACACAATCAATCGTGGAAAATTGTAGAATTTTTTAACTCTCCTTAAGCTTGTTGTAACTTAATGCTTGAGTATTTACCATTCTGTTTGGTTTGCTTTACTCTTTTCATACATAAGTTGTTTGGAATCATCAGTTGTATGATTCAAATTCTCAAGCAAGGGTGTGAAATTATTCTGAGTAGGAAAATGCATCCTGCAAAACTATTCGATTTGTTGCTTCGTACTGTTTCAGAAGTTTGGTATTAAATTCAGGGATATGTTTTGCGAGGATGGAGAAGCAATGTTACCACACCTAGATCTAGAGAAAGTGAACTGGTGTATACAGGTTTACTGCTGAGAGAGCAAAATCTTCACAGTTTCTGCCACAAATAGCCACCACACACCACTTCAGATACAATAATTCGTCAAGTGAGCATTCTTTGGTGTTATTGTCGATGAGGCTTTACCTTTCCTTCCCAGCAGGTCAGAAATAGTGTGGACTCCTCACTCCAGTCACCCCAAACAATTATGATTCATGCCTCACCTGAGCATATAGGCTGCTAGAACCAGAGGGAAAAAAGTCAAACAAACCAGGATTCTCTTAAAGAATACTTAAAGGAAATCTTATCCTTGTTAAAACTGCAGTGGAATAAATGGCTGCACACTCCAATGAACGCTTGGACAGAATCTAGATGTTTTGTCAAAAGCAGTTCTCTCATCACATTTTATGCTACACAAAGGAATCAAAGGACGCAAAGTTATCTTAGATTTGATCTGGTAAACTCATCCATCAATCTTGATTTTTCATGCTACCTTTAAATAATGTACTTGACTAAAATCAATTTTCATTTATTCATTTTGTCAATTGAGATCTATAGAGTAACCTCATCTCAGATTTTATCTTATAGATTGAGCAAACAATATTTACCATCAAACTATCCATTATAACATGAAGATTTTTTTTAATGTTTCAAATATTGCAATGCATTGGTTGCTTTTGCTGTGGTGTGAAACTCCCTAGCAAGAAAAAGAAGTACCTTCATTGATGTAATTCATCTTGTTAAAAATAGAATATCCCAGCTCTTCACTCGACAAGTGAGAACCAAAGAGTACTAGCCCAGTAAAAGAAGCCTCCTGGGGTATGATAGTAGGTGTGTCTTCATCAGGCCAAAGTTCAAACTAGCCGACTATTTTGCAGTTTAGGAAAATAGCCTGATATTACGAATGTAATTCGCCATCAGCTCAAAACCAGCCTGTTTGTGAAATGCGAAGCTCTCAGTTGACTACTTTGCATTGATTACTCGGCTCACTGACTCAACCATAGAACTCAGACAAGTCCACACTAAAATTTGGGAGGGGAAAGTCCTGCAAAGTGGGACTTTTGGTGTACATGGTAGTACTACTAGTGGTAGATAAAAAAAAAAAAACAACAACAACAACATGAATGGTGCCCATCAGCGAATACATGTGAATCAAAACATATGCACAGTGTATACTCATCAGTAATGATCGACACCAGTGAAGATTCTTTGGCTGTGTGTTTACTTACATAGAAATCAGTAAAAGCCGTACACAGATCATTATGGGCATTCTCGAATATGTTGGAGCCGGGCCAGCCTAGCCTTCCCACGTACCCCATGGTATCCCCACACTACTGGGTCTATCAAACCCTTTGCATCTGACACTGGAGAGTGTCATGTAGTAGCTCTATGGGAATATATACATCTCGAAGGCAATAGGTTTAACCAAAATGTACACGCAGATAGGGCTCTGTACAAAAGTATAGATTAAACCTAATCAAGTGACCTAGACGGAGGAGCCAGGGACCAAGGACCTGATTGGAGGAGGCGCCAGACGTAGATTGCGGTGAAACCCTCAGTAGAGTGTAAGGTACAGATTGAATGTTATCTTCTGGTACACAGCTCTAGATAAAACTGTGACAGAACCATACAACAATAGCTTTGGCAACATGCATACCTTGATAACATTTACGATTTCCCTGTAATAACATGAATGGCCAACATGTGTTACCAATGAATCATCTACCTCATGCACTTCTCCATTGTTATGTTTGTTTTTTTGTGTCTGTGCGTGTGTCAGAACATCTGTGTTTTTGAGCTCCCAGAGATTTCGATTATCTCTCCTTGGTGTAAATTTATTCTTTTTTTTAAAGTTTGATTTTTTTTAGTTTCTTGTAGTTCATGACGTATTGACTGTGCCAGAAATCAAAAGTTGCATAGCAGCCCTCTATGGATCACTTTTTTAGACTAGGGAACATTCTATCCCATCCAGGTTTTGAACTTTATTGAATGATGGCATTACATGAATGGATTTTTCATTCTATCATAAGATAAAGTACATATCTGCATTTACTTTTGAGAGTAATGTTGTTGATCTTTCAAATGGATGGAGTGATTGCATCGGTCCATGCCCAGTGACACTCCACAAAAAGAAAGAAAGGTAAAAAGAAAACCTCTAACAGACACACTGGTTTGTTAGATACTGTGAAAAAAACAGAAACATTCACGGCATAAAACTTTCACGAATTGGAGCCGACAGCCTTTTTCGCCGCTAAAACAGTTCAGTATCACTACTGGGGCATTCAGCACATTGTGTAGACAAACATTTTTGCATGCATTTTACTTTCACTGAGGTTGGCTCCTGCACAAAATTTGTGAAAGCTTAATTCTTGCACACAAAACTTTTTGGGTTTTGCAGTAGTAATGTACATCTCTGTAGGCTTTATGCCAGCTACAAGTACTATCTGTATGGGATACAGGTGGGAGGGTCCCCTGGCAAGAAACTTCTTGTGGCTCAGTGTATTCTCCCCTTTCTCTTGGTGACAATATGCCACATCCTTATCAGCTCGCTTAAGCTGGGAAAGCGTCTTTTGAATGGAACACCAAAAAGAAAGGATGCTTATTGTATTGGAAGGGAAGGCCTATTGGTAAAAACCATGCCCGGACGGGTGCAAAGAAAGCGTGCCAAAGTGAGGTATTAAAGTGAGTTCTGAATTCCTGATGAGAGAAGACATCGTTAAAGTGTCAGGAACCCATCAGGGTGGGGAACTGTAGATTTCACCTGGTATCTGGTATAAGAGTGTTTTGTCGAGGTAGTCAGTCAGTCAGCTATTCACTCTTGTGTTCAAGAGTTCTGTAGAAAACCTTCCAAAACCTGCCCCTCTTCACAGAGAGTGGTTTTGAGGGGCATTCTTTGTTGGGGTGCACTTTTCAAACGGTATACGGGTGCAATTTCCTGCACTTTTTGTTGTGAAAGTTTTGTTTGGACTCAGAGTGATTATCTATTACTGCACTTTGTGGTCACCTTTCTCTCTCTCTCTGGTTTTATTTTTATTTTTTTGACAAATCACTCCGGTTGCGCTGATAGGTGTTGGTTATCTGACATCCTGCAGACTGTGGCTTGTCGGTCTGGTAACAAGCTGCATCATCACGCTAGTGGTCATAGCAGGGGCAGTTTGGGTGTAAACTGTGCTTTTTCAACATTAGAATGTCTTATTTTAGCATTTCAGGAATGTTAGGAAGCGATCAGTCTCAGGCAGAGGTTTAAATCCTGGCTTAAAAGGTCATTTACAGTCACTCGTTGATGTCTTAGCCAGTAAGCGTTTTGTGTGTTAAAAAAAAAAAAAGATGAAAAGACCACTGTTTGCGGGACTGAGTTCACTCATCCATGAAACCCACTCCATAGGAGTGGTGGCAATGCTGAAGATGATGAATGAATGATTTCATGTTTGTACGTGGTATGAGTGTCTGGTGGTTTTCGGGGAAGTCACAGTAGTTTCGTGAAGTCATTGTTAAGGTATGTTTCCCTTAATGAGGTGGTCTCAGATTATAGGCATCTCAGCTTTCATCATAAAGGCAGGTAACTGATTTGGAGATTTTGTCCTTTGGTTCCTGTTTGATAAGTCGCTCTCAGGCTTGATTACACAAATAAAGACAGTTCTGTCTGACTACTTAGCATTATTGTCACTATAGGCTGCTCCCTGATCACTGTCATAGAACACTTCTCATCAAATATTTTTCTTGCTGCTTAAAATTTTTCTAACATGATGCAATAAGCTCCCAGTTGTTGATGTTCCACAAACCTACAGAAGAAATTAACACTCAGCTCCCGAATTGTTTTGTGATGTTCTGCTTTTGGTCAAGATTTTGTGTAATATTGCCAGCCATGCAATTCATGTTTTGTTTGACAGTCATGTTATGCTGCCTTACATGGTAATACAACAACAACAACAAACTTGATTGTTTGGATACATTCAGAATTTGTAATTAGAAGTACAGTATAAATCAATGAAATAATATGAACAGTGTGACAGAGAAAGACAACAATTTGATAGCAGGGAAGCAATTTTTCCAAATTTCATGAAAAAAATATCACATACATGAACAATTTTGATGGTATGACATCATCAACTCTCATTTGAATGTTCATAAGGACTGGTCAAAAAGTATTTTCTGAAAAATGTGAAATTTCAAAATGTCATATCTTCCTTATTTCTTATCCAATTTTTGTCATTTTTGTATCATTCTTTAGGGAATATTTCTTTCTCTTTCTTTGGAAGTTTATTTGTTTTTGGGGTGGATTTCTTCTTTAAATACAGTAATTCCGCCTCACCCTAGACACTCACCTCCATACATCCGTACATGAAATGTTGCTGATACCAAGATATGTCAGAGGCTGTGTCTCCGAGTCTCTTCTACACAGGATGTGTCAAGGATTTTATGCTCCTACACATCCGGCCAGACAAAGAAAATCAATCACTCCCATATATTCTAACAGATTTCGAGAAAAACATCTTTTGTGTGTACATACAAGCCTGGCTACATGTCATAACATTCTTGTTTACGTATAAATCCCTTTTGATTTTCACTGACTGGTCTTGTAAATAATAGTCTTTACCTCATTTATTCTGCCTAAGCGATTTGTATGTGGGTATTGATTCATTTCTTTTTCTAGATTTACGCCATAAAATTTATTGCTTTTTTCAATTCTCATTTTCTTTATAAAGAGTACACACTAAGGCTGTGTTTATGCTTCCCCTTTTTGGGCCAGAATCAGCGTTTTGAAACGTGATTAGTGCAAAACGCTGTTGCGTTCATGCTCACTTCGATAGAAACGCTGATTCAAAACACCTATCCAAAACGCACAAAAAGGTGCGTTTACGATTGGCGTTTCTGACTAAACACGTTTGACGGGGAAGCATAAACGCAACAGCGCTTCTAAACGCATTTAGAGTGACGTCATCTAAACACCTTTCCGGTTCACGTGAAAAAGCGCGCGCCTGGCCAGCCAGCTACCCTTGCCTGTGCAGTTTTCCCATGTACTGTGCATACGCATGTCTTTCCCAGCTGCTCTCCCAGGCCAGGCCACCGATTGCAGCGCGCGCCCCAATTTGACCTGCCTCTGCTGAGGTCAGCGAAGCAATCGCAAACTCTCTTTCCAAGACTTGAAGAAAGTGAGCATAAACAGTACTCCCGTGAAGGGCATTTTGAATCAGCATTTTGAATCGCTGATTCTGCCTTCGCAAATCGAGCATAAACACACCCTAAGAAACTGCATAAATTGCTTGCAGATGAATCGATCCCTACCCCCTCCAAACATTGGGGGGGGGGGGGGGGGGAGGACAGAACGGAAAGGAAAAAACTGCCACTATGAATACCAGGCAGTGAGACAGGATGGATTCGTATTGGTTGCCATGGTTACCTGCATCCTCACAATGCCTCTGTTTTTGTAAACACAGCTACACACTTTATTTTGCACTCCTGTTGAGCCTGTATACACCTTGACCAAGAATAAAAACTATCATTTCAATGCTACTCAGTTTTATTAATATCCCCAGGAAGTGAGGCCTAGGTAACCATGTTGTAGCCCTTGCTATTAGATGGGCGGTTCCTAGGCTGATGAGTTATGCAGCAGTGTCTTGGGTTATTTCACAGGGAGATGATATGATAATATGATTATTTTAAGCATGCCTTGACCACATTCCCATGACTCCACATTGAAGACTGATCGGAGAGAGAGAGACATGAAGCGTCCATGAAATTAAAATTTGCTCTTTGGAGGACAGCAGCGGCCCTCAAACATCCTGTTATTCTTGCCCAACCCTGGTCCGACCACATTTCATGAGGCGTATAGACATATCGATAACATACTTCAGAATTGTTCATGTAAGATATGGCACCTTTCAATGACATTTCATGGTCCAGTCCCTTGAATGAACACAAGGTGACATTTAAGTGAGGCAGAAGTCCTTTATCTGTGAGGAAAAGCTTGACCCAAGACTTCCAAGCATTTCTTATCTGGTCTAACCCTGGACAACTTGATTGCCAGACTCCAGGGCTGAGATACCGGTATGACGTACAGGAGGTAACTGTACTTTCCTGTAGATTGAGGCTGTGTGTTTGTGGTATTTTTATAGTTGGTGCGGATGGACACAGTACCAGTGCAAGAGTGCACGATGTAGAAGATTTCAGTTGTTTTTGTCTCAAGATTTTACTTCAGCTTACCAATTTTCATGCTGGAATAAACACTCATGGCGTTATGAATTGAATTAATGCCCACACATACATGTACATGTATGTATGTATGTACTCTTGATGATGTACTGAAGTTTTTATGTCTTAAAAAAAAGAACAAAAAAGAAAAATCTTGTATCATTGAAGGAAACTGGCCGTGTTGTATTCATGCAGTGCTAATAGCTAACATGTAACATGAACAATGGCATTGCCCTTGCAAGAAGCTTTGCGTAGACTGCTGTTCACAGCCAGCAATATGCTGCTTGTAAACTCCATAATTTCTGTGAGTCTGTAAGATCACTGGCTTCATCTTGAACAGCGGCTTCTCAATTTCATGCTAGCACTTCAAAAGTCCTGAGCAGGTGACCACAATTGACGGCAATTTAAGCTGACAGAAGCCTTAGTATTACATAAAGCAGCATCATCATCAGTATCATACAACCTTCCTGGTAACAAAAAGTCGAGGGTATAGAAGTAATTCAGATAAAACATCAATTGTAGGTAGATTAGCATGCTGTGCCAGGATTTTGGCTGATGAAGAATGGTCTGATTAAATGTAACTACTTCTTGAGTGCCCTGGGAAATTGCAAATTGGCAATACATCACCGCAGTGTCCTTCATTGATCGATGGTGTCGTCCATTTTGTCGGTGAATTGTTGTAGAGTGTTCTTCACCTCGTTGAATTACAATTTGGGAAGCTATAATTGTGGCCTGCACTGGAGGACAACCAACTTTCAAGGGCTTTATCTTCAACATAACTGTAGTATCAAGGTAAATTTTAATCAGTGATAGGTTATGTTAAATCTCAAGGACATATATCAGAAAGAAGCATCCTTTATTCAAATGTTTGAGCTGCCTTCGTGATGATGTAGCAGAAGAAGGAAGTGATCCATTTTTCTCCAGACATTAATTGATAACAGGGTTTGTGGAATATATATTAATTCCAAACCTACATGAACCTCGGTGTGCTATTTATGCTTCTGAGATCAGCACTTGATATTGATTTTCATAATTATATTGCATATTTGTTGTTCTTGCTATTTGGACATAATAATGATAATAATAATAATAATAATAATAATAATAATAATAATAATAGTAGTAGTAGTAGTAGTAGTAGTAGTAGTAGTAGTAGTAGTAGTAGTAGTAGTAGTAGTAGTAGTAGTACAAGTAGTAGTAGTAGTAGTAATAATAATAATAATAATAATAATAATAATAATGATAATAGTGGTAATAATAATAATAATTGGTATTGATATCGATACGGATATCATTTTTAATATTAATATCAATAAATAAACTTACATGGTGCTTAATACTGGCATTTCTAAGCACATAGAATTAGTCTTAAAAATGTGAACTTTGACCAAACAACAAAAATACAAAACAAAGTAAAACAAAAAGGAAGGCGATCCCCAACTAAGGCAGTACGTTTTCAAAAAGCTCAGTCAGGAGACAGAAAAGGAGCAGTGTGAAGACAAAGGGCTTTTCAGGTGATTAATTTCATTCAGTTCTTGGTGCAGTAAATAGTTTTGCTTTCAACCTACGCTGTATGATATCATAAAAACTGAAAAAGAACAGTATCACTTTCTCTATTTTAAAAACAATTAGCTATAGAGTAATCCATTGACAGCGGAGTCTTATCGGTTGTATGTAATCAGCCTTATAGAGACATCATAGTCATTGAACACAACAGAAATTCAATGTTATTGAGACTAAGACACAGCGGACATTGAATTGCTACCGGTTTGTTTGTATGTGTCTCAGTTCCCATGTGATTCAGTGCAATTTTCATCTGCTTTTCTTTGGTTGCTGCTTTTTTCTTCAGTTTCTCCTAGAGGTAAGCTTTAAAAAAAAAAATGTAAAAGAAGAAAAAAGAAATCTTCAACAAAATATACCCCTGGATAAAAATGGAACTTGACCTGAGTGCATATGCAGCCAAAACCGGGTGCACGTTTGTCCCCTGAGCTAGGCACCCAGATATTGGTGATACCGAGAATCTATAGAAAGGATCAGGATCAGAGGCCAAAACCCAGCCAGTGTCTTTGCTAACTGAATGTGCCACGCCCACTGGGACTGATGTGACTGGAAACCACAGTCTTGTGAACCTTTTTTACTAGGGGGGGGGGGAGAGATTGTAAGACTTCATGGATGGTAATTTATAGACTGCCTGTTGTGAGACATACCTCAACACACTTATGTGGTTTACCTCTAGGCCTAGTCATTTGTCAACATGTCTCCTTTCTGTCTTACCAATTGCTGAGCAATGCGTGCAAAGTAAGAGATAGAGTGATTGATACATAGCTAACTAGGTAGCATAATGAGAAACCTCTTCTGAAATATGAAAGTGCATGTAATTCTATGAGGAATTCAATGTTTATTTGATGGAAATTGGTTTTGAAAAAACTGAGATATCCAAAAAGAGTGATTCTACTAAAGTGTGGGACCCACACTTAATTACGATCGCTTTGTTTTACTTTGTTTTTGGATGTTTCAGTCATTCCAAACCCGATTTTCATCAAATAAACTTTGAATTCCTCTTAAAATGGTTTGCTCTGTACTACATAATAAGTGTTTTCTTGGTATCTTGCAAAAAGTTAAAAGCCCAATTCTCATCTCCGCCAATAATATACCATCCCTTTAACCCGTTGAGGACGGACTGATTTTGCTACAACATGCATTTCCCATAGACACCTGCCCGAGTATACTCGGGACTCGTCCTCAACGGATTAAGGTTGGAGCAATCCATTGATGACTATAATAGCACCCAGTATACTCTTTCATAAAATGTGTCTATTGGAAATGTATGTTACAGCAAGATGTGCTCATCCTCTATGTGTATTTACAGCAGGGTTTTTTTTTTTGTATTTTTTTTTTTAAGTATAACATGGCAAAAGAAATCTTGGTCTGCTGCACTTCGATTGTTGTGTCTCATTTTCAGTTTAAAAGATTCTCATATGGTCGGTATGCATGCTTCCTGTCAATGTGCCAGTGAAGTGATAAATGACATTTGATCTAGATTCCAAAAAAAAAAAAAAAATATCAAAGTTCCATCTGACTACAGGTCATTAGTGTCACTACACTGGTTACTGATTATTGTCCTCAACGGATTAAGGTTGGAGCAAAAATTAATCCATTGATGACTATAATAGCACCCAGTATACTCTTTCATAAAATGTGTCTATTGGAAATGTATGTTACAGCAAGATGTGCTCATCCTCTATGTGTATTTACAGCAGGGTTTTTTTTTGTATTTTTTTTTTTTTTTAAGTATAACATGGCAAAAGAAATCTTGGTCTGCTGCACTTCGATTGTTGTGTCTCATTTTCAGTTTAAAAGATTCTCATATGGTCGGTATGCATGCTTCCTGTCAATGTGCCAGTGAAGTGATAAATGACATTTGATCTAGATTCCAAAAAAAAAAAAAAAAATATATCAAAGTTCCATCTGACTACAGGTCATTAGTGTCACTACACTGGTTACTGATTATTGTCTTGGAACACTTCTCACCAAGCATGTAGCTTATAGCTGTGTACACTGAAGCCGAGTACCAGGTATACATGGCAGCATTATAATCAGCTTATAGTCATTAATGGGCTTAAGTCAAACAATTGGAATTAGACAGGTGAATATCCTGTGGAGTTAATTTTGGGGGAATTTTAGGGACTATCAGTTCATCAAATTACCAACTGTGTTGAGGTTTGTTGTTTTTGTTATTATGGGATTCACCAGATCATGGGATTGTAAACAATAAATGCACCACTTCATCTACCAGATCCTAAATTAACCACAAAGATAAATGTCAGTGTATTCCAAGGCATGTTTTGTTTTTGTATATGATTTACAACAGCTATAAGCAATGTCATCTTTACTTAAAGGGGCATTCCAGACAATTTTCATAATTTCACATCATGTAGTACATAAATCGACAGCTCCATATATAGTTTGTGGAATCTAGATATATTGTGGTCCTTGAGCAGAGAAACCAATACTCTGAAAATCTTAAGCAATTTACTCTGAACAGTGTTGATGACATAGAAGCCTCACATATTTCAGAAATGTAGTGCATGTAATTCCATCTCACTGCTTGCTTAACAAATTCACCTATGTGAAATCTACGCATGCCTTCTTTTTTGTTCTGTTTTCTTGAGTCCAACTCATGAATGCATTCTTATGGTGAGGCTGCCATGTCTTCATCCTTGTTCAGTGCAATTTGTTATAAATTTTGAAAACATTCTTATTCCTCACCAAATTACTATAAATTCTGAAACTCTGTACTCAGTATGACTAATTTTTAGTTGATCAAATGTAAAAGCCTCAAAATCATCCGGAGGTCTCCTTTAATTTGCGCACCTACATGATATCTTGTAAAGGACATTTAAGATTTATCTCATTAGCCCCAAAAGCGAAACTCTGTGTGGCATGTCAGATGGCATTGATAAACAGTAAAACATTCATCATTTCTTCCTTGATGTCCTTCCTAGATCTTGTTTCTATGATAAAGAGTTAATGCAATATCAGCATAGGAAAAGTAAGAGCAAGAAGTTTTTACAACTTTTACAGTGATCCCCCAAAATGTCATCACCATCAACTGCAACCTCGTACTTCAAAAGTTATGATTTGTAGCTTGTTACTGTGCTGTGACAATTCAGTGTAAAGAATACACTGAATTTCATATTAAAAGAAAATTGAAAATTAGATTTGATTGAATTGAATCATTTATTATTGATTTCAATCAAAAATAAAGTGATAGTTACAGATTTGTGTACCTAGTTCAGTAAGGCATAGTGAGGTAAGAACATCACCATTACACCTATGTGCTAATTTACATTTGTATACGATGTGCAATGAAGTTGCAAATGATGTCACTGTATTTGTGAAAACAGGTAGAGACTTCAGAATTGCATTTACTGTCCTCATTTTAGGTCCAATTCCAATGAAGCTGCTACCACTGCAACTGATTTATTTCATTGATGATATATTAGCCAAATCAAACATGGTGAGCATTGCTTGAGGGATGGTTTAGTTTTAGTGGAGATGGGGCTTCAGGTTTTTTTTTTTTTTGTAAGATAATGAAATTCACTTATGAAATATGAGAGAGCATACAATTGTGAGAGGAATTCAAAGTTTATTTGACGAAAATCAGGTTTGAAATGGTTGAGATATCCAAACAAAAAGCAAACAAAGTTGTCTTCATAAAAGCCGGGTCCCACCTTTTATTAGGACCACTCTGTTTTTGGATTTCTTGGCTATTTTAAACACTGATTTTTGTCAAATAAACTTTGAATTCCTCTTACAATTGTATGCTCTTTCATATTTCATAGAATTTGTTTTGCATTATCGTACAAACTAATCAAAATCCTGAAGCTCCATCTCAACCAAAACTAAACCATTCCTTTAATACGCATCTCATCCCTTACTCATCACTCACTTCTACCACTTGCCTCTCCCCCTCTCCTCCGTCCAGCTCTGCAGGCTGCATTTGGTGAGCTAGATACCGACAAGAAGGGGGCCATCGAGTCTCAGCTGGTGCCACAACTGGTCAACAAACTTCTGGGGGACTCCGGCTTCGAGCGCGGATCTCTGCTGCTACGAGCGAACACAAGAGCTAAAAACGGTGAGTGAGGGGATCAATGATTTTGGGGTGGATGTAGAGAGCTATGTGTAAATAGGAGCAGATCAGAGGGCATCCCGGTCTCAGCTGGTGCGGCAACGTAATTGCCATGACATTGAGAGAAGGGCAAGACATCCATCTGTGCTTCCAGAAATAATATTGTTATTTTCTTTAAGCCTCTTTGGGCCCACCACAACAAACTGCAAGTGATGTTGAACACAAATAATTTGCTAGCAGTAAGGAGAGAGTTAACTCGTTATGTGCCATGGTGAAAACCCCCTGTGTGCCACGTTATTCTGAGACACGGAGGTAGTCGTGCTTTGAGAAAGAATTCTGTTTTTCCAATTTGAATAACTTCTACAAATTTCTGTTAAGCTGGACATAATAGTGAGCAAAGTTAAAGAGGAATGTCAAACTTTGCTTCTATATACAATGTATAACAATTCTATTTTCAATTTTTCTTTTGAATAACCAGTTGCTACATTACTGTAAAGGCATGACTTTTGCACATAAAATAGTAACAGAAACTTAGAATGTACATGCAAATCTAGTTCGGAACACCGCTTGATAGTCAATCACCACATAGAATACAAGCCGTATGTGAGAGGAACAAAAGAGCGAGAAACGCTTTGATTGTACCACGGGATTAGCGATTATCGATCGGTTTTGGCGGCTTTGTTTGTTGAGCAGAATATGCGAAGTTGGCACGCCGTCGACTGAGCAGGATGTGCGAATATGGCACATAAAGAGTTAAACATGGGGCAAAAGATACGCACCCTATGTTCAGCTATTTACCTTGCAGCTTGGAATGCAGCACCCTGCTAAGGGGAGGATGGGTGATACTGTTCTCTCAGAGCTGTAGACAGCTGGCCTTAAGCCCAGAAGGTCTTAATTGTAGTTTTCCTTCAGCAGTTGATTTCCCTGTCCATGACATTGCCTACAATTACAGTTGGCTAGTCATTGACGTCTTCCTGTAATTGTATTGCGTGTCATATGATATCTCGTGCTTTTCCATGGAGAAAGCCAAATTACAGGTGGAATGAATGACAAAGAAGTAGAAATGATTTAGTTGTATGGTTTTATGACATGGTATAGGGCAGCGAGGTGGCTCAGTAGATAATGTATCTGCCTTTAATACAATCAAATGACTTGGGTACAGGTTCAAGTTCGAACCCAAGTTAGTCTTACTGAGCAGTGTTGTGTGTTATCATGCCATCCCCACTAAGAGGGGCAACACTCTGTCTCTTTAATAGATAGGACATAAAATGGAGGTTCCTTGAGTGAGAGAGTCACAACCCATGCACATACAAACTCCCACTTCATTCATTCATTCATTCATTCATTCATTCATCACAAGGAGCAGGGTATATGTACTACTGGTGAAGTGCTGCACCCCAAGTACTTGCAACTGAACTCCATGGAAGACTCGCTAGTGAAGCTGAATATGAGCTATCCAGCTATCTTATTAGATGGAAAATGAAAATGAAACAAACTAACAAACAACCAAGCATGTCTATGTCTGAAATTAATCACCATACAGAGTTCAATTGCTTGTAAATCATTGAGGAAAGTGTTTTCACAAATTTTCATGAACAACACTCACACACGTTAATATCATATATATGCATCATGAGTAGATATGAATTTGGTCATCGTGGAACAACAATCCCCTTAAAAAATTATCTATCATCATAAACTAAATAAGCTTTGACCGCTTTATTTCCATGTATGTATCTTGATGAGGACTTCGGCTGCATGTTAAAGTGAATGTCCTAGACCAGCAATTTTCATTCCTTCATTTTATAAGACTGGACGCAGGTGCTTTGAGATATTTGTGAAACTTTCCCAGATTAAGATACACCCAGTAGATTTCATCTGCGGTAAGGAATTCTGGGTGATTGCACTTTTGTCAGGAAAGCTAGAGTGGTGATAGATGGTGGACCTACACTGTACAAATGAATTGAAATTCATGGGGATATTAGGATGGCCACGACTCCTCAAATTGGCACCGCTAACAGCCAATCTAGAGAGATTGATGGATAGATATATATATATAGATAGATAGATAGATAGATAGATAGATAGATAGATAGAAGGGGGGGGGGGGGGAAGAGACACAAACACCGGACAAGTTTCAGTGCTGGAGCTGATGGTGAATGATGAGTGTCGCTGGCATCAAAAGAGATCCAACCAGGAAGGAAAGGAGATGGATTATGTCTGGTGGAAAGGAAGAGGAAAATCCATGATCAAATTCAATATTGTAAGGAGATAGGTTATTAATTACAAATAGAGGATGTTTTTTTTTTTTTTTTTGAGTGATGATCATGGAATAGAAGATGACAAGATGGAAATCAACAAAAACTTGATCAGTGAATAGAGAAGCATTTGACAAAGAACCTTAATGCACATCCTAATGATGATTTCTTAGCTTATAAAAAAATCCAATAAATGATTGATTATTGTACAGGTCGAATAAAATGCTAATGCAGTCGAACCTCTGTTATCCAGCCATGTCGGGACCAGTGCCTGTCCCGATAGGCAATTTGGCGGAATAAGGGAGAAACAACGTTTGCAAACATGCGAGTACAAATTGGCTGCCTGGTAGCTACATAGGCAGTGTGCAACGCTGCATCACAACAGTATAATTTCATGCTTGCATACGTAATATCATAGTCACAAAATTGAAACTTTTTATTGAAAAATCCATGACATGTTTCTGTAGGGAATATCATGGCTAAATTGCGTGAGTTTTGTAGGAGGTGTAATTGTACTTTAAATCACTTTTTTCTTTGCCTTCACTACTCGGAGGCATCTGGGTAATAGAGAAGTCCGGACAAGAGAGGGCCAGATAATCAATGTTGGACTGTAACACTAACAGACTTGCTAGTCAAGATATCTCCAATCATGAGTAAAATTATCTCCGAGTTGCTGACGGAGGTACATTGTATTAGATGAGAGTGCTGTGTGTACACAGCTGTATAGAGAGACGGTTTCATCCATCATGGAGTAAAAATAATCTGAAGACAGGAAAGAGTTTGTTTGTTCTGCTCTGGTTCACCTGGTGCATTATGTACACTTCTCTTGATCCCTGAAAGCTTGTGTTCTAAAACGAGTATCAAACCGTTGTATTCGTAGGATATGACCTTTCATAAAGCCAATCAATATCTCAATCGTCAATGTAAGTGTGGGCTATTTCAGTTCAATACCTACATAACAATATAGAAATCAAGTTTGTAGAAAGTTGCAGTCAAACTATTATAATAGTGGAAGGAATGATGATTATTGTCTATGTTTGTAAATGATTTGCTTTTTCATAACGTCTTGTGGTAAGAATTTTTACGTCATAATTTATTGCATCTTGGTGGTAAGAATATGTTAATAATCTTAATGCCATAATTCAGTGTTACTTTTACCCACAATGTACACCATACCATTAAAAAATCAGCCCTGTGCCTTCAGGGTTCACATTTGTTTGAATGATGGAGCCATGGGTATGCTTCCTGTATTAAGAGTAGTGATGTTCAGTTAGAATATTATAGACCTATTCAAGTATGCAGAGGTTCCAACGCTAGAAGAATGAGATGGAGACTATAAAGTGTTGAAAAAATGTATATGATGATGTAAATACTGCTATGTCAATGCCATAGAATGGGGAAAAACAAAACCAGTGTTGCTTGTAAGTAATGTGTGTATTTTGTTGCATTGTTTGTCTTTGCAAGGGAATCTTTTGTCCTCACCAAATAGATGTGATATCATTTAATATACATAGCGCAACTTGCATTCATAGTGTAGATTCTGAGATGTGTGCACTTTCGCCCTTCTAATGAATGATACAGTCATATTTAACCCTTGTAAATAAAGATGCATTGAATTACCAGATAGAGAAACCAGGATATACAGTGCGAAGCCCACAATGAAGTGGCCATTCTAATAAACTTTACCCCGTTGAGAATGAGCTGGTTTTGCTATAACACTTGAAGTTTCCCATTGACGCCTGCCTGAGTATACTTGGGACTAATCTGCAGCGGTTTATTAACCATTGACTGGTAAGCACCTGCTTCCGCATGCCCTCGACCCAAGTTGTCAATATTTTGAGATTGCAGACCGCATCCTATTTTTATCATTCAAGCGAAACTTTCCATAATCGAAGTAATGACTTTAGATTGAAAACAAAAATGCATTGTGCGACATGTATATGTAAGTTTTAATCCTTTGTATCAGGAATAAGGTCGCGTTAGCACATATTATATAATGCATATAAATAGCAATTTCACAATCTGGTAGAGAACAGATTGATAACTTGAAATCTCTCCCATTAAAATAGCTTTAAAATTGTGTTTTGTCTATCACCGAGTGTTGAAAATTCAAGATGGTTATGTAGGATTTAGAATCTGTTGAAAGTGAACATCAAATATTCTATACAGGGAAGTAATGATCTCTCTCCCACTTCCCTGTTGTCCAAAGCAAGTTTCTGAGTGCACATGCATAGAAAAAGCTATATGTATGTCATATGAAAATTACTATGCCTACAGGAAGGCTATTGGGAGATCGTACAATTAATCCATTACTGGACCCTATCCATGTTTAAGATGGTTTACTTTGGACTTCCTCCTTGAGTTTAGGGACATAGTCAATCGGATGGGGGGTCAACGAAACAGGAACTAGACCTAGTCTGCACTTCCATACTTTTGGAACTCCATATATGGTTTGAGGGTACCCCCAGTCCAGCTGGTGGTTGTTAATGACCTCAATTTGTACTTCTTCCTTAAACCAGATGCACTCTACAATGAGAACTACAGTCAAATTGAGGAAATATGGGTATACAGGTCAAATTTACTCTCAGAGTACTTACCAACTTTGGGTATGACACAGTTTTAAGTGACAAATAAGCCCTATCAGGTGCTCACTGTATTGTGCCTTGGACTCCATCATTGCATGTTGAACTTGAAAGAGCACTTTGATCCTATGTGACCGCTCAACTCAAAACCATGAAAAAAAAATAATTAAAAAATAGGTGAAAATTAATTTCTACTTTTCTATGTATTTTTAAAGATTAAACTCTAAGCTTCAAAATGATATATAACTTGTTGAAATTGGACCGTCTAATAACTCATTCAAATATGGTGATTGAAATAAGAGAGTTATTAGAGGTGCCATTTCTTAGAAAAGGGAGAAAAATGGACTTAAAGAGTGGGATCACTCAAACTTGTTCTGCAGAAGGGTCAATAAAGACATGTTCTATTTCCCAGTGAAAACATGCGTGCTTGTCTGAAGAAAAAAAAAATATGGTCCAAAATTCATGACCTTGATTTTGGTTTTGATTTAAGCTGCCAAGTTTTGACAGTAGGTAGAGAGAAAAAAAAAAACGTATTCTGCCAGTTAAGACAAACTTTAAAATAACTAGTGATTTGAGGTGGTCAACCCAAAATGACCTAATATTAGTCCATTACATAGAATCATAAATCTGTGACTTTTTGTGGGTTTTGAGCTGGACATTCACATGTTGAGCTTGAATTTACAGCTTTAACTTCCTGTCCAGAAGTGATGACCATGAGGTTGCACACATGAGATAATGGATAGATAGTGTGTAATATATTAGTCAGCAGAGTATAACTGGTATGTTATATCATGCAAGAGGAAGGAAAAGAGGGTCTTCAGATTAAGACTATCGGATACCAGGATGTAAGTTGGATTAGACGCAAAGGATACATTTCCCTGCGGAAATCTGGCGAGAGTGGTAGATATCAGAGGTTGAGGAGGTGACTGTGACAAGTGAGGGGAAATATGATGACCCAACATTTACCGAATGCCACATGTCAATCGGTTTCCATGGAAACCATGAAAACGGTATTCAGTATACAGAAAAAGCAAAAAAACAAAGCTTGATAATAGATTGGATAAAGGAAAGAGTTGGACAACTGCCTTAACTCATTCAATCCCAGTGGCAATGTGTCTGAATTTGAATCCAATGGGATATTAGGCTGGTGGTTTTGAAAGAGTTAATGCTGTTTAGAGTGAGAGTCTTAGAATCTTTTGGTGTGGATGAAGGACAGCGGTACTGAGGGAGTGATGGAGCTGCAGATTCGAATATAGACCTTTCTTTCATAGTCTTTCATCTTTTTCAGCTCTTTCATGTCATAGTCACTGTATGATATGTACATGTTTGTATCTCACTTCCCTAAGTATAGGCTTATATTTCTCTGCAGCTTCAGTAGGTGTGCTTTCGTGCTCTTGTGAGGTTCGAACCCGTACGTGTGCAACCTCACGTTTCTGAGACGACGCCTCTAACCACTCGGCCATACGTGCTCAAGGAGTTACATACGATGTACATTATACAGTACATGTGCTATCAGTATATTTGATATGTGCCCTTATATTTGATCCTTTAATTCCACTTGTAATGCGTACTACTGGTTATCTCTCATATCAGACAGGTATACCATATCATTTGAGAAGTAGGTGTTAGTTACTTACACCACAGACTAGGCTTACCAGTTGTGCAGCATTAACTTGTTAAAAGACAAATCCCTTAGTATCTCTCAGGCAGGTGTTTATGGGAAATGTGTGTTGTAGCAATATCAGCCTGTCCTCCACAGGTTAATGCCATTCTAGCATTGTACTGATGGAAACCTCTTGACTTACATGGTGTGAGACCACTGTGGTTAAATTTGCATAAATTTTAATTCATTTTTTAATGTGAATGCTGATTATGTATTGAATGCATATAAGCATGCACAGGACTGGTAGATCTTTGAGTTCTCCGTGCAATGGACTAGGCAATGAATTAACCCATTGAGGACAGTCTGATTCTGAATTGCTACAACACACATTTCTTTTATAGAAACTTTCCAGAGTATACTCAGGACTTGTCGTCAACGGGTTAAGATAATGTGCATTGTGGAGAAGCATACCAATTGCAAAGATAATGTACCTTGTGGTGGAGCACACCAACTGCAAAGATAATGTGCCTTGCTGTAGACCCACCAACTGCAGCCAAGGGACGTGCTCCTTATTTCAGTATCTTCTGTTTGATTGGTGTTGATACTGTTTCTGCATTTGTAGGTTTCTAGATTATATTTCTCCTCTTGCGGGGTGATGCTGCAATGAATTACCTTCTGATTAGGAATGTTTCAGTTTCAATTAATTTTCCTATTAACTCCATTACTTTCTCCCTTTTACTTTTATACTTCCCACCCTCTGGTACACCCCTTCTTTTTTTTCTTCTAGAATGTGTCTGCCCCATTTCTATCTTCTCCCAGCTGCACAGCTTGCTCCATATCCACACAGTTTGATTTCTACTGTCTGACTGATGAACATGATCCAGAAACCGAAATTGACAATTCCCCCTTTCTTCCCCCCTCCCCCCCCCCCCCCCCCCCCAATGTTGTCTGCCACACATGCTGGCAAGATTGCCTACAAACACTGGCATGTCATCGGATACATCAAAGCATGTTATTGATATTCTGGCGAAATATGCTCCCCTAATGGCCGTCATGCTCATGTTACTAAGCTGATTGCTGAAAGTTTCTACCTGTCATGACCCTTGACCCCAAAGTGCAAGGAGGGCTTACTAGTGTTCCAAAGTCCATAGAATCTGAGTCAGGGAAACTTAAAAAACTGAGACATCTCGGGAAGTCCAATTTTGTAGCATGAACATTTTTTTTTTCTAATTTATTTTTGTCATCTGGGAAGGATGCATTCTAGACATGTAAATCATCAGTTACTGAAACAATTTTATCCCACTTGTAACAGACATATATGTGTGTAGGTTTTTTCTTTCTTTATGTACCCCTGTTTGGATTTCATATGGAATATAAGGAATTAGCTCTTGAAACTTTTGATATGATCTTAATACTTTATTAGGCAGTGAAACATTGAAAGACTATCTGAAATAGCAAAGTGCAATTGTCCCTTTTAACATATTAGATGGGTGTAATAAGCAAGAATGTACAAAAGTAGAAGAATAAGTTGATGTAATATCTCACTCTCTATGTTTTGTTGTAGTGCACCTTTAAGGTTTAGAGCTAACCGCACTGCAGGTTTCCACTGTCCGCACTGCAAGAAATCGGCGTTGAGCTGAAACACAACTCTAGATATAACTTTATATCATAAAGACTCCAACCTTGAAACAAATACAGAAAAGTAACTTTCACTTTCACAAGAATTTCTATAAGGATACAAACTGGTAAATCTGCTTGTTGATAGATGTTTAAACATGTAATGATTGCACAGTGGTTCTTTGCAATGATATACATTTACCAATTCATTTGAAAGGAGGAAGGGGTATGAACTGACCGACTTCTTTGATAGTGGCTTGTACTTGTAACTGGAGTACATGTACTTCTCTGTAAGGTTTCAATGGCAGATTAAAATAAAGTTGAATGTGTCTCTAAAGTGTGGGTGATAAACTCCTTATAGGAAATTTGTTAATGCATTACAATATAAGATATTCACTTTCATTGAAACCTGTAGCAAAATATTGGTATCTAATATCTCATGTTATTCTGCATTAATGGTTGACAGAGCAATGCAAAGGGCTCATGCTGGTATGCTGTTCCAAAGCAGACTTTCAGAGGATGTGTGTTCCAACATTATGATAATAATGACCTTTAAAAACATCATCTTTCAGCACTATTTTGCCAATTTGAACCAAAATTTAGGTCATCCTGATGGAAGTTTATAAACTGGCTTCATCCTCCAGTGAATAATCTGGGATTTTGGCATCAAATTAGCTCAAGTATTTTTAGTCAGTCGTAGCTTGTGATTGCTATCTCCGCAGCAGTAGTGGAGAAGCATCACTACAGCAGGTAGCTGGAAATATTATTTTGTGATAAGGATCAATGATGATATCATAATAGTGATGAGAGACGATCTGATTAAAGATGCCAAAATTGTTACCTTTCATACATGGCATCAGGGTTTTTTGGGAAAAAAGTCAAGTACTTTTTGTAGGAGGGCACGCTTTGCTTCCAAATATCAGAACTGTACTAGACTAGTTTAATCATGATTTAGTGTGTGATGATGCAGGGAGTGATGGACATGAATTGTGACATCCAATGTCAGTGTAATATTTTTGGTAAGAATGATGAGTAAAAAGTAACTCCTCATGATTTTGGTCTGGGATTGTAGAAAAAGGAAATACCATGGCTGTATTGACAATGATTTATCATTTGCCTCATAACACAAAACCCAGGGTTTATACACATGTATATTTCTAGAAAGATAATATTTTAAGTTACAGGCCTAATATGTTAGCACAAATGCACAATGATTTATTTATGTGTATTTGATGTGCTTGAAGATTGGTTTGAAGGAAAAGTATAGTTTTGGTTGAGACCTAATTTCAAGTTTCTGACATTTTTTTTAATGAGATAATGAGAAACCTCTCATGAAATATGAAAGGGTGTGTAATTCTCTGTGGAATTCAACATTTATTTGATGAAAATGGTTTGGAAATGGCTGAGATATCCAAAATAGAGCAATTCTAATAAAGTGTGGGACCCACCTTTTATTACGATCACTTTGTTTTACTTTGTTTTTGGATGTTTCAGTCATTCCAAACCTGATTTTCATCAAATAAACTTTGAACTCCTCTTAAAATGGTTTGCTCTGTACTATTTCAAGTGTTTTCTTGATATCTTGCAAAAAGTTAAAAGCCCAATTCTCATCTCCACCATTAATGTACCACCCCTTTTACAGTGCATTATGGAGATTTTCCGTAAAGTTGCTAGCATCATAATGGCATGGTTGATTCACATATTTAAAGAGTTAATAGAACTTGCCAGTAATCACTATGATCTAGCCATGATTCATAGTGACTGCATGGTATTGCTCTTAATAACAGATTACCTCTTCAAGAATAAAGTTTTAAGAAGAAAACTCTACCCATGTATATGTAATAAATTGTGCAGCATTGACGTGGCATGATAAATTTTCACACTGAATGCTAATGGGCACAATAGTGCTCACAGACATTACCAATAATTCATGTGTGAATGTATACTGTCATTATACACTTTATAGAACCTGCTTGCAGGTTTTGCCGATTGCATTATTGGTCCTGAATAGGATAATATTAACTTTCTGAATGTTTGAAGAGGGACAGAATACCTTCCCTTTGGTACGGGACATTACTGGAAACCTAATCTTTTGTATTGACATAGATTATACAGATGCATTGAAGTGGATTTCTTTCATTGGAAATTAGATTACGAGATACCAGCAGTATGTCCATGAAAGCGACTGAACCCGATGACAGGGGTGTCCCACTTTTTATGCCTTGGGGCATTCATGACTTCTGAATGACCCATGCTGAAAATGGATACCTTGTTCCATTTGACAATAATTATTTGCATTCGAGGAGCAGGAAAAAGAATGCAAACCACTGTAAGAATAAAGGAAAGGGATTGTAAACTTTCAGTTTATCTAGTAAACAAAAATTCACATTAAATGAAAGCAAGAAAGATATTATTCAGAGGGGTGAAGGTTCAGGTCAGGTGCGAGTTTCTTCACTTTGTAGATGACAGGTTCGAGTCCCACTGGTTCCCTTTTTCCGACATGTTTGTTGATTTACAGATCAGCAGTTGCGATCTTAACAAATTTAATTTGCAGAGGGAGAAAAAGTGAAGAAACTCGCACCTGAAAATTCACATTCTTATGCCTAAACCTTGTTACAGTTTGTTGAGTGCTTGATAATAAGCACAATTTTAGGTGTTTTTTTTTTAAATAACAGAAATATATCAGCTTTTGTAAAGACATTGCCTGCAATGATGGGATAAAATCATGATTTTTCAGTGCAAAATGTGTCTCAAAACAATGCATAATGATGTATTGACTGTGATTTCATGAGAGGCTTTAGCAATAAAGATCTGTGTAATAATCAACATCACGGGGATTAACATCTGATGTAACGACAATAAAGAAATTCATGTTTGTATTGTTAAATATTAAGTACATGTCACATGTGTAGAAACTAAGATTCTTTGACACTTTGTCCCATAGAATTCAGGTTATTTTAGCTTGCACTGAGTTCATTACACTCATATCACTTACTGAATTCTTGGCAACACAGCGGAAGCGTGCCGGGGAAGAAGGGAAAATTTCTCAGATTATCATGAGAAAATGGGCCAGATCACGTTCATTCGTTGATGTTGTTGTTGGGTGGCGGACAATGTTACGATGTCCTCGGGATGCAGAGAATGTGCTCCTGCGGGGGAAGGATAGAGCACTCTTGCTCTGAAACAAATCTTTGGAGTTTATCTCTCGCTCAAGAGTGCTCCTAGCCTAACAGGCATTGTAATATTGTAACTTTTCATTTAACATTATGTTTGTCCATACCCCACTGGCATTATTACCTTTTTCTTGGGGGGGTCAGGCAGTAGTTGATTACCTCCACAAAATATTACTCTGCATTTTTGTGAGCAAGTTTACAAAGGAAAGCAGTTGAATAATTTTGTACACATATTGCTTTGCAAGGTAGCAGACCACTCACTTGTACTTGTACACATATTACAATGATTTAAATTATGAACACTAGCAATATCACATTATTGCAAATTTCCTGTGACTGGTTTCCATAGCAACTGAAAACAAGTGGATTCGTGAGAAAACACAATATTTTTGAGAAGGCAGCCTTGAATATATTTCGTACTATACAGAAATGATATTATACATACAACACATTGTAGTAACAGAGGCAGTTGATACATCTACAGAGTTATGTGTTTGAATTGATACGCTGGCTGATTGATTTGTACTGTAAGATGAAGCCCATCCATGCTGCCTTCCATGGGTGATATGTAATATGCCAGCCAGGTGTTTTTTTTTTTTTTTTTTGCACTTTGAACATTCTGCTGGTATCGTTGCTAATGCATTGACTACCTGTCATGGTATGATATAAAAAACCCTGTATGTATATCCGAGTAGTTTTATCATTCATTAAAGAACCATGCAGTGGGTTGTGTTTTATAAACATAGCCATTCTTGTGATTCAGTCATAGCTATAAGAAAGATTGTGGTGTTTGTTGCTAGTAAATTATGAAAACACATCATACAAACATACATATCAATTGGTTTGTTTCAAAAGTGGCCTTATATACCCATTTGAATATCTTGAAATGATTCTCATTAACTTTCATCAGATTTCTCCTGTTCATTTGTTTAATAGTATTCAATTTATTCATATCATACTCTCAATTCACATAATGACTTATTTATTGAGGAACATTCTCCCTATGTTGCTCCCCTCCTCCACTCTCCCCTCTGTAGGTTCTTCTTTCGACTCACAGCAGTCCTTTTAAAGGGAAGATAAACCCCAAGAACAATGTGGATTGAGTGAAAGCAGCAACATTAGTAGAACACATCAGTGAAAGTTTGAAGAAAATCGGACAATCGATGCAAAAGTTATGAATTTTTAAAGTTTTGGTGTTGGAACCGCTGGATGAGGAGACTACTAGAGGTTATGACGTTTGAGTGGACTACAATATCAAGAAAATATAAAGAAAATACTACAAAAATCCATTTTTCATGAAAATTACAAATTCCATCAACTTGATATTGACATATGTTAAGGGTAGCAATTATTCCCCCTGCTTTCTGAAAGCGGTTGGTCCACTGCTCTTTCATAATTCTAGAAAAGTGAATTTTTGTTGAATATCCTTTACATTTTCTTTGTATTGTTGTCCACTCATACGTCATATCCTCTAGTAGTCTCCTCATCCAGCGGTTCCAACACCAAAACTTTAAAAATTCATAACTTTTGCATCGATTGTCCGATTTTTATCAAACTTTCACTGATATGTTCTACTAATGTTGCTGCTTTCACTCAATCCACATTGCTCTTTGGGTTTACCTTCCCTTTAAGGACTACTTTGATGCATGGTGTTACCGCAAACCTCTCTTCCTTATTAAACACCACCGTGCAAGCTTTCAAACTACAGATCATTTATTTTTTATTGTTCATGATGATCCCACACATCTTGTTTTATTCCCAGTACTATTCTAATAGCCTTGGTAGTTCTGTAATTTGGTGACGATCTTCTGTTCTATTTTATGCGTATTTGATTCACCAAGGTTGTTTGTTTGTACAGTGTGATCCTTGTTTCTTGTTCTCAAAAATGTTGGCAAACTTCAATCATGTATAATTTGTGCAGTGATTTATCTCTGTGTTGGAATCTTATGTATTAAAAAAGCACATTCCAACCCAAAATGGTAAACAATCTTGTAAGGGATTAGTAAAGTTTGCATTTCCATTGCTCAATGTTTCAATGCAAAGTAGTCGGATTGATGTTGGTGAATGAATATTGGATAAAATCAGCCCGGCTCTGGGTATGTAATATTTGTCAAGATTTCCAGGGCAGTAAAAAGATTTTTAAAAGAATGGGTTAGGTTTTGGATTGTTTGTTTGTTTGTTTGTTTGTCTTTCATGAGCGAAATGGTGAGAAAAACAAAATTGCTGTTGATCTTGGGGTGCAAGGTGCCCTCTACAGTCAAGACATAGGGAAGAAGGAATGAATAAAGGTAGGAGAAAGGGAGGGAAATAAGGAAGGGGAGATAGTGGGAAGGCTATCATTGTACACATGCTTCATATGCAAGCTCCATTTAACCCATTACCTCTCAAGTATTAAAACTTTACATGCATTGTCATTCATGCATTTCCTTTCTCCACTCCCATAACCAGTGGATAACTTGAAAGCATTTTGAAGCATTTTTTATAAAAGCAACCTTCCCTTTAAATCTGGAGGATGCTAAATATGCAAGACCGCAGCATGCCCACTCTCTCTGTATACGTGCAGTGCGTGGTGTCTCATCTAGCAGACACACAGTCAGGCACTTATTAAAACTCACTGGGGATCTAAAGGCAGTATATCGAGCAAGATAATACCTGCATATTTTAGATGTGTTGATAGGACAGAGTGGGAGAGAAATGAAGCAACTTTGGTAAAGGTGTAGAGAAGGCTTTATGAAGGCACCTTAAAATCTACTTATGAGGATTGATTGTGGTATACAAAGCTCCCTTCATCTCCAGCAGCTGGTTCAGAAACCAATCAACAGTGTAAGAGGCTGTCTTTTAACACTTGAAACTCTGATATTCTCAAAACTGTTGGAAAGTTCATCCACTATTCAGGTACTGCTGATGATGAACGATTAATGGCGATGTGTTGATGTGTGCTCCGCACTATTGAATTTATTATGGGATTTTTATTTTTTCGTGGCGCGTACAGGTGTGGTGAAATTCTCGGAGTTTGTCGGCATCATGTCGGAAGCGATGTCTCAGACGACCCAGTGGGGCTCCCTCAAGACGGAGATCAACGGCTACGTGGGGATCGACACCATCCAGGAGCAGATCAGGAAGAAGGCCTTGAAGCGGGGATTCGACTTCAACATCATGGTGGTCGGTGAGCACTGCTGGGAAGGGGTTTGTTGGCATGGTTGGGGTGATGGAGATTATCTTTCCTTTTTATACATTTGTACTATAAATCAGCGTATCAGGGCAATTACCCCCCCCCCCCCCCCCCCCCCACAATCACCCCCTGGCTAATTTATACTGGCTAGTGATAAGGTTAGAGTAAAGATAAGGGTTAGGGTTAAGTTTAGGGTAAGAGTTTGGGTTAGGAGTAGGATTAGATTCAAGGTTAGGATTATGGTTAGGGTCAGGAAAAGGGTCTTGCCCTACAACCCAGATCAGGCATATCAAATTGTGCATAATGATCCAAAAGGCACAATCAGGGAGGTGGAAAGACCCCTTTCCACCTCCCTGGCACAATGCAATCCATATGTGTTATTCCACTGGCTTTAATCAATTGTATAGTTTTATAGACCGATTCGGGTTCGTTGAGGGCAGCAGACAATTTGTGGCACTGGGCGCAGCCATAAGCTCATTTTGAGGTGTCTTAGCCGACCCCCCCTCCTCTACCCCACCCCCGGGCAACATGTTTATCGCGCACTTGTAACAAAGGTTCACGCACTATAAAAGCAAGCATTCGCGCACTCAGTACGAGACGCCATTGGCTAAAACAACCATGCATCAGTTTTTCATTCCGCACACGGAAGGGGGTGGGGGAGAGGGGGGGGGGGGGGGTCGACTGAGACACCGCAGTAATGGCGCTGCCCATGCCAAAAATACACATAGCGCGTCACAGAATCGGTCTATAGGAGAACATAGTCTAGGTGTAGATGATGTACTTTCAACTTGAAGGCTTAGAGTAATTGATTGGATAGATTGAAATATTTCATTGTGAAAGTTGAGATACATTGTACTGATGTCATATACATGTAAGCATGCATTTCAACTTTCATTGTTGCACTTAATTGCACACACATTGCAGCATGTTGCCAGACGAAGTGTAATGGTAAATCAGTTTAGATAAGTGTTCACAAGGTTGTTTGTGAGGCATAATCATACCAGTTGATAACACACTGTCCTTTAATATTCCACATTAGCTTGTCATCCCAGCAACCATATTAACTTTGATTTGCGTACAAATATTTGCTTGCATCTACGAGAATATTGACTGAGGTAATGTGCTTAATGCCTGCATTGCACTGACTCTATACAGTGTATGCAAGGAAATCATCATACAGCCTGTAATGGAAGAAATGATCCTCTAACTGGCTGGGACATTTCAATGGGATGGAAAGTTGAGAAGTAGCCAGTGGAGACTCTAATATCCCTCTCATAAACTCAATTATGCGGATGAGTATCTGCATTATTGGAGGGGCATGTGCAGTTGCCATGACGATTATCCATCCTATCCAGGCTTTGTTTTTTTTCATACGGGTGTTTGCAGAAGAAAAAAAACAAACTGTGTGCATTATTTTCAAAAATTGTTAATGCAATTTTTATTGAATTGCCTGTATTACTCTTAAGGGGATAATTAGGGGTGCATTTGTGACAGGGATACCAAAGAGGGAGGGGTTTGAGGTACAGTAGACTGTGTAACTCCTATTTCTTCATCTTGAGGTCATCCTCAAAGAAACGGGAGGATCTGAGCGCGTTTTGATCTCCATTAACTGATTTGAGCTGTATTGTGACCGTACCCCTTACCCTGAAGATATTTGGATGTTTGTGCCCCATAATTGGGTGCGATCACAGCCATCGGTGTGTCCATTTGTCAGAAAATTACCCAAAATCCGCCGAAATCGAGGCTAGCATGCATTGACGCAAAGTGCAGGGGAATGAATTCCCACCAGTTAATTCTGATAAATTCTAGATAGATGTGTTGAGAAGACAGACTGTGCATTGAGTGTCAGCAATCAAGGCAATATTAATACATTTATGACATTTGGTAGAGGAGTATGTTCAGGACATTCAGGGCAGTTCACAAATTATGCACAGGTCTGTCCCCAGTTCTATAAAACAGATGATGCACTTAGCTATGTCTTATTGTGCATCAGTAGGAATTGTTCACATTAGGGATAACTATGGAATGTTTGCCAAATGGATTTAGACCAAATTCCATATTTACCATATATGCACACTATTCTTATTGACACACAAAAAGTCATACATGTATGTGCATCATCTGTTTAATAGAACTGGGGACTTTTTGTCTTTTTTTTTTTGTTATCATAGCCTGATAGCAAAGTTGCAATACATTTCCTTTTATACAAACCATTCTTCCAGTAATCACATGATGCATGGTTAGCTCAGCCAATATGCATCTCGATTGTAATACTGAGTGCACAAACTCCTGCATATATAGTGCGTGAATTCTTGCTACGAGGGCATAATAACATATCAAAGCAGTGGCAGATCATAGGTGAGGCAGAATTAATACACAGTTCTCGAACAATGAGATTGCATGATTTTCTCTAAATGTTCCAGGGATAGTATGTTGTTTATTCGTCACGGATGTGTGGACATCATTCCAGAATTAGAATGATCCAGGGCACAGTATAGACATGTCTTAAGTGAACAAACACAATTGTGTCAGACAGACACAACAGCAGCAACTATTTGTAGCTCTTTTCTTCAAACCTGCCTGGAATGCAGAAAATGTTTCCTGCCCCAAGGATACTGATCCACACTGTACTTTGGTTTACTTCATTCCAGTCACATTTCTTACCAAGTATTCATTCAGAAGAATGTTGCTCTCGGCCAACCTTCAGTTTCAGATTATGATTGTGAGCACTTTATACTCACACATCGGGAATTTCTGTTTGGGTGCCCTTGGGATTAGAGGTCCATTCTCATTTTAAAATATGACATCAAAAATGAGGATGCTAGCATTCCTTTCACATTGCAATGAAGCAAAAAAAGCAAAAAAAAATTGAAGCAAAAAAAAAATTTCAAGTTTTGTATTGTTATGTTTTATTTTTGCCACTGCAAAGTACATTTGCACTTACACCTAGCAGTGTGCTTCACACTGTAGATATATCTTGTAGCTGTATGGCCCCGTTGCTAGAAACTTTGCGTTTAAACGCAACTTGCAACTGATTGTCACTGGCCAATCAAAATCATTGTTGCATGCATGTCTTCTTAATAGGGCAGACCCTGAGCCAATCAGAATGGTTGTTTCAAAATTAGCAATTATTTGCAATTGATTGCAACTTTCTTGCAACGGGGCCTATGTCATAATATCACAGAGCAGCCCGTCAGCTGGCTGCACATGCAGTCTGTGTATGGCTACAGGGAGGAATGTAAACATTAGAGGGGGAATTTTTTTTTGTGGCAGATATTGCAATATTTCTGTGATGAGATTTCCCATTGCAAATAATGTCAAAGACAGACAAAGTAACCCCCCCCCCCCCCCAAATTAAGGAATCTTTTCAAATCTTCTTTTCTCAGTTTCAGTTTCAGTTTAGTTTATTTTGCACCAAGCATTAAAAATATACAGAGCATACAATGAAACATGAAAGTACAAAATGAGATACAAAAAGAGAAAAATTCATAGGACATACGACATACAAGTAGAAATAATGTGGCGGTATGACTACATACAAAGACAATGCCATTGGTGGGGGAAGCAGCAAGAAAGGAAAAGCCCTTGTGAGTAGCTGACCCATTGTACTGTAACATACATACCTTTGACAGATTTAAGAAAAAAAAAATGTCAGTTAAGTCGACAAAACAGAACAAGTCAGACCAATGCAATCATTACAAAAGAAAACTACGGAGGTATGGACGATAACAGCACAGAAAACAGCAACAACAAAAATATGCCTTGAATTAACTCTGTTTGTAATCTTCCAATAGAAAGTGTTTGTATTTGATTTTGAAATTATTTATAGAGTTTGATGCTTTAATTTCTCTAGGGATAGAATACCATATATGAGGGCCCTGATATATAACTGAATTATATATATTAATATTCAGTTATATAATTATATTATATAACTGAAAAATGAGTTGCGCATGTGATATAGATGATAGTTTGCAGAATTTCTTGTTCTGTAATTATGGATAGTGCTGTTCAGCGAAAAATAATCTAAAAGGGATTCTGGAAGGAACTTTTTGTAACATGAATGCATAAAAATACCCAACTGTAAAAGATAAATATCATAAAATTGCAGCATCTCATACAAATGAAAGATTGGTTTTGAATGGGCAAGATACAGAGCATGGTGGACAATACGTATTGCACGTTTTTGTAAGACACAAACTGTGTTCAACTGGGTTTTTGATGCATTGCCCCAAATTATGATCCCGTATGACAAATGTGGTAAAACAATTGAATTATAAATCATTTTTAAAAACACTTTAGGCATTGACTTTAATTTATACATAACACCAGTATTCTTTGCCAACACATTACAAAGGTTATTTACATGAGCATTCCAGGTAAGTATTAATCCTAAAAACTTCAAAGCCGACACACGTTTTACCTGAGAGGCACAGATATTGGCAGAAAAATTATCAATATTACATTTTCTCCTAGTAAATAACATATAATTAGTTTTCTGAACGGTAATTGTAAGTTTATTTGAATGAAACCACTTTGTCATCAGAGTAAGTTCTTGGTTCAAAATAATTTGTAACTCTAAAATGTTCTTGTGTGAAAAAAATATGCTCATATCATCGGCAAAAAGAATAAGCTTTAAAATTTCAGAAACATTAAAAATGTCATTGATATATAACAAAAATAGTAAAGGTCCCAAAATAGAGCCCTGGGGCACTCTACATCTTATGCCTAAATTAATCGATTTATCATTACAGATGCTTACATGCTGTTTACGTTAAAAGGTAAATCCAATAGGGTATGCTTCTTGATGCTGTGGGTTCGGGGGATACATGTGCTCGGCTGCGCGACCCGCCGAGCACGAAATTTTTAGTTTATGTACCAGTATACTATGATCAAGCGTGTCGAACGCCTTACTTAAATCAGAAATACACCAATCATATATTCTTTATTCGCAGTTTTGACTCAAGTTGTATTAAGCTTGTATTAAGTGATAAGCTACAGTAGTGCTATATCAGTGTAAGTGTATAGATTAGTGACTCAAGCCCTTTTTACACTTGTGTTTCTTAACCCCGTACTTTCTCTGACCCAAGACTATCGTTAATCCCGTACCAATTTTTCCAGCTTTTGGGTACACTAGCCAATAAATCCTGTACTAAGCTCTTCTCCTGGGCTAAAGAAAAAACTGACCTTTTTACACTTGTATGTCTTAGTCCCGTACTTTGTGGGTACCGGGCTTTGTCTCCGTTGCTTAGTGCCAGATTATTTCTTTGTTCTGTTTACACTCGCTTTCCTGGCACTGCAATTGCGGGGTTAGCACCGCAATTGCGGTGCTAACCCTGCCTTTTTGCAAGGCCAGATAGTACAGGATTATCGGTGGGGCTAGCCCACTTTGGCAAAAACAAGTGTAAACAGAGGGTGGGCTAAGGAAAGTCCGGTACCAATGGTGGGGCTAAGGCCCCCACCCCTTAGCCCCACCGTTGGTACGGGACTAAGCAAAACTTTGCCAGTGTAAAAAGCCCTTATATGAAAGATGAATTTGTGATGTGCAGGTGAGACCCCTAGGTCACTTGTTTTATATCTCTTTCTCTAACAACATTTCTGTAACTGTTACAAGTGTATGAAAAAATGTTATGTGTTTCTTTATCTTTTGATGCAGTCTAGCTGCTTCTCTTCCACCTACATATCCTTATACTGTAGATTCATGTGTGAATCTGCATACTTTCTTTTTATCTACAATTGTAGCTATCCACATGTGTCCGTGGCTGTTGTCAACATATCCACCTACTCAATTTTCTACCTCTCTGCCTCTTTGTCTATCTATTGATCTATTGATCTATTGATTTATTCATCTGTTGATCTATTTGTTGATCTATTAATCTATTGATTTATTCATCTGTCTATCTATTCATCCATTGATCTATCACTATATTCACTGCACAGGGGCCAGTGGTCTGGGAAAGTCCACCCTGGTCAACACCCTCTTCAAGGCCAAGATCTCCAGACGGTCCTGTGCGGAGGCAGAGGGTACTGAGGAGTGTCCCCCACCGATCCCCAAGACGGTGGAAGTCAAGTCCATCAGCCATGGTAGGTGGGAGGAACCTTTGGTGTCTCAGCTCATGTCCGGCTTAAATAGATTGATCATCTGTTTGTTGATACCCTGTACTTTAAATCTTTCAAGCATGTTTTTATCATGTGCGTTCTTTTTGGATGGTTTCAATAGGAGATAAAGAGGGTGAGGAGAAAGAAAAGTAAAAAGTGGAAGGAGAGAGAGAGAGAGAGTTTAATTAGTTTACTTTGGAGATTTTGCTCTTTTACTTAGGTATTAAAGGAAATTTAATCTGTATATGTATAAATCAAACTCTTATTGAGTGTAATATACAAATATACAAATGAATAAATATATCAAATTATTGATATTTATATAAAAATGTTAACAATATCTGGATAACATATTTATCACAAATTTATGTGTTGAATAAATATATAAAAAACAAAACATCTGGTGAATGAGGCAATTTAGTGCACTCACCAGTGTAAAGATAGAAAGATTAGTGTTGTACATCAGCTGCGCAGACAGTGCTTTTCTTTAAAATGGCAAGTTAGCAGCCATGATTTCCTATCAGCAGGTTATCCTCCCACCTTGCCATGATCACCCCTCCATGGAATAAGGAAAAGAGGGGAGCCTGTGAGTCAGTGGGTTCAACTTGGATTAGACTCTGAACAGAAGCTCAATGTCACCCTTAACAGTTGTATAAGCCAAGTTTTCCCCCTGGAGTATATTTAGGATATAGCACATAAAGGCAAAGAGAGAATCTTCATTGTGGAAAAAGCTGGATATAATTCTCGCATCATGGAATCCTTTTTAAACATACATTGACATACATTTAAAGGGGATGGCGAGTAACTTATCAGTGGGAATCAGTGGGAATGCTGGGGGATGATTGTTCTAATCCTTGTGGGATCCATTTAAGAGTAGATTATATATCTATTGTTGTGTGAAAATTATTTGCTTCAGAATGGTCTCATATTCAAGTAATGTAGTTCAATGTTTCCAGGTTACGTGTAGCGTGCCTGTACAGTGACAGGGCGATCATTAAAATGCGTGTCATATCTTAATATCCAGGGGCTTAAGTGTTAATAAAGGTGATTACAATTATTTGTAAGTTCCAATGATTGCAGTGACTTTGATTTAAATACTTTGTTAGATTATGACAGCTGATTGGCTGTTTCCTGGCTGCTGCCATGGTAACTGCAGACTAGTATTTCAATGTACAGTGATCACAATCTTCTGTATGAATGTGGACATTGATCAGTGCTACTTTCGCTTGTGCTTTACTGTCATAACATGATATGGAAGGAGTGGTGTTAGTGTTATAGCGACAGACAGCGTCACCATGCCGGTATATCAGCATTAATCATCCTAATGATAGCAAGTACTGGCCCAGTTACAATACCATTATCAACCGTATTCAGGATTTGTGGGCAGTAAGACATACAAAAAGTTTGAATGATGACCAGCTGGCTGGTAGGAAGTCAGGTCAGCGCTGATAAAGAATTACACCTTTCATTTCCTTATAGACTGCTGCGTGATAAAAGTATGTGACAGTACATGTGTTGAGTGTACACAATCATCAAAGTTGCTTAGTAAGACTTTTCAGAATGATCTTTTTGGCTATGATTTCCTGTCTTCTAAAGTTTTTGGATTTTTTTTTTAAGCAATCATACCTGTGTCGCTTTAGAAAGAATTAAACAGTTTTTTGACATTTTTTCCTGATCCTCTTTCAACAATTATAATGAACCAAAACTGTAAATGTCATGAAGAATGCAATTGAATATGAAGTACATACTGACATGAATGCAACATGTGTGGAATTGACAAGAGAGATGTCACATTATTATCCTATTGCAATCTTGTGGTTCTGTCATCTCTGTCAGCTTTTAATGTGTGTCATCAGTTTTCTTTTATCTCATGTGTACAACAACATCAAGAAAACTGAACCAACTAAAAAGTGCATGCAAAGTGTTATCAGTTGAATATGTCAAGATTCTTCTTTTGCCATGTACAGTTAAAAAAAAAAAAAAAAAAAAAAAAAAACAGTTACAGTTTAGTTTTACCTTGCAGTAGAATCATTCAATGATATGAATGTATGATGGTGCATCACTAGCTATCAAAAGTGGTAAAGTATCACATCTGGGTACTTATGTCCTTTAGTCCCTCATTGGATGAATTATACCTTATGCTAATTGATGTTTCTGTATCATGTAATGTGTATCATTTACAGTCATTGAAGAGAATGGTGTGAGGTTGAAGTTGACTGTGACGGACACACCAGGCTTTGGGGATCACATTAACAATGAAAACTGGTGAGTTGGTAGATAAAAATATGATTGACTATTTCTTATTAAAGTGTAATTGTAGCTACATGAGGCTCTGCTGTGATGTGTAGGATAACTCAATCATGCTCAATAGTTCTTTGGTCCATTTTTCTGCTCAGATCTCTCTGAATCCTCCACATATTAAGTGATATCTTCCAACTTTAAGCTGTAAAACTTTTCCCTCTTTTTTATTGCACTGTATCTCTTATCTTCTGTTATGTTGATCATAGATAGAAATATGTGACCCGCTACAACAAAAGGATCCTAAAGTCGCTGACGGGCGAGCCAAGCATGGCCCAGAAAAATGCTGTTTTCAGGCCTTTCCTTTGATCATTTAGCTTCGAAATTTTGGCAGATGATAGAGACACATTAGACTACAAAATTATGTTAAAAACAGAAATCCGAACGTTTTGAGAGATTTTGGTGTTCTGACTTCAAACTCGATTTTCTCGGCTCACCCGTCAGCGACTTTAGGATCCTTTTGTTGTAGCGGGTCACATATGTTGAAGCATACTGATTTATAGCTTCCTGTCTTAGAAATAATTGTTTATGCTCATTTGAGTAAAGAAATTAACTCAACAAAATGTCTGTCCAAGAATTCCCTATAACATGCAGTAGAAATACTCTCTTGTTGGAGGCTGAGATTACCTTACATGCAGTAAAAATGATGTATTATCACTTGAGTTATTAGTAGAAAGGAGGCGTTAATCTTTTAAGTGCATCAGTGCATGACTAGATTTTTGTCATGCGCCTTGAAAGTATAAACCTGCAGAAGAAAGCAGAAGGATGTGTCCTCGGGTATGGAAGTATACAAAACTATAGGGGTCAGAGAACTGTAAATGAGAAGAAGTTACAATTTCGTGGTACAGAAAAAAATCATCTTAGTGTCATCAAATTGGCAACTCTAGTGTTGATGAAGGTGAGATGGAAATGGTTGAATTCTTTAAATCTGCACATAATTAGACAAAATTAAATGTAGAAACATTTACTAATTGTAGACAGAAACCCTATCTTCCATCTTCATTTTTTTTTTGGCCAATTTAATGATTGAGTATAAATCACAGGATCTAAATCAAGGCTTGTGATAATTATGCAACCATAATAAGCAGTGGTATGTGACCAAAATAGGGCTGAGATGAAAAGTTTTTTCTTTCTAAATTATGAAGCACTAGCAACGAATGATAAAATCATAATAAAAACATGCAGTATCAAAGCGCAGAAATGTAGTTTCTGGCCAGATTTGATAAGTTAATGTCTATTTTTTGTTGACCATCCAAACAGCTGGATCCCAATCGAGGAGTACATCAATGAGCAATATGAGAAGTACCTTTCGGAGGAGATCAACATCAGCCGCAAGAAACACATTCCAGACAGTAGAGTGCACGTTTGTCTCTACTTCATCGCACCCACCGGTCATGGGTAAGAAAATATACAGCAATCTGACCTTCACGAGGACATGTACAGTGACTATATGCTGGACATTCATGTTATACATGTCCAGAAGTGTGTTGCCAAGATCTTAAGTTTTAGGAATGAGTGTTGATAATCATTTTACAAATTGAACTCACTGGTCATGGATAGCGACACTGACTAAAACAATCTGACCTTCATGTACATGTACATGTATGGTGAGAGGCCATTTACTGGACATTCATCTTACATGTCCAAAAGAGCGGTCCCAGGATCATTAGTTTCAGAGATGGGAGTGAATTGTAGATTATTTAGTACAGGCTAAAAGCTGTTATTTTTGTGTAGAGATTTTTTTTTTTTAGATTGAAGAGGTCACCAAGGCTACCATATCAGTGCCCTAATGCCTGTGTGTTTGCGATAACTTCGTGTGTTATTGAATTTGTGCCCCAACAGTGATGTGCAAAATTTGTGCAAATTTATCCCTTGTGAAAATAACAGCTTTTACAGGATTTAAAGGCATCATTCTGTGTGGAGGATTAATGTTCACTGTCAATAACTGTTAAGTAGTTTTAATCTAATAACTTTTTTTGGTTAAACCCACCTTATATTGACCAAAAGAATGCAATCTTTTAGAGTACTTCAGGGAAAAGGTGTTAAAATATTAAGGAAATCCTGTCCTGAAACAGGGGACCTTCTTCATTTTTATGATTCCATGGCAAATTCAATATAATGTAGGGGAAAGATTGTACTTTTCATTCATTCAAAATTTACAGGTGTTATTCAAAGAGTTTCTTTCTCACAGGATACTTTCAAAAGATAACTAACATTGTGCCAGTCTGTATATCTAGCAACCACGACTCATGTCACGCTCTGCACGCATCCTTGCAAGCATTCATCTCATTTCATTGTCCATGTGAGATGAAAAACGTGACTTCATAGTGAACAGAATTCATGAATTAAAAAAAAAAGGTGTTCCAATGACAGCTACAGGAAACGTTTAATAAACACAACTCGGGTTGGTTTATGTTAGAAAGGGTTCATGTCAAAACATGGAGGTGTCAGTTTCATTCAATTTATTGTGCCTGTGTATGTATTCTTGTCAGAAATTTAGCATTGCACGTTAACATTGAAAGTTCTATGAAGTACATTGTGCAATGGTACAAAGGCTCATAAGAAAAGAACTACAATGCAATGGTTCAACATATGTGACTAGCTATTACAAAAGGATCCTAAAGTCGGGGGAGGACAATTTTCTGAAAATGGCAAGACCTTATTCCCTTACTCTTCTACTTTAATTTCATATATGGCACAACTCATAAAAGTACTCGGTTGCGGAGATATCGATGATTTTATTAGTGCATGTCAAGCGGTTTAGGAAATCAGAGTTTCGAGAAAAACGCCTTCAAAACTTTCCCTCGAAGCTATCATGATCAAGGAGAGCCGAGACAGTTTTCACCACTTGACAATAGAAGGTATGCTCCTAGCGACCTCTGCGATGTTCGTTCAAGCTTAGCGCCAGTTGTCTATGCACGACCAATCAGTAATCAGGATGCCACGCACTGACCAATAAGATCACTCCCTCGTTGCTAGGGGCGGAGTCTAGTTGCGGCGCTAAATCCAAATCTTCAGACACATTTCTGTTACGTTGAAAGTTGGAAAATCATGACCCAGAAAAATGCCAATTTCTTGCCTTTCCTTTGATCATTTAGCTTCAAAATTTCCCAGATGATAGACAAAACATTAGACTACAAAATTATGCCAAAAACAAAAATCTGATTTTTTAAACCTATTTTGATGATGTGACTTCAAACTTGATTTTCTCGGCTCGGCCGTCAGCGACTTTAGGATCCTTTTGTTGTAGCGGGTCACATATTGTTTACTGAAGACTAGAAAAATCTGTGTTCATGTGATTACTACAGTACTACAGTACTACTGTAGAAGCACCAAGTATCGCATATCGCGTGATGATAGTTCTTTTCTTGACCAATTTAGTCACGTTGTACTTATGTTGTTATACCACTGCATATCCTCTGAAAAGAATCATGCAGATGCGGTAAAATGTAGATATTGTGCAAATGGTAGTAAGTTAACGTAGAGAGGAACAGTCTAGATACGGTATATTATGAATAAGTGCTATATATGTGACCCCAACTTGACCTTTGACACCTTACTACAATGCCAGCGAGTCTGACAGAGTTCTGTTAATTTTTTTTTCTCTCTTGCAGCTTAAAGCCACTGGACATTGAGTTCATGAGGAGACTGGACAAGGTGGTCAATGTGGTACCGGTCATCTCCAAGGCCGACACTCTTACCATTGAGGAGAGGCTGCTCTTCAAGAAGAGGGTAAGGACCGCACCCATCAGGGGTCAGACGACCAGACATAGTAGGTTTGATGGACCACTGTAGTGTTAAAGAAACACTTGAAGTAAGGGTCACAGGATCACAACCTACAGGGGTCAAAGACCACTGATAAGGTTTAGTGGACCACTAAAGGTGAAAGAAATACTTAAAACTAAGGTTGACAGGATCATAACCTCCTGGGTTACAAAAGACCACACATGAGGTCTATGGACCACTAAGAGTGAAAGAAACATTTAAACTAAGGGTGAGGACCACACCCATCAAGGTTTGTTGGACCACTATATAGATAAATAGATTATAGATTATAGATTAATATAAATAGACTATAGATAACTTAGATAAATATAGATATATTTAGATAGATAGATAGATAGATAGAGACAGATAGATAGATAGATAGAAAGATAGATATAGATAGATAGATAGATAGACAGATAGATAGATAGATAGATAGATAGATAGATAGATAGATAGATATAGACAGATAGATAGAAAGATAGATAGATATAGACAGATAGATAGATACATTTGTAGATAGATAGATAGATAGATAGATAGATAGATATAGACAGATAGATAGATAGATAGATATAGACAGATAGATAGATAGAGATATAGACAGATAGATAGATAGATAGATAGACAGATAGATAGATAGATAGACAGATAGATAGATAGATAGATAGATAGATAGATAGATAGACAGATAGATAGATGGAGATAGACAGACAAACGGACAGACAGACAGATAGACAGAGACAGAGGCAGAGATAGGGAGAGAAAAAATGAAGATAAGTTATGACAGTGAACACAGACTTTTTCCCATGATAGTAACACATTTTTTTTTTTTTGTAAGCAAAATCAAGTATTTAAAGCACCCCACATGATAGCGTGTCGTGCTAAGTTTGCTGATTGGGTGTTGACATTTTTCCCATTTGTGGTGCAACTGCCTGTGTGTTATTTTTGTGGCATTTCCAACAAAGAGAACACCTACTTGGTAAGTAAAGGCATATAGCTTGCTTGCTTGTAGGGTTGACTCATAACACTTTTGTGGCATCAAACAAGGTAGTCACTAATTCCAAACATGGTTCCTGAGATAGAAACAGCGTGCCAAAACTTTCAAAAAAAAAAAAAGGTTAATCTTTAAAGTTGATCTTGAACAGCGCCCTATTCCTGGACTACAAATTCTGGATTTGTGGTTGTTTTTGTTTTGTTTTCTTTCTTTTTTTGTCAGAGCATAGCATGTCCATATTATGTCAGCACTGATGCAGATTTGATGTTCATAATTTTCCTCATTAAATATATCGTCTGATATTTGACAGATTTAGATTGCCTCCACCAACACACATACACACACACACACATACACACACACACACACACACTCACTCTACAGTTTTCTTCCTTGCTATCTCTCTCTCTCTTTCTCTTTCTCTTTCTCTCTTTCTCTCTTTCCTTTTCTGTCATTCTTTCCTTGTGATATCCTGTTACATAAAGTTATTAAAACAGATCCCATACCCAAGGACAGGATAGATCTGCAGAAGTCATTATGTTAAACCCAATGACAAAATCAGATGTGATAACCATCAAATCATCACATTTTTTCCTTTTTTTTTTTTTTTTTTTTTTTTTTTTACTCTTTTGCCCATTTCATCCAAACTGTCTAGACAGAATTCAGGATGGATTGTATGTAATCTCTCTAATACCCCTTTCCCGCTGAAGGAAATCTTCCCCGGGGGCACCCGGGGGCACCCGGGGAACCCCGCAGTGTGAAAGGTAACTCGGTTGAAACCTAGGGGAAGCCTAGGTGAAACACCGATGAAATTTTGAGCAATTTTTACCCGAGAAGCGTCCTGGGTAAACATCGATAGTTCAACGGGAAATCACCCGGTGGTTCACCGAGAGCGCCCAGCGTGAAAGGTTGTCTCGGTGAAACACCGGGGAAAATATGCAGATTATGTCAAAGGTCATGTCTTGTTTCTGGTCATGCACGCGTTTTCAGCTAGCTAGCGCGCACTCGACCTCCCAAATCCACACGTACAGGGCTCTAGTAATTCTTGTTTGTAAACATACACACGACACTACATAGTATGTCGTTTCGTGTGCAATGTGGCGTTCACAGTGCGACAGCAGTGTTTTCCATCGTGCTGTGCATTGTATTGTTTAATTAGCACGCCATGTATACAAAGCTGATATAGGTTTACAATGTACTTGATCGCTTTGATGCTTCCTCCTTCTTCGTCTTCCTCTAGTGTCTAGCTCTTAACTCTTCCAGTAAAGTCTGATAGTGATACAGTCCGCCTCTTGCTTGATTTTTTCGTATTTTGTGCTTTTCTCGTCAAGTGTTGGGTTTACAGTGTGCAGGAGAAATCCGTTGACGTTTTGTACTGTTGAAATTTGAGGGAATTTTGCAAATGGCTGGAGCGTGGACCAAAGACGAAGAGAGATTGTTACTTCAATTACGTAGCGAGGCAGCAGTGAACGAAGAACTGAGCGGGACGTCGGCTGACGCTGGCACCGCGTACGAGTCCCTCCTCGATCCAAAAACTTGCTGAACATGGGATCGAAAAAACCAAATCGCAGATGCACAACAAACTCAAGTACATAAGATCACCCACGTTGCGAGCAGAAAACCCGTCTAGGGGAAAGTTTCACCGAGAGCAGTGTGAAACGACGGCACTGAAACTTTCACCGAGAGGTTCCCCGGTGAATTCACCGGGGAACCTCTCGGTGGTTCACCGAGACGGGCAGCGGGAAAGGGGTATAACTCTCTCTTATCACTGCTGGGAATCACAAAAGCATGTCTGTGTATTTGACTCTATGTTTTCTGGTGCACACAGCTAGGATACACACAAAACACTGTCAGCACAATTATGTCTTTTACACACTTGGAAATTTCACTGGATAGGAAATCAATAATTGTATTTTCTCAGGGATTCTAAATGTGCATTTTGCAAGATGGTGGTTTAAATCTGTAGTTCAAATTGTTTCCAGGCACAAAAATCATCTTTATTGTCTAGATTGCAAGGGCTCATCATGGAAAAATCAGTGTTTTTATGCCTGTTGTATTATCGTCACTTGCTTTGTTTGTCAGAATGATGGGAAAAGAAGTATTTTGCCCAATAATGCCATTTTGAAATATATAGATTTTTTTTTAATAGAACAGGATAAAAAAACAAACAAACATAATGTAATGATAGTGTAATAAATGAATTACAACGAAACCCTAAATGACATCACTAAAGTTCTCCAGCAATATCTGTGAGTAACACTAACCCCCCCCCCCCCCCCCATGTAAAAGCATTCCTAGGCTCTTGTTTGATGTAGTGTTGTCAATTGTTGCTGTATGATTTACCTTAAACCGGTTGAGGACAGGCTGATTTTGCTACAACACACATTTTTCCATAGACACTTGCTCAAGTATACTCCGTACTCGTCCTCAACGAGTTAATATCAAATTGAAGTCACAGCACAGGAAACATAAAGAGAAGATTGGTAGATTCCCAGTGACCAGGAATGTACTGTAACCCAAAGTACAGCCATACACTGGAGTCTGAGCATTCAAAAGAAGCTCCTCTTTCTATTCTACCGTATATCAAGTATGATTTATGATTACCCGTCATTGTTAGAATTGAGAGGAACAGAACAAAAGCCCCATTAGTTATTCAGAGTTAGTTTAGATCTGTCGGGAGTCCTAGAGTACGTAGGAGGTGACAAGGCTATAGCCTCTCTCGTACAGCCACTTGGCTGCAGACGCGCCAGGGCCCGTTTCCCACTTGCTAAACGACAAGCTCGTGTTTCAAGTGGTCGAGTTTCCAATTACACGCATTGAGGGATCCATTTGTCACACGCCTTGTGTAAGTCAGCAAGATGCGTCGACCAGATGTGGCCGTCTGTTCGATGGAGCGAGGTGCAGCAGCTAAACTCATCAACGCCCATTATAGGCTGGCCAATTTCACACGGGGCTGGGAACATCATGCCTGGCAAAGTGTGATGCAGGCCAGGAGGGGAAAGGGGGAGGGAATCGAATTGTAAATAATGCTAAAAGGTGATCATTGCTTGATTACATGAAGAAGCTGCTGTAACAAATCTGCGACATTCAAGATGTAACGTTTGAATCATATTACATCCATCTCACATGCCTTGTGTGTGACTCATGAAAGTATGACTCATCAAGAGCGCTTGTTGGCTTGTAGTCGTGTGATAGTCCAGGTTCTGGCCGATTTACATTGTAAGTCCTTGTATTCAGACTAGCCAGCAATCTTGATGGTGTAGCTTGAGCCCTCAACGCCAGCAATACGATCTTAGCTGCCCATACCATACTTTAATAGTGCAAAGTGAATCATTCAGAAAACCGTCCAGGCAGTGGACTAGTAGTTGTGTCTCTGTCTGTCTGTCTGTCGGTCTGTTGGTCTTTTTGTTTATGGTCTTTGTGTGTGTGTGTGTGTGTGTGTGTGTGTGTGTGTGTGTGTGTGTGTGTGTGTGTGTGTGTCTCTAGGGGAGAGGGTGATTGCATAATCACATATCAACAGTTCACCCATCTTCCTGTACAATGAATCTGGCATTCTTTTATTCTAAGTCAGGGCATTTATGATATTTAGTAACAAACTTTTTACAGTTCTGGTCAACATTAACTCTTTTGTATGCTTTGAGAGCCGATAAGCAGAGAATACCTTGTGGTATTACATCGTACTGTCCCAAAGTACCAGTCAAATATTCAAAAGGGTTAAATTGCATTTCCCAAACTTGATTTTGCTGCTGAAGCTGAAGATACCCCTTTTATGACTATTGTATTTATTTTTTAATGACTATTTAATGCTAATATTCTTCAAATGTTTTTCTTTGTTTATTCCAATCTCCCTCCCCTCACCGCCATCACAGATAAAGTCCGCCCTGGAGAAGAACTCTATCCAGACATACCCGATGAAGAATCTTGAAGAGGATGCTGAAGACATGGCGATCAATGATGCTCTCAGGGTACGCATTGTTTCATCAATGTCTTGTAGATTTCAGCTCTCTCAGTAATCTGTCAATAGTGTTTTCTCTTCATATCGTCACTATGGTGACAAAATCTTTTATCTCAAATTTTGATGAAACTCGCCTTTTTTATGAGTGGTCAAATAATCAGTCAAGTGATGGTCTCTCCAAATCCTAGCTGTGTTACCACCAAAAATGAAGCCACCATGGCATGTCCAAGGAAAAGCTATATCCCATTTGATATAGTGCTTTGGCTGCCATGTCTTTTTGCTCTCTTGAACATTGGACGATGTATCACTCAATATTTCTGCTAGCCAAAGTTTTTTTTTTTTTTTTTTGGGGGGGGGGATGTTTATGCACATCCTTTTGATCATTCAGACAGGTAATCAGACAAAATACTTTCAAGGCTCTGATTATGCTGCAGCTTGGCATGTGAATTTTGACTCCAAAAAAAAAAAGGAGTCTTTTTCTTGCTCCTGTATCATTTGTATATTGTCTGTAAGATATTCATTTGATTCATTTGATTCTGCCATATTAGTAAGCTTTTTGTGCACACAGTCAATCATTTCCATAGTTATGTTTTGTTATTGGTTCACTATTTACACCATATATTTATATTTGTTGATGTATGTATGATTGCAATTGTTTACAGTGTATAGTCATTTGTAATATTGCACAAGTGAAAAGCACAATGACTTTTTTATAGGTAGCCTGTGGGTTTGGCAAGAGTTCACTTCTGTTGTTATCCTTGAAGTTCTAGCAGATCTTCAAGAGTTGCGTGTGTCACATTTACCTGCACTTTAATGATGGCCTCGACAAGAAAATGTTGAGTGTGTGTATGTACCTCTAATGTATCCATATAACTAAGCACTGTATCATCAGACCATGGCCTTAAATCAAGAAACAATACACATCAATAATTACAGTGCGCTCCCGTTATAACAAACATGGTTATAGTGTAATTCTGGTTACAATGAAATAAAAATCCAAGTCACAAAATTATTGACTTTATCTTTTTTATTGTCTGTTTTTTCGGTTATAACGAAATTTTGATATAACCAAAGAAATCTGGTGGTCCCGAGGATTTCGTTATACCGGGAGTCCATTGTATTGCAGCAGAGGTTTTGACAGTTGTTTTGCCACGCAACTGTAGGACCTTTATTTTATTCCCCTCATAAAAGATATATGAGAAAATATTTGAACAAAAAGAAGAGGAATGTAAACAATTTTTATCAGCATTCTTGACCTATATTTATTGAAAACAAAAATAGATACATTCAGGTGAAATGTTGAGGACTTGTGCCAAAAAACATAAAACCCAGAGAACATTTTTTCAGTCACCACAGCAATCTGCCCAACACTTGAGCTTATAAGTGGGTAATAATATTTAAGTACCCAGAGAGATATATTGGTATCAAATGGTCATAGAAATGAAAGATCAGCTCTGTGACATGCACACTATGGCCTAATGATTAGGCTGGAAGGCTCTTGTGTGTAATACTACACGCTGTGCAATTCTGTGTCCAATCATTCCACATTTGTCTGTGGCATATATGCGAGGACTCATCATGGATATCATAAAACATCTGAATGAGTAAAAATAAAGAGTAACAAAACTGAAAACACTCCCCGCAATTTTTTTATGTGTTTGTTGTGGTTGTACAGCTGTAGATTGCTAACGTTATCAGAATTATGAGGACACACTTTTGTAGAATATCAGTGATACCATTGATTTTAAGTGGCACTAGAACTTTTAACTGCATATCATGATTTGTTTGTGAATCACCACTCGGTGATACACAGTAAATGCTTCAATAAGCCCACTGGCAATCAATTCTTTGTAAATGACACCTTCAGTGGTACACACTGTGGTTTGTGTTGCTGTTATACCAATACATCATCTCTCTGTCTTATTGGTACCTGTTTTATATCACATTCTCGGTGGTAGACGGTGTAGTGACACTCGTCCTGGTCTAGTGACTGTCTCTGTCATTTTCAGACTGTTCGGTTATCTTGACATGATGATTCTTTGTTACAGTGTGGTTTGTGACACTTCGTACTGTTTAACTGGTCCCTGTATGTTCAAGTCATGTCACACTCTCAGTAGTATAAAGTGTCATGACTCCCCAATAGTTCCAATATCACAGGGGTTCCTTGTCATGCCATGATTACAGTGGCACAGTGTGGTTTACTGTGACACTTCTACTAGTACAGGTTTACCACCAATTAGCCTTGTTCACACTGTAGTGTTACACAGTGTAGTAGTACTCCTTTTATCCACCTGTTCTGTTGTTAAACTGGTCTCTAATGTCACACACCTGGGATATTATACAGTGTGCTGATACTTTTATTATCAACCTGTTCTGTTGCTAAACTGGTCCCTAATATCCCACACATGGGATATTATGCAGGTAGGTGATACTTCTATTATCTATTTGTTCTGATGTAAACTGATCTGTAATATCACACACATTGGGATGTACAGTGTGGTGACACTTCTACCAGTCCTTCTCTTTATCTATACACTGACAGACTGGTCTCCAGTCATATATCACACTCTTGGTGCAGCGTTCTGGAGCTAATAGACCCGGTCTAATGCACATGTGTCTTTGTCTTCCAGGACCAGATGCCGTTTGCCGTGGTTGGCAGCGACAAGCTTCACGAGGTGGACGGAAGGGAAGCCCTGGGTAGACTGACAAACTGGGGGCTGATCGAAGGTAGGCTGGACCAGAGCTAGGGGTCTGTAGCCTTTTGACAAGGCCTCATTGCTGAGAAATGAGACTATAACTCGCCATAACTCGAGAATGGCAAGAAACAGGGGAACGCGAGACCGAGTGGCCCTTTTGAAACCTGGGTTTTTTTCCCTGCCGCTTTGCGACGTACGCAAGCATGAATCATTCATGTATTCATGAGTCAATCTGCAGTTGGTATGCTAATAAATCACGTGTCAACACAGACACCTACCGCAGGCAGCGCAGGCTGGACTACAGGGCGTCGGGATGAGCAAGCCACTGACATACATACTTATGCGTATTCACTAGATGCGACACCATTGTGAGCAATGCGGTCTCTGATTGGACACTACCTTTTTGGTAACAGAAATGATGAAAAACAATGTTTAAGATAAAGAAATTCATGTCAGGTTTAAAAAGGCCTCCTGGCTACCCCCTTGGTCTTGCATTCACTCGCCCCCTTGCAGTACTGTTAGTCTCTATTCCGAGCCTCAGCCTCGAGGTCTTGTCCGAAGGCTATGGGGTCTGTAGCACTGTATGGATCATCTGTCTCACTTGGGTAATAACTCCAGTGTGTGCATGACTTTATGAATATGTTGGAGAAACCACACCATCATTTGTTCCTATATCATATCAATTTCTAGGGCAATGCATATATTTTTTCTAAAATACATTAATAATTATTAATAATTTTCAGAAATTATCCTGTCCTAAAATTGGCATCTCTGATTTTCTTTTTTTTTTTTTGCATATCCTAAATCTGTACTAAGGCAAAAGACAAGGTAGAATTGGTAAACACTAAACACACACACACACACACACACACACACACACACACACACACACACACACACAAAAGATCACCAATATAAGAGAAAATATTGGCTTTGATCTTCTCAAAGGTGTTGCCAAATTAAGGATCAGATATAAATTCAGCAGTTTAGAGGTTGGATAAGTCTATGACCGAAATAAACAATGTTATCTGAACTGCAATAGGGCTCATGTAAAAGAGAAGTTTTTATTCTACCATATGTGACCCGCTACAACAAAAAGGTCCTAAAGTCGCGCACGGTCGAAGCCGTGAAAATCGAGTTTGAAGTCAGAGCATTAAAATTGGTCAAAACTTACGATTTTCTGATTTTGATATATTATTGGAGTCTTACATGTCTTCTATCATCTGTCAAAATTTTGAAGCAAAATTTTGAAAGGAAAGACCAAAAAATAGCGTTTTTCTGAGCCATGTTTTTTTGGCGTTTCAATGAAGCAGAAACTGGTTCGAAAATTTGGATTGAGCGCCACAGATAGGTTCCGCCCCTAACAACGACCGGAGTGATCTCATTGGTCAGTTTGCTGCTTGCTGCTAACCGAAGCGTGAAGCTCGCACACTGCCCAGTCGACTGGTGCGTGCGGGCGGGGTGCGCTATGCTCAGCCGCTTATCACATCCTGGTCCCTGATTGGTTGGTGAGGAGACCGCCGACGCTGATGTGCTTGAATGAACTCTTCGGGGGTTGCTAGGGCTTACCTTCTATTGTCCAGAGGTGAAACTGACTTGCGTGTGTTGATCGCGATTGCTTCGAAAGGAAGACTTTTAGGGCGCTTTTCTCGAAACAGTGATTTTCCAGACGTCTCGACATGCTCTCTTTTAAACATCGATATCTCCGCAGCCGATTATTTTTATAAAATGTGTTATATATCAATTTAAAGCAGAAAGATTACGGGATTATACCATGCAATTTTCAAATAATCGACCTCTCCCGACTTTAGGATCATTTTGTTGTAGCGGGTCACATATGAAATACTAACAATGAATTATGATATATAAATATATATATATATATATATACTGTTATACCGTATATGATAGAAAGATATTTTGACAAACTATTGAAATGTGGTCTTTAGGAATTGATGGGTTATATTCAGTGGGCATGGAAATATAAGAATGAAAGAGAAAGAAGTAATTTGTGTGGTTACAGTGAGTGTGCCAAATTGATAAATTTCTCTTGACAATCCACAGTAGCAATTAGGTTTGAATGAAAAAACATTAAGAGTGAATCTAGAAATAAATAAATTTGTTTATGGTCAAAGACATGTCCTGAAGCCATTTAACTGTTTGTTGTTTTTTCTCTTCTGCCCACAGTGGAAAACCCCAACCACTGTGAGTTCTCCAACCTAAGGGACATGCTCATCAGGACACATCTACAGGACCTCAAGGAAATCACCGACACGATCCACTACGAGAACTTCCGCTACGAGAGACTGCAGGCCAGACAAAAGTACGAAAAGGCTGATGAAAGCAGATGCTAGGATAAGACAAGACCATGTTATTTAAAGTGTTTTTATCAGTTTATTTTTCTTTTTTTAGTGCTGTAAAATTGCAGGGTCCAGTGAGGAGATAACGCAGTGGTGTATATTTGCCACTGGTTTCCTGTTTTGCTGAAATTATTGGTCCTGAAAATGATTTTGTGGCTGAACTTGGGAGCTGGAAAGAGTAAGAGACCAACAAAGAAAAGGAAGTTCATTCCTTTCCTCACTGCCTCGGGTTTGTAGCAGTGATAAATTTTACTCGCTCTTTATCATCCATTCCTAATAAGACATGAGTCCAAAATTTCTAGAGTGAAATTGAGAATTATTTTATGATGTACAGTTGATACCTGGTCATAAATAACTCATGCTGGACTGTACAGTAAGCTGCCAAAAGAAGGCAGCAAACAAACATTGTCTGGGTAAAATCATGGCTGTTTCAGGGTTTGGACAAAGTCAGAGACTGTCCTTTATCATGGTGCTTACCTGTTGTTGAATGGGAAAAATTGTAGTCTTTTACCAGTCACATCCGTGTTTAAATGTAAATTTGTTTCAACAATGGCTTGTGTGTTTTATCATGGGAAAGTATAGAGGTAGTTTTTACAAGAGAGAAAGATACTGCTGTAATCTTGTTTACTTGGTTCCTGGTCATATATTTTATTTTCAGTGGAACTGACAGTAGTTGTTGTTTGGTTTTTTTTTTATCACACTTTTCGTGGAAAGAAACATCAATAAGTTGTGAGTTTAGAAATACATATTTAATGCCAGTAGTTCCTTTCATGTTATTTGGATATCAGTAGATTATTTGCAAATTGATATGTGATGAAATATAAATCTCATATGATTTTTGGTTTCTATGCATTATTAGTAACAACACTATCAAAATTGTTGTCAAAGAGTTCAATGTACTAGCAAGATTGATAAAAACAAGTTTGTTCTATGTCAGGCTTAGCTCTCAATAAGACACTTGAGGATTCAGTGGGAGAAAGTAAGAGCATTGCCTTGAATGAAGACTATGCTTTCCTCTGAAAATCCATCTCACTGTGAAATCAGTTTTATGGACTATTCCAGTGATTGGGCGTGCTCATCAAGTTAAGTGAAACAGAAACTAAAAGAGTTTTTGCCTGGTAAATGTTTGACAAAGTGGAGTTCTGCCTGCAGACGTGGGATTTTAAAGGATTGTCATGTTTACAGTATTCTCTAAAGGAGAATCTACAATTGTAACTCCCTCAGAAATGGATAAAACTGTTTCAAAAGTTGACCATAGAGGGCATCCTTTCATGTGACTTCTATCTGAGTATGTGGCATTATTAGAAGTGGTTTCCTACCTCTTTCTACTCCCTTCTCTTTTCATGTCATTCTCCCGCAGTGCCAAGACCCGCGACCCTGCCACCAAGTAAACCCCATCCCTCCTGTTCGTCCACTGTGTACTCCTGTCTGTCTGTCTGTGTGTCTATCCGTCTGTTATCCATCTACCGTAACGTCTTCCCCCTCCCATTTTTTTGTTGTTGCTCTTTTATGTACCTAACTTTGAACAGAAATCATCACTGTGTACTTCATTGTTTTTTACTATTACAAGCTCACTGCAATTTGATATTCGCCACTGTCATCATCGCCATCATCATCGTGATCTGTATCATCTTTTTATGTGGTATTCCCCATCCTTACCAGTATGATTGTCCTTGTATCATATTGTTGGTATCATCAGATCTCAGTTTTATTCGGGGAAACATTCATCATCATTGGACTCGTTTCGTGCCATTGTTTGATGGGCTAAAAGCCAATTGCGTCTTTCATGTGCTCCAACCTAACCACAGTGTAATCACAGTGACGTTAACACCCCGGGCTTCATAAAAGTCAAACCGCTTATCATAATTTATTTTCTTCAAAAAGTCATTGTCTGTCTTTCCTATACTGTCTTTCACTCTTCATCTATCTTCTATCCTCCCACAACTTGCTTTTTTTTTTTTTCAATATGCAATTTCCATGAACAGATTTTGGAGCTATTTTTGTTGAACTTGTGCAAATATTGTACTGAATTTGATGTTCATTGTTTGTGCTCTCATGTTTTTACATGTATGTTTGCAGCTCAAATCAAATATGTTGCATCATGTTTGTTTATAATCACAAGCAGGCACTTCCCTGGTTTGGTGAATGGGACTTTTCATGACTGCTGTTTGCTTTAATTCATTCTGCAATGTTGCTTTTGTTTTGTTTTGTTTTGTTTTGTTTTGTTTTGCTGGCTTGTACATATATTGCATAGCATTCTGTGTATGGATCTCATTGTCACATTATTAACTCATCACATTCAGTGCATCAGATTCTCATGCAACAAATAGAATGAGAAGAAAAATTAAAGGCCAAAACTATTATTAAATGTAAACCATATTAAAGACCCAGTAGCATTGGGATAACTATGGAGTGGGAAGGCTAGTGGCGCGGATTGGATATATTCGAGAATCCACATAGCGAATTGTGTACAGCGTTATCACTGATCTCGACTGGAGTCCACCGTATGACGTACTGATGAGCGTATGCTTTGATGTACATTTACGCTGACATGTGGTTGACAGATTCTATTCGTGGTTTACCGGTGGGCAGCGAATGAAAGTCAGTTCAATCGGACCACCCATGTTTCCCCTCGCTATCGGGTCTTTAATAACCTCCAATGCATGAGCCCTGGACTCCAGGCACCATTATATATTTGGAGAGGTTAACCTGCATTTGTTGTGTCTTGTGTGCGATGTTTGTGGCAGAGAACCAATCATCTGCTAGTACATGTCTTTTAGTTGTTGCTATGGTAACTGCAGCTGTTATAACTTTGCACTCATTTTGATCCTCCATGATATAAACTTCATCCAGGTAATGCACACAGCAAGCTCCCATGATCACTGATGGATATAGTCTTCACACATGCACAAACTGTAACCACTTCATGATACAAGTATGCTATCAAGCTGGTGATACAGGTGACTCCTGTTATAATGAAGTCCTTTGGACTGGCAGTTTTCGTTTGTTGTATCGAAATTTTATTACAGCTGAACAGTAAAGTATGCAATGAGATGTCTATGATAATTGTGTTACTTGAAATTTTGCTTCATTGTTACAAGAATTTCATCATAGACGTGTTTGTGTGTCTACTGCAATTTTCTTCATTTGTCATTCCCTACCAGATTCTGAAATCCCCATTCGGACTTTAGGCAGTCAGTCTCAAAAGTTTGCTGAATGCAAGGGATTAAAGTGATGTTTGTGCAGACTGGCATTGCAATGAAGAGAATTAAAATTTAACCTTGTAAAAGAGACCTCCAGATGATTTTCAGGCTTTTACATTTGAACAACTATAAATTGGTGTTAATGGGTACTGAGTTTCAGAATTTATAGCAATTGGGATGAGGAATAAGAGTGTTTCCAAAATCTATGATAAATCACAGTGAACAAGGATGGTGACATGGCAGCCTCACATGACAATACATGAGTGGGGGCTCAAGGAAGCAGAACAAAAGAAGAAAGCATGCATAAATTTTACTCGGGTGAACTTGTTTAACAAGCGGCATTGTAATGGAATTACATTGGTGCATTTTTTCTTTTTAAATATGTGAGGCTCCTATGTCATCATCCTTTTTCATTGTAATTTGTTTTGGGGTTTTCAGCATATTTTTTTTTAATCTCCACAAGGACTATAATAAATTCCACAAATCCATACATAGAGCCGTCGATTTATGTTCAACGTGATGTGAAATCATGAAAATTGTCTAGACTTCTAGAACTCACTTCATATGCCAAGCTTTTCCAGCAGTACTCAGAAATGCATCCAGACTTGACCTTCTTGTTAAAGTTAGCAAGCCCACTCAGATGAAACAGTGTGCCTCAGGCCAACAGTAAAGCTGTGGTTACAGAATGGAAATTAGAGGGAATAGATTATCTCTGTTAAATTTGCAATTGAGTTTCGGACAAATGTGTCAATCGAAAGCACTCCAGTGTGTATGCCTATTGACAAACAAAGCACATTAAGGGTTAATACTGTCCTTTTTATATACTGTGCCTTATCACTACAACATGATTATAAAATGTTTACCTGCACATTACTGAAGGTAATTATTATATCAAATATGTGTGTAATCTACATCGAATGGCTGCATTGTTACATTTTGAACGTGCTTGATCATGTTGATATTGATTTCCATTTTATATTTGTTTCACATAGCATATTGCTGATACCAATAATAGGAAAAGTGTTGCTAATGACAGATGCCCACTATAGAAATATGATTATTTCTACATGGAAAGAAGTCATAGGAAAGAGGTAAAGGATAAACACCCACTCGTAATTGTAATGACTTGATTAATCAGAGGTTTTTTCGTAGACTCGTACAGAAGTCAGAGGTAATTCTTTGTCACAGAAACACACTAAATTGGCAGCGAACTGGCACATGCATAGAGGATTGATACATAATGTACTTGTACATGTATTTCTACGTATCCGGGCAATTACCCCCGGAGGGCAATTACCCCCCGGCCAAATACTGGTTAGTGGTAAGGTAAGAGTAAAGATTAGGGTTAGGGTTAGGTTTAGGGTTAGGAGTTTGGGTTAGGGTTAGGGTTAGGTTCAGGATTAGGATTAGGATTAGGGCCAGGGGAAGGGTGCGGGGTAATTGCCCAGGGGGTAATTGCCCTAGACCCGTATTTCTATTGTGAAAAAATTGGCTGTCATAGAAAGCCTGTTAGAGATACAGCAGTGAAGACTGCCGATACCGCAAAGACATGTGAGCAACTCTACAAACAGCTCTCCAGCAAGTGCATAAGACATCAGGGGGAAGGTACATTGTATACTCAGCACAGAAAGCCTTGGTTTTGGTCCCTATATGACAACTGAATCTGCTCATTTGAATAAGACAATGTTTTGTGCAGCATTTGACACCAACCCTTCTTTCTTTTGACACATTCAGGCCACTAAAATCTTTAAATCTGAAATTTTGGTGGCCCAACAAAGAAATTTAGTGGCCCAAAAGAAAAGGGAAAATAAGATAGCAATTCATTTTGAATCTTAAGTGCCCGATCATGCCTTCAAAAATTAGCTTTTGTTGGAAATTTGATGGTCCTACACCATCCCCAGGCCCTAGGCTGTGGCTAATATCAAGCCCTGTTTTATATGTATTGTTTACACAGAGATATTGTAACATTTGTAATCATTTTATGATGTGGAGACTTGTAATGAAGATTTGACCTGTAGTTAGACATGTTGACCGTTGGCAATTACGAGGACCACTGAAGTAGCGTTAGACGAATACACAGACTAAAAATCGTTTATCAAGTGCCATATTTTGTCACTGGTAATGGTATGGATTTGCCACAAGGCATGGAGACGACTCCCATGTATGGCGCAATTTTCCAGGACAGATGTTATCAAGACTCTTATTTTATCCAGTCCATTTGATAGCAAGGAGCTGTTAAGACTTGTTAACACGAATGTCTCAATAAACATGTGGTTTTTAGAAGGGATCATTGCATTATAATCTGATTTCAGTGAAAGAGATAGGTCCTTTGAATTGCTCTTGTAAGTTTTATAATCAGTGAAGAAAAATGCAGAGGGATGTACTTTAAAGCACCTTCATATCCTGTGGAATATACTACTCTTTTGTCTCACTGTTTTATTTTGTTGTCTTCTTTTTCTATACATAATGTGTATTTCACAAGCTGTTCACGTTTTGTGGTCTTCATGATAAATGCTGAATGTTATCCTGTAGTCTTCACTTTTGGAGACCAAAATATATCAAATGCATATTTGTTTATATATCTTATTTTGGAGACTAACATGTAATGATATAGTACTTAATAGAATCTGAAGTGATCATATAAAGTGATGTTTTTATTTATAGTTATTTAAATGTTTTAGATTATTGTTTAATGAGGATGTGGGGATTCTCAATTGATTTTTCATTATTACATTTAAAATATACCAAGAGATTGTAGTGGATGCTATTTTAGGCACTGAAACAAATAAAGATTGTAAGGGTGTATAAAAGTCAAAGGAAAAACACACTAGAGTAGCCACATTGTAATGAGCCAGGATAATAATGAGCATTTTCGTTAATCGGCCCTACATGAGGTATATGGACTTCAAAGATTTCTGTTTTATGATTCTGTTGCTCTTCTTTTAGAGTCGTGACATTGTAGTATTTTGTAGCTCTTTGTGGTAATCGTAGAAGATTAGTATGAACATAGCAAAATGGAAAAAAAAAATCATTACAGGTGTTTACCCATCCGCAGCTTGAATTTTGACCTAGTTTTTATTGTGAAGATCTAGATGGAGATGTATTTATATGTGAAACCATATTTTCTTGAGGGCTGCTTGGAATGTGGACATAAATGTGGGGCTTCCACTAGAGTCTGTAGCACAGGTTTTATTATGACATCATCTCTTTCAGTATTGGAGGGAACGCGTGTCGGTTTAACATTTGTATTTTATATATGATGTATTTATTTCCCTTGAGTTCTGCAAGTTCCGTAATCCGTGTATGTAACATGAAACACTTTTGTTGTTGATTTTTGTTTTTAAACCTTGAGTTCTGTGTAAGTATACTTGTTATACTTCCCATTTTGAAGATGGGTCAATATTTTGGTGATATAAAATGTTATCATCGACTGTAATAAATACTGAGCTACAATACAAGACCAGAATGAGAACTTAGTCCATTTCTTTTTTGAAGATACGTGATAGTTTTATATGTGGAGTCGCTCACCATTCTGTGGTAAATTATGCATATAAAGGGACGGCATAGTTTTGGTTGAGATGGGGCATTGAGATTTTAACTTTTTACAAGGCAAATAGAAACAACCTTATATGAAAGAGCATACGATTTGAAGAAGAATTAAAAGTTTATTTGATGACAGAAGTGATACTAATAAAAGTATGGTACTCATAGACACCTTTTATTAGGACCACTTTGTTTATCCATGTCTCATCCGAGTTCAGTACTAATATCCATCAAACTTTTAATTCCTCTTAGCATGGTATCCTCTTTATTGTTTCATATAAATTGTTTCTAATTCTCTTGCAAAAAGTTAAAACCTGAATTCCCGTGTCAACCAAAACTATACCATCCCTTTAATAGTGGGCGACACAATAACCACTAGTCACTGTAATAAGCCAATTCACAGTTCCAATCTGAGAATGTGCGAATAAAGGTCATTGCAGACCTACTCTTAAAGTGGATTTCAGCAACTGAGATATTCAAAACCTGGATAGGGCTTCATGACTACTGTGTTATAAATGAACCAGGTGCAGATTGGTATTTACAGGTGAATGTGCATTCTTTGCAGCAACATTCAACAAAAGTCATTCATGCAGCACTGACCTGTAAATTTTTGAAAACTATTCCATTTTTTACAAAGTCTGTGGTTGGAGAGGTCATTTGAGACTACGCTAACTGTGAAATGGCTTGTAGGATGAGCAAGATGGGGGCGCCCTACGCGTGCAGCCGATGATTTCTTGCACTTCCCACTGTATTATGTTCCACAAGCTCGACACCCATGATTGACATGATAAAACATACATTTACTACTCTTTGTCACTCAAACGCCATATAGATTCATTGCAAAACGGAGTTAATTCCATTCGGGTTACTATGGCATATTTTTAGCTTTTAGCTTTTTTGCACAATAACCCCTCTCGATTCTTGACTTCTACAACACGGCTTAATTGGGTATTATTGTATTTGCACCGTATATCAAAAGAAGAGCCGCCGCCACTTCAAATGCGTGTTATCACCGGTAGCCCTAAGTAGCGTAATTGCTATGTTGATGTGATAACATGGTCGAGCTCATCAACACACCAAATCAGATTTTTATCGAATCTATCTCTGCACCTTTCAAGGCTCATCGATCGTACGTTACGCAGGTGTTCCCGATACCATCGCGAAGAATGTCTCTCTGTTTACCGTATGTATTAAGTGAATCGCTGTGAGGTCGCTGATCACTATAAACCACGGTGCTGAAATGAGTTCCGTTATATTTGTATATCTTTAAAAAAAAATAATCAAAAAAAAATAACAAAAAAAAAATTCACAACACATTACAATTTTATTCGTTGTAACAGTGCTCAATGTTCATGCAATAAATGCTGGACAAAGAGATGCAAATTTGTGAAAGAATGTTATAATTCGCTTGAACGTGAGATCCACCTTATAGTTCATTATTGACTTGAGTAGGTCCTATAGATTAAGTTGATTTAAGCGATCAAAATTATACGAGTTTCATTTAAAAGGATGCAAGCACGAAAGTTACGAAATTCCTACAAATTCCTAGAAATTGGATTGTGTTTACACAACGGCATCCGATCAACTACGTATATCTCAACTTGAGCATGTGGTAGAATCCTGACCGGTATTGGCTGGGTCGTATAAAACCAATTTTTAAATTAATGTTCTACAGGAATTAATTCATTTTTACATTAAAGTGATATTGAGTTGATGACGTATTTGGCATAGTATTTCATATCTTTGGATGTGCGTGAATTTTGGAGCCCTTGCAAATCATTTGAAAATTCAGTATTAAACGGGAATGTGTTAATGGTATTGTGCTCGTGCGATTTCCGATGATATTCTGCCGATTGTGTTTATTGGAATGTCTTCAAAATTGTCTTCCGTGTCTGTTCATCACACCGCCAACGATATTTTTGGTCATTCTCAAATCAATAAATGAATTTGTAAAACGTACTGTAACCGCGTTACATTCAAATCTGATGTCACTGCTATATTGGGAAAATTGTACGCATTATCTTCAGTTTCGGACAGGAATAGTATTTACGATGCCCAAAGTAATAGCACGGCTTTGATCCTCTCCAGTAAGGTCAGCCCTGACCACAGGAGACTTACTACCCCTGATTTGATGGCCTATATCTTACATAAGATTTTTCCCCAATCTTAGAACATTCCGCCGTGGTGGTCAGTAACAGATAGTTGTAATCCTTTTGTTCAATAAGGGTACGAATAGCAAGGTAAATACATTAATCTGTGGATCTCCGTGCTTGTCCAGAAAAAAAAAAATGTGGAGGTTGAGGTCGTATTGGCGGCAAAAGGGTCAGCATGCTGTACAACTCGGGTATCAGACCAAACGGCTTTTGATGTCCAGAAGCTGTGAGGAAAAACGGTTGGGTTACGAGTAGAGCATTGGTTCGTGTTCGTCTGTGATTGATAGCGTCGAAGGCAGAAGTTTTCACATGGAGCTGCTTTTATGACGACAGGCATGATTTACAGCGTTAATATCGACGGTCAAGCCCCAAAACATAAATACAGCAAGAACTCTTGCATAAACTATAAATGCTGCATCACGGAAACCAGTAAGCGGTGAGTTGTTGTCGACAGCGTTCTTGCGCAAAGCCTTGACCAAGAATATGTACCGTAATCTCACGCCTCCCTGATTTGACCACTACTCAATTCAGGGGCTGAGAAAATTAAATGATGCTGCTCTGAGCAAAGCGTTAAACTAAACCAAGCGAGTACACAATGGCCGACTCCATTGGATAAACCCTTTTTATTACAAAAGTAACATCGACTACAACAGATTTGCTGCTGCGTGGTAATATTATTATCAAGATAGTGTGCTTTTCTTAAATATAAGTATCACTGCGTTCGTGGATATGAAAGCTATGGACAAGTTCTCTATACGGGATCCCGTCGGCCAGGAGAGAACTTGGAAACCTCGTCTTCAACCGGAATTCTTTTAAACGGGGATGATTGCGGGAGCGATGTAGACTTAAAACGTAATCCATCGTCTCTTGTTTCTTTGAACTTTTCTTCAAGACAGTTTTCGCATCATCATCATCACATTGATTAGTCTAACAAGAAAGGAGGGGAAACCCAACAGCAAAACTTGACATCGTGATGGAGGACGCTACAACATTTGCGATTCCTCCAAATAATGTGACTTATGACCGGGATGGCACATCGACGCCCCATTTCTACATTGCCGGGACGTTCTGCCTCATCGCCTTGATTGGTATCCCTGGTAACGTGTTGGTGATGCTGTCAGTGTGTCTGTCGAGGTCTCTCCAGTCCGCCACGAACGCCTTCCTCACCAGTCTCAGCGTCGCCGATCTCTTAACCTGTTCCTTCCTACCGGTGCAGGCTATCGCACTGCTCCAGGAAGCTGAGGGTTTAATTGTTCCAAACTGGATGTGCGTTGGCGTCGCATACTCCAGCTGCGTGTGCAACATAAGCAGCATGCTGCATCTCTTCATCATCGCCGTGACGAGATGTGTATTCCTCACGGATAACAACGCCATGAAGTACGCGCACCTGAGGACGAAACGGAACGTGTCCATTCTGATCTCCATCGCTTGGGTGCTGCCCTGCCTGGTCTATCTCATTCCCATCTTCGCTGGAATACGGAAGCTCGGTTATCATGACGTGTTGCGAGTCTGTCTCTTTCGGAACGAAGTGAATACCATAACTCGTTTCTACATCGCAATAGTCGCTGTGACATATTCTCTGACGCTCATATCCATCACTGCTTGCCATCTCCAGATATTTCTGTCCATCCGCAAGCACAACCAGAAGCTGATAGCGTTCGCGACCCCGGAGGAGCGCCCGTCGGATAATTCCAGTACCGCCGTCGACCCCCGCGAGTTGGCTCCGTTGTCGTCGGATGGACGAGATCGCCGTGGCTCTTCGGTACTCGAAATCGCCCGGGAAAAGCTGAAGAGCGTGTCGCTGGAGAGGCGTCGTCACAGTGCCGTCTCCCACATCGGACTAGTGCTGTCGCGAGAACTTGATATCACAAAATACCTCATCTACGTTGTTGCCGCTTTCATCATATGTGTCTTACCCATGCTCGCATGTTTAACCACCGCCAAGTGCTACAACAACTACCTGACGTACATGATGATACTGCTGGTTTTTAACTCCTGTGTTAACCCGTTCATTTACAGCTTGAAGGACCACACTTTTCGCGCAGTTTTTGGCGCGCTTTTGAGATGTCGCCTGTCCGAAATCCCACAGCGGTTCTACTGGCTGAACAGAAAACCTTCAGTAACTCTTCAGAGAAGCTGGATCACGAGTCAGAAGTCTTAGACTGTGGTTTGATTGTAAACAGAGTTGGTCTCCAACACGGATGTTTTACCTCTCTTTGTCTCGAGAAATATTCAATGGGTTATTCCCTCTTCTCATTCTTAGAACTGCGGAGCAGAAAAAAAAAAAGGCCACAAAAATAGTTTTCAACCCATAATTCAGATGGATTTCAGATGAAAATACAATGCGCGCTGAAGTGCATTCGCAATTGTTGACAGTAGGGCCTATATACTAACAATAATACGTCTGTTGAGAATGAGAAAGGCGTTAAGTTGTCTCGAACACTATGGGTTTAGTGGCAACTTAACGCCCTTACTACAAATATTGTATGACAGAGAAATAAAACGGCTTAAAATAAAAGGTTAGTGTCCAGGGTCCGTTTAACCTTGTGATCTAAGATTATGATCCACACGTGCGATATGTATAGAACTAATATTGACTAAGAAGCAATCTTCTTGGCTATTATTTGGTTAACCTGAAAATTTGCGTAATACATTTAGTTGAATTCCACAAAATGATTATGAAAGTATAATCCTTTGTCAAAAGTTTAAACCGCACAAATACAGTAATAATGGAATACAGGAGTACTGCGATGAACAATAGACCTATACACTAAAGCCCGACTTACTGCCAATGTAATGCCAACCACTTTGGCGGGTTTTTCCTGTAAATCAGAAAGCTTCCTGTCTTTGGCATTCAAACTCTCATTATTATTATTATTATTATTATTATTATTATTATTATCATTATTATTATTATTATTATTATTATTATTATTATTATCATTATTATTTTTATAAGTGACTGAAATTAAATAGGTTGTGTAAGTATAGGCCCTTGTTGGAAAAGCATAATCCATGAATTTGAATACGTCAGTAAATTGACCTATCGGTGGTCAACGCGTATTATATAAAGCACGACTACCATAATACGTATCAAAGGGAATTATTGAAGTGATAATGATCCCATAAATCGACGCTGGAAGGAACATCTCAGTCAAAGCGGGGGAAGGGACGAACTTTTAGCATGTACCTCTACGTTGGGGACTGCTGAAAGGGGGTAAAATTCGGGTTGTTTATACTCTCATTTTATTTTATGTCTTTTTACACGATATAGATCAGAAAAAATGCTCAGTTGATCAAGCATAACCACTAACTTCCCCTAGACCATGCTAGAAATTTACTTCTTCCTGGATTGATGTTTTAATAGTCTGTTCTTTGAAACCCTGTTGTAACATTGTGGCGTAAAATATGAGGGCGTGCTGCACTCACCCCTCCTTTTGATGCAGTTTGATGCTGAAATGACATTTATTCTCATAAAGCACTGCTGTTGGAAGGCAGATGTGTATTATTTCTTTAATCTATTTAGATCTTTTTCTTCACTGTATACAGAAATGTTCTGCAACGACCTATACATTGTATCAATTCATGCGTCGTATGTTTGATTTGAACTTAAATCTATAGCATACCTAAAGCAACAAATATCAATGTAACATTTTGAGTTTCAGTTTCTTTGATAATGATAATGATCTTTGGTGTCTAGGTTCATACAATAATAATCTTTCTTGTAAGCATGTGCGATATAACTATACAAAAGGAGAACACACGGGTTTATCTGAATTCAAAACGAGTCTCATCGAACTGCCATATAATTATATAGTAGTCAGTCTTACCGAAGTCGAATCCAAATGGACCAGAGGAAATAATTCAACTTTAGGTGTGTATTTCGACCTGGGTCCCGTTTCATAAAACTTGTTATCAAGTTGTCATAGTTGTTATAAGCTACTGAAATCCTTGCATCTGATTGGCTAAGAGCAAATTTGTCACAGAAATGTGGCAGTTGTAACTGATTACAAGTTTTATGAAACGGAACCCTGTACAACAAAATTATTTTCAACGTGGCTATGATATTCATGCAGGGGAGGATTACGTGCAGTTGACTGTATGTAATAATTACAGTTATGAAAGACTTTCAAAGAGAAGTAAAATCCATTTCATGAAGTCTCTCACAAGACAGTGTGCCTTATCTACCTGGGGAACAGGGAACAGAAGAGGACTATAATTGCCTGTGTGGTATAATATAAAATAGGAGAAAACAATTAAATACAAATCAATGTATTGTGTGTGTGTGTGTGTGTGCGTGTGTGTGTGTGTGTGTGTTGTGTATACATGCGAAGAGTGTGTACGGAATAGGATTTGCCGAGGGAGGATAAGGGGGGGGGGGGGGGGGGGGAAGAAAGAAAAAGTTAGGGGATATAATTAGGCCAATGCATAAAGGCTTCTACCAATTTTTCAAGAAAGCATTGTGTAATAACTGCTCAGAATAGTACACTTGTATTTGATGAACGTCTGCATGTTCAGTTGAATGATGTTGTTGTACAGTCACAAGGAATTGTTCTAAATTACAAGAGTTACTGCAAAATAAAGTCAAAAGCAACAAGAAAAAAAAAATATCAGAAGCTCTTTAGATATTGTACATGTTCCAAAACTCATGGCGGATATGCAGGCCTACGTGCCATTAAGCTGAATATGGTAAGACAGTGTTTGATATGGGAACTGTTCTATAAATCTCATGCTATTCTTTCATCACTTCACGACAAAAGCAAACACACAACCAGAAGTAGTTCATATCACAGTACTACACAATGACAAGCCATCACAAATTCCATCCCGGCCGGTTTTCAAGGTTGTGGGAGATTTAATTTTTTTTTTCTTCATTTTCTTCTCAATTTCAATCACATAACATTAAGGAGAAACAGTCGTTTACTCTTAACAAACTCTGCTTTTCCATTACATTCCTCGTAAATTCACTACAGCTTTTTATCTTAGAATCCATCTCCCCTTTATCGCATAAGTATGTTTATCACAACAGACAAGTAGGTCATCTATGCCTCGTACTCTTACAAAATTGCTGATGCAGCAATTCATGTTTTTTCATATCTCTACCACCTACAGAAGTTATACCACTGATTAAGTGATGCATCTATTCTAGAAGTCAATAATTGTTTTATGAATATGAAATTTTGCATGAATTGATTATTTTGCATTAACAGATTTTATCATTGTTCATTGTGAGGAATCTTCAAATTCGCCGTGTTGGGCGACAGGTACGGCAGGAAAGGTTGTATTGGTGCACAGTAAGAGTTTTGCAGGCTTAGAATAGGATTACTGTGTAGCTGGTGTGAGAGTTCCATGCAGAATTAAAACAAGGGTTTCATAATGGAACAATATAATTTGAGCATACAGGAACACACTTTCTTGCATACTCCAATGACGTTACAACTCATGAAGAGCTCAGTGCTTTCACTGACATTCTTCAGAAGTATTACAATTAAATTTGTCTTCCCCTTTTTAATGCGAAGAGTCTTGGATCAAACTGATTGACTTGGCAACTTCATCTCACTACAGTGAGACCAAATTATACGCACTACAAATAAATTTTAATTTCTTCATCAGCAATTCTTGCGTGGATCTCTACATGAGTTAAGACTTGAGTTTCCGGAAGGTGCACTCTTAAGAGCCTGCCAACAAATAATAAAGTGCAAACTTTATCAAATCCTTGGGTTGCCCGTCAGCTATTACAAAACAAAAAAATCATGCTGAATATCTTAGCCCATCATTGAAGGTATGAAGGAAGACCAATGTCGAAAAATGTTTTGTGGGTTTCACCGATTTTGGGTCTCTCACTGTCCGGCACGGACTTACTTGTACCTGCCACCTTTGGGAGAAATTGAATGATCACCCTTTACGGACAAGTAAAGAAAAACAGACAAACAAAAAACAACCCTGCTCCATCATACAATGCATTTCCCCAACCCTATTTCTTTCCTGAATATCACTTATCAACCATTACATGGAGTACAGGCACACAAGGACTCTGTGACATGGTGGCTTGTATGAGCAGAAAATGAACATGAAAATAGTGAGATGCAATACCTAGCTGGTTTGAAAAACATGAACACAACTGACTCGAATCAGAGTGCATCGCTCACCAATACAACGACACACAGCTCACTTTAGTTACAAAATACATGGAGGTATTGTAAAGCAATATTTCTTGACAGCCAAAAGGCTGTATGTAATCCACTGCATTTTAACCTCGAATAAAGCAAATTTCTGATCAAACAAAGTACATTCACTGGTCCCATTGAGTGTGTGTTATAACAAAGAGTCCGCACTAAAGAGGCACACACCTTCCGGTAGGGCTACAAGAAGCAAAATTTCTCATCTATCAATCTGGAATCATTCTTTTTTTTTTCAGACCTGAAGAAGCATTGTTAAATGAATTTTCTCTCCATAGATAAGAATGGTGACATATTATATAATAGTGGCTACTCCTCTTGTATCCATTTTGTAACTCATGACATAAGCGGAATATTTATTTTATGACTTTGGTCTAAACCCATATATCCAGTATCAATCAGTATCAATCAAGCCAGTATCAATCACAGAACAAACACTTTACCAAACCAGAGCAGAGATCCAGTTTTTAGATTTTCTGGGAATTCCCCCCTCATGTGAACATCGCTGAGAATCGCCACTACTATCTCATTATATCACACAATACACGGTACAATGCATCAACTTACGTACACAAAGATATTCCACACAATTAAATTGTGCCTCCCACAAGCATGAGGGGAAGGGGAACAATGTGAATTTGACACTCTTCTGAATACTCCCTGCCTCCGAGCTGCTCAGTGAAAAACTGTCCAAATTGCCTTGGTTCATACGAACACAGGGAACCCCACAAATAATAGGCTCGCTGATGAGGTTAACTCTTCTAAGGAGGTGAATTCATCAGTGTTGATTCTTTGTTACTGTTTCTAGTTGGTCATTTTTCTTGATCAATACATTTACGAGAAGGTACCATCTATGACAAGGCGAGATCCAAAGTCCCAGCAACTTCAATATACACTGTATGAGGGTTTCCCTGTTTTTTAGAGTTAGGGTGTGTTCGAGCACTCTCACTTTTCTGTACAAGAAGGTTGCAAAGGGAGATCAAAGATTTCATGTCACAACATCGACTTGTGCTTGGTACACAAATTTCCATACAACATCCACAACCTAGCTTTTGATCATAATTATTTCAAACATCATTATGAAACACATTGGACAGAAACAATAGCTTACACATGTAATATACAATACATAATCTCAACAGCCATAATAAACATTATCTGTAAATCAAAAAATAAAAAATAAACAAGAAAAAAAAAAGCCATAGGAATATTTGATATTCGCTATAACACATTTTTAGCATCCCCAAAAATTTGACATGGCTAGTCAAACAGGACTAGGCATGTTTAGTGCAGATAATACAAAATATCAAGCTCAATAATTTGAATAATACCACAGAAAAGCCAAGAGAAGGAGAAACTTGGGAAAAGAAAGAGCTCTTCAGTGCATCTAGACATCAACCAAACACACTCAAGTTCTCTATCATAGAAAAAAAAAAAAAAAATTCCAGTGAACAATTTCATTGCTTAAAAGGAGTAATATCACTTGTATACAGCCATGGGGTATTACCATCAACCAAGTTTTGTTCATCATCGTCCTTGATGCATGCTATAGAAGATTCTGAAGGGTAAAGCCCTTTTCAGATTTAATCTCCTCTGGCTTTGAGTTCTCAAGTCCCTGATTGGTGGAAATGTTGCATACTTTGTCTATTTGGTCAGCAGTCTTTTTGTGGCAGCAGCTCACTATACCACACACAACTTAAGATATTGTGATGGGCGTTGCTAGCATGGACACAGCATCCAAAGAACGTGCCATTGCAAGAAAAAAAAAAATCACAACTCATCAACACAAATAATTCTGTATCACTATCAGTATGCCAAGTTTTGCCCGGATCGGCTAACTGTCCTGATAAATGAATAATGAGTTGACATTTCAATGGCACTGCATCAAATGAGCCTTCTAATCAAGTTTGTATGAGCTAAAATGTATGTAAATTCATTTTATAAACATCAAATCACGATAAATTTGTGATAAAACATAAAATATTAAAAGATACAAACACAAAAGAAAACTGACTTTGAAATAAAAACAATCACATTGAGAATGACCATACAAATTATACGCACTGATTGTAGTATCAGGAAGTGTAATATTCACACATACTGACTGAGTGAGTGTGATATCCAAATTCTGTTGTTTTATATATATGCAAAATCCAACTGTTTTGTGGTTGCTGTTTTTGGCTTCAATTGCAGGTAGATGTTTTGCAGGCAATATTTTCATGGCGTATGTTTATGTTGTATATGTGTTTTAACAATCCATACCACTTGGAACTTTTGCCAGATTGTACTGATATCACCAGTTTAAACAGGATATATTACATAACCTATCCAATATGAATACATCTACAGGTATAAGAGCATTCTATGCACACAGTCAGTCCTGTCCTTTGGCATTCTCAATCATCAATATTTCTATGAGAGAAACAAAAAATATGACACATAACAGAGTGCTTACTCTGATCTCATAACAATTTTACAATCAAAACCCATGATACAGCTTCAGATATACAAAATAACACAATTTCCAAACATCCCAACAGCTTTTGAAAGTGGCACAAACTTTTTTCCCTCTCTTTCTCGACTTTTTCTTTTCCCCTTTTTTACTGGCCGACGTCTCCGCAATTTGATTCATTTTAAATACATTTGATTATCCATTCATTCATTCATGGTGGTCTGCGGGAAATGCAAAAGGTTGCCTTTTGTTCTTCAGTCTGAAGCCAAGGCTAGCAATGGCAGACTGTCCCAGATGTCTAATCTCACAGGCATCCCTATAGAGTTGGAGGTTGGACTCGGTTCCCCACTACCCCCTCCAACACAAACACACCTTGCTTACCACGCTCACAATCTTAATTTGTTCGACAATGTACGCACATTGTCGACCCCAAAGCTCAGAATATATTCTACATTCATGCAACATAGACCAAATCTGATGTCCTTCCCCCCCCCCCCCCCCAGCAGCCTATCCATGGCAGAGATGTATGCACATCTTGTTTTCAACACAGATCAATTTAAAGGCACACACAAACAGTTCATTCCACTATGGCATACAAATAAAGCATCCCTTTAAAAATGACAAGAAAAAAAAAATCAATTCCCATTCCAATTTCATAATTCTTTAAGGAGTCACCAAATATGACTCAAAAATACATCTAGTACATTTAATAACTGCGAGAATGCAGAAACCTTACAACACACGGGCATGACAATATAATTCTCACATTTAAATTTGATGTGTTATCGTGTTAAGTTCTGCCTTGATATTGGACAGAAGGGAGCGGTATGAATGGGATATCAGACCAAGCATCAAAACAGCAACACCAACACTGAGCAACATCCAACCACAATATTCCAACTGTGAGTTCCTCCTACAGCACAACCAAAACTCTTTCTGCCAAGAACCACAAGCCTTTGTAGTGTCCAGTCATGTGCCTGACATACATGTATCTAACCTTACCCACGATTACAAGAATCAGCCAATTGGCTTCCTACTAACAGATCATCTGACACAGAATGTCACCGTGGCAACCAACGTTCAATCTCCCCCCCCCCCCCCCCCGTCCCCTACTAAAAAGACACCATACTTTAAATACTGAATGATGAATAACACTAATAACAAACAAATAAAATCATACAACACATGAAAAAGGCTATCTTCTGTGCAAAAACACTTGCACTATACATTCACTACTGCAAAATTTGATACATCATCCACCGCAGAAATTAGCCGATGCATTTTTGAGAATTTACAGTCATATTACAAAGCCCGGTTTGCCATCAAGATATACCATTATGCTTACAACCCACTCACATGTACTGGCAACTGTTGTATGTCCTGTCACTACTTTACATCTATTTTTAAAGCTTTCCTATGTCACAAAGTATCATCATTAAAAAAAAAAATCATAATAATGAGCAAAGCATCCATGCCAAGCACCGAATGAATAATCTACATCTCCATGTCTCATTACAATTATGGTTAGATGCTTCAGCGCCTTCATGCCTCATAATTTTTTTTTTTCTTGCTCTACATTCCTTGATATCCAATTGGAAGCAATCTGCAGTACGAGATAGAAATTTGACAGTAAGCAAGCCACTAGCCTTTGTAATAATGCAAGCCTGGCTATTCCATTCCACTGAGGTGGCACCTGAAGCCAGTTAAGTCTTTCGAAAGATCCAATATCCTCTCCCGTTTCTTTTGAGCTATCGAACTATCGCATGGAGCAGGTCTTCCTACCAGGTATTCCTGGAGTCGGACAGGTTAAAAGCCAGAGAGAACATTGCTGACAGCGGAATTTGAACCACACACCTCCATACAAGGGATGGGTGGAGAAAGACCTGCTTGGGCCACAGGGAGCGGTTAGAACGAGGATACTGGCTTCAAGTTTGCAGACTGAGGCAACACTCCCTCACCACTATTAAGCCTTCCTTAGAGCGGCTGGCAACGGTCGGTCTCTGTCTCGAGGACGTCCGGTCTGTGCATGAGACTTTCTGACTGCAGTCAGCTACATTTCCTGCTCATGTGGGGACGGAGAACTAATGGCGAGCTCAGAAAGCATTCCAGCATATACAGTTTACTCTTACAATATGTTATGTTTGATTGTACAGATCAGCTCAAACTTGCAGTAAAATTTTTGCTAATTTCATTAATTTTTCACTACCTTCAAGCAATCATAATCCACCCCTGCCCACCCAACCCTCCTTGTGAAATGAAAAAAAAAAAAAAATGCCGTAAATAAATTATTTTTTAAACATCTTTACTGATATCGATGCACATGTGGATAAAGAAAAGATAAGTAAAGTTGCATATAAGACTTTGAACGAGTGTGACCACACGATATCACGATGTGAAACAAAGACGGTGACAGCACCTCACACAGTCTTACCAATGTTGACGTGACGAGACACAAACGGCTTTCAACCAAAACGTTCACAAAATGCACCACTATCACTCAGATATTAAAAAGGAAATATTTCTACAGTGAACAGGGTCAAAGGTAGACTGTACACCACTATGGCAGCCTCCTGTTGTATCCCTGTAAGCTCCCTCTCCCCTGACAAACACTGTATCACACATCACACAGGCCCTGCACAAAGTATGAAGATTTTAAAGTCTACTACATGTATCAACAAAATATACTTCTGTGGCAAGTTGTTATACCTGAACTTTCAGCTGGATTGTTGTGAAGTTTCTGAAAAGTTTTTTGTTTTGTTTTTTTTTTCTCTCCTCTAGGTAATTCCCTAATCCAATTCTAGACATAGGATGCACAGGAGTTGTGGTAAAACTTTTATCTAAGATGTCTGGGATCAAGCTTGACTGATACAATATCAAAATTGAAATCGGGATCAAAGTCAGAGTCACAATTAAGGAGTCAGTCAGTTACGACAAACCGCTATAGTTCTGTACTTCTTAGACATGTCTGGCAAGAAGGTGAATCTGTGGGAGGACAGGAAACCAGTAGGACATACTGACTGAAATTCAGTAAAAACAGGAAACAAACTGTATACGACATGTTTATGGGCTTAACTTTATGAAGGGTTACATCGCGACTAGAGTACTATATGCCAGATTTATGACTCGAAACTGGGAGTAATTTTTCTCTTGAGTTTAGCAGCAGCCTGGTGACTATGAGTGCCTGGGTGTAGAGCCGATCTCTTGCCATGAAATACCCTCTGGACATTGCAATATTCTGAGTGATGATGATGATGATGATGGTGATAATGGTGATGGTAATGGTGGTGGTGGATGCCTCGTCTCGCTGCCTCAGCCTTCCTGGTCTGCTTTGACCCGTTTGCTCTCGACCCCATCTTGCCCATCTGCTTCCTCCTTGATGCCATCCAGCGGCCGCTTCATGTGGCCTGGTAGGTAACCCCCGGCAACCTGCTGAGCGGCCGCCGAGGTGGTCGCCAGCATGACGAGGGGCGAGGATGTGGTGGCCTGGCCAGATCCCCCCTGGGCGGGGCCTGTGTTGGGGTTCTGACTGTTGGCGATGACGGGGAGCTGGGGTGGGGGCCGGTAGTGGGTGGCAGGAGGCAGGAAGGTCCCTGCTACCGTGACGATGTGGTGACCATCCGAGGTTTGAGGGGAGATGATGGCAGATGAAGAGGGGAGGGCGGCCTTGAGGTGAGCTTGAGTCACCATAATAGTAGCCCCTCCAGCTTGGCCAGGTGCAAGGTTATTTGACGCTTTTTCTGCAGTATCATTGGAATGAGAATGAAAACACTATGTCATAATCAGAGGCCAAGACACATGGCAGGTATACTCACACATGGCCTTCATTTAACCTTCTTGACACATCCGCATCACACTTTACATAAGGTTCTAGCGTCTTTACTCAAATATTAACAAAAGACATTACTAGACTGGTGACAAATAACATTTCTGAGGTTGCTTTGTGTGTCTTTACTGAACATAAAAAATATTTTGCTCAAAGAAGGCCATTTCTTGCTCATCTTTCAAACTAACACAGCTGCTCTGACATCCTCTGTACATTTAATGTAGTCTACGGGCAATCAAAGGCTGATAAGAATTCACAATATTTTCTTTTTCATGTAAATTGAAGATATATTAAAAAATAGCCAATAATATATTAAGCTTTGAAAGATTAAATACGAAGCATAACTCTACACAGAAATGAAATGTTAAAGGGACAAAGTCATGCTGTATAAGTTCCCAGTTTTGTGACAAGAGTTGCCATTTTCTACAGTGAGTCAACTCCTTTTTGTGTCCATGGCAGACCAAAATCTCACTCTGCAGCACAATATGAGACCAAATCTCACCTTCACCTTTAGCATCCGCTTCATTCTTCTCCCCGCCAGAAGATGACACGTCCATTGCCTGGTTCGGCAGTGCGGCGGTGGTGACGTGACCGTTGCTAAGCGACGGCTGCACTGCGCCCACCGTCTTGGAGGAGGTGATGACAGAGGCCATCTGTGGGAGCCGGTGGTGGGCTCCCATGACCCCTACTCCTGGCTGCGGGATGGAGGTGGGCAGGGCATTGGGAGGGAGCGGCACAACTCCTCCGCCCTGTGGGAGCGCGGCCATCTGAACGGCATGGCTACTGGGCTGGCCAGCGGTCGTCGTGGTGATGGGCGAACCAGGGCTGACCAGGCTCACTTTCACCTGCTAGAGAAATGAACACATTTCCAATTGTAAAGTTAAAGAGAATAGGTATATGATCAACTGGAGCACATAAGGGAGATTTCTGCCGTTTCTTTTAGCTCTCTACAACTTAGCACAAGAGAGTAGCATCAAGGCTTTGTCTAATTTTGCTTGATATCAAGGCCTTGTGACGTGAAAAGGCAGGAGTGTACTTACAATCATTCTGTCATCATCAGTCTAGAAATTAATCAGAGCATTTAAATGTAAAAACTGGGCAAAACGTGAGCTAGATCTGGACCTCAAACAGAGCTGAAAAGTTCACTGCTTTAAAATACAAATGACAAGCCCAAATCAAACTGAGTGCAATGAAGTTTTTATTAAAAGTTTGATTGTAAAGAAGAAAGTGTGTATATCACCAGATAGAGTAAAATAAAACATTTCCAGTGATACCTAATTCTTGAGGTTATGATTTAGTATCCTACATTTTCTTATTGTCTTTCTTTTTAGCAGCTGTAATTGCAAATCAAGTAATCTCATCTTGCAATCAAACTTTCTAATTCCACAAATATGCTTCCTCATGCCACAAGACAAGAAAGCTGGAGATGTGACTAAATGCAAGGGAAGGGAGCGGCCTTACCTCCTGCACCGCCTGTGTGAAGCGCTGGTGGTCCAGAGGGGTGTGGTCCTGACTATCATTACTAGCAGTGTTGGCGTTGTTTGGCGGAGCCGGTGAACCTTCCCTGGATAAGCTCTCTGGGGTGAAAGTTCCACTGAACTGTGTCACGTGTGTTGGCGAAGAGGGCGCCGACCTACTATTAGAACAGAAGGGGGGAAAAGTCTCTCTCTTTTAAATGCCCTTACTGACGGCTACACAATAAAAGCTCTTGTCCCAGTGTGGTCAAATATATGAGGCACACTCCTAATCTACAGCCAAATGCAACAGAGGATACAGAAACCAATTGTCACATTAAAGGCATTATTTACCATTTGCAGATGAAACAAAAACCCAGCTTTAGTGCTTCAAAATAGTCCTAAAATGTGAGTTAGGGGTAGAAACAACCAATATAAAAATTCTAATCAGGATAACCAATGTTGCTAAGTATTGTTGAATATACAAAAAATGAACAATATTTATAATCAAATTGATTCTAGATTAAACCATCTACAGTCATGGTATAGTGAGGAGAAAAAAATTGAAATCTCCTTATAATAAATTTTAGGCTTTATTGCAAAATTTTCATATGGTAGGATGTTTTGTGATACAACTGACCTACACATATAATGCATCAAATAATGATAAATCGAACATTTTTAAAATCACTGCTCCCAATGGTACACCGTACCTTAATGTCACAATAATAATTGCCCTCTAACTTTAATAATCATCACAACCTTTACTATTAAAAGTTCAGTACAAGACTCCCAACAGGGCAGTGGGAGACTGTTGACCACTGCCTTCTGATGTTTATCATACCCATGAAACTTTTGCATTTCACATTTCAAACATCTCACTCCCATGAATCTTAGCTCCAGGAAAAATTCAGGACAGTTTCCCACACACATACATTTTGTGTTTTTACAGTATTCTTGAGACGAAGCCATGCAAAGTTTTCAGCCAAAAAGTCATCTTACCTGGACGACACTCCTCCAAACGGAGTCCGGAAGCAGGGCACACCCCGTTGCCTCCTCCTCCTGTACGCCTGGTCCATCAGCTTGGCCTCGGAACCAGGGTCCAGGCGCCAGAAGGACCCCTTCCCGGGCTCCTCCTGTGACCGAGGGACCTTGATGAAGTACCGATTTAAGGACAGATTGTGCCGGATGGAGTTCTGGTTTGTACGAGGGATGGGAAGAGAAACACAGGTAAACCAAAGAGATTTTATAGGGTTACTAGAGTAAGCACTCGCCATACGTGTGCATACAAATAAGACTTCCAAAATTGAGAAGGGACTGCACACACTGATCCAGGCATTGATTGCAGTCTAAGTTCAAGTCATATCTAATATCTATCATATGAGGTATGTTAGTTTTTTGTTTTTTTTTTAGTTTTTTTTTTGTGGGGGGTAACATATTTCAGTTTTCAGAAATGCAGTATGTTTTACTGCCTATATACAATCTTTGTATTACTATTAGTTTCTACGATGATATCACATCATCTAGACTATTTCGTAACAGGCCAGACCTTTTTTGTCATTCACAAAATGAACTAAGATCTAGCTTGAGCATTCTGACGTTTGTTTCATGTACATACATTTGTATTGTCTTTAACAAAGACGTCATTAAATCAAACAAGATTAGCAAGATTAGGTCATTTGAGCATTATGATATTGAGACGTAACAATAAAACGGCACGGGCTGACTGCGTCGAACATTGAGTCAAGCGCATTTACACGAGGGTCTGCCATCTACTGTTCAATAACTGTACAGGATCCAGGCAAATTCTGCACCCACAAGCCAAAATGGCAGCTCCCTTGCGCGGCTGCCTCCACTGTGGACTATGCCCTCTTGTGGTGTAAAATCTCTTTGATATAAACTGAAAGAACAGTGAACGAAACTGTGTCCATTCATGTCGGATTTCAAAGGCATATTATTGTGAACACTTGGCAAGGTTGCTTTAATAAGTAGTGCTGTGGATGTTAGAGCGAGAGTTTCATACAGCAAAGTCTAGACTTCTTTGCATCTGGCAACACTACCCAGAATGGACTGCTGGCACTTATTTATGAACGGCAGCAATCTAACTTTACAAAACAGCTATCATAGCTTCTGTGCATTTTCCTCTTTTGAGGTGCATTTTTACTTTGCTCACATGTTCATCTCAAGGTTCATTTTGAGAGAGCTGAAATCCATGGGAAAGACACACGTGTATACACAAATACATACACGGTGTAACATTATACAGATGATGACTGGCAGGGGAGGGAACATACCGAATGTTCAACCGAAGGGTTTGAAATGCTATTGAGGGAGGTTTTAAGTCCCGAGACAAAGCCCCCTGAAGTAGCATTTCAAACCCTGAGGGTGGAACGTTTGGTACATGTTCCCGACAACAAAAGTCATCATCTGTTACCGTATATTATATGGGTTAGTCATGGGTTAGGCAAATTTATCCAATCGAATGCCTGAGAAATATGATCGTTGATTTGTTTGGTATCGTCTGTCATTTGTTACATGAAAATGTTTTCCTATGGGAGAACATTACAAAAATGTCCTGCCCATGGGCGAAAATAACTAATGTGCCTCCATCACGTGACTGTGTTTAGCCAATCACTAACCGGTATTTGACTAACCCATTTAATATAATCCTATGTCGCTGTCAGCAGGAAACTACAGTCACATACATCTTACACCTAAATTATACATTATAAGCATACAGACAATGATGACCAGGGGGTTATAAGAGGTTTTGCGGTACAGTAATCATACCTGCCAGCCCTTGTCTGCTGTTCTGTAGTACGGATAAGTCTTGGTTATGTAGCTATAAATGCCACTGAGGGTAAGCTGCTTGTCCTGCGCAGACATGATGGCTTGGACAATAAGCTGGGCGTAGGAGTATGGCGGCTTCGTCTCATCCCGTGGACTGCCCACGTCGTTGCCCGACGAATGGCTCTCTTTGTCCTCGGCAGCCGCTGCTGCTGCGGCCAGTGCTGCGGCCGAGAGGTCAGGGGCCATCATGGCCTGCTGACTGGTGCCAGCACGGGGACTTGTGGGGCACGAGTTGACAGCACTGTTGGCAAGCAGAAGAACAAACACACTAATATTGAAGTATCCAGTAACAAATAGGGAACCTGCATTTCTGATATTGTCACACCACACAGGGCTGCTAACAATCAAGGGGGGGGGGGGGGATACATACAGCTCACTGCAGGGTAACAAGAAAAGACAAAAATTCTTAAGTTTTGATCTCATATCTTGAATTTCAATCTGGGGAACTGCACATTTTGGATATTAACAGAGACCCATGTATGTACACCAATAAATGGGATGGATGTATAAGGCGATGACACTGTTACCTCACTCTACAGACATACATCAGTATGCGGGTATGACCACAGCCACTGTCTTGTAAAAGCATGTGAAACAGAATATTATTCAAAACCATGCTGAGTCAACTTATACATTTCACATCAGTTCTTGTGATTCATATGCAGCAATGGCATAAAAGCTTGCTTGTTCATTGGCAAACAATTCTTACTTCAGAACAATTACAATATTCAAATAAAAAAAACTTGGTGAGGTAAGAAAAAGTAAGCAAAAAAGAAAACCAAACAAGTCATAACTTACAAAGTGACCTTGGCATACAACCAACCAAAATTATAAAAGTCATAGTGAGAACAATAATTAAAAATGAGTATCTGTTTATGACAGTAAGAACAGCCTTTATCACAGTATATTAAAATCTATTTCTGTCGTGATCTACAATTGTACACAAGTACAAGGTGTATACTCCAACTACACACAAACTTTAATACAAATACACCACCAATATCATGCAAGTCTCGTAAACGTAATCTGATAATCCAATTCCATCACTTTAAACAAAAGGAAAAAAAAATATGTTTAATGACATCAGACAATGTTTGGCAATGTATCAACATGAACATGGTACATGTACAACGTATGTACAATGTAGTAAACAATGGCTCTCACCTTATCGTCCCAGTTGGCGAGGGGTAGGGGCTACTGAAGTTGGCATCTGCAGGGGGGATGTCTATCTTCAGGGGAGGCATCATGTTCTTGCGCTTGACCGGGCTGGGCTCCTTGGGGACCATCAGCTGCTGTGGGGGCTGGGGTGGGGGCGGAGGGGCGGACTCACTGATGAGCGCCTGGAACATGATCTTGATGCTGGTGCTTGGAAACCGCAGGATACATCTGAGAATCGAAGAAGATTATGAAGATTGGTGCAATTGAAATCACCTATGAAATGGATTCTTTTGGATTCTTTATCATACACTGCACATGTAACAATGTATACATGCCAAATTCTTGAATCCATGAAGACGATTTTTCTGCAATAAACGACATGAGCCTGAAGTTTTGACACAAAAATAAAACTGCATTTTCACATGATGGAACAGAAGTAATCAAAGTCGTCCACATATTGAAGAACTTAAACACTCGTGCATCATGTGATACGTCTGACATTTCTCAAGTTCAGACAGCTTATAGTGTACACTCTGTGTATGACATTTGTGTAACAAGTAAAAAAGTGGGGTATGGAGCTCAAATTCCATTAAACAAAGGAACACCTCTACAGACTTTATGAACATCATTCTTTTCATTTAACGTTCATTCTCCAAACACATCAAGTCCCATGAACATCATTTCTGTATTCAATGGTGCTGTGCAATTGTATTTTTTTTTATTACTATTAAAATTCACCAGAAGTGAAGATCTATGTACAGCTAAACATTGTCTTTTGCTTTAGCCCTTTGCTGTGTACTGTAGCTTCTACACTCTACTTGTTTCGTTTTAACCGAAAACCACAAGCCACAACATTTTCAAAAGCCTCTTCATAACTGGTGAACGAGCACACCATACCCTGTAAAACTGGCAACACATATAAACGGACTATAAAGTTCATCTCTTTACCTTCTCATTTTGTAAAGATTCAAGAAATTGTAATCAGTTGCATCCAATCTTTCTCTTTATGCAATGAAATTCAGGTGTCATTTTAGATGATGGTACATTGTATGAAGATTCATGATTTCTGCAGCAATGCCCACGCTTGGCGTGCTGGGGAAAGATGTTCAGAATGTGTAGGCCCTATAATTAAGTATATGATTTCCATTTATTATTTTTTTTTTGTATGCCTATAGTACTAGGCCCCCTACTCACATTACAGGTTTATTTTGATTTTTGTGTTGATTAATATCATCATTGTATTAATTTTGTGTGTGTGTGTGTGTACATTGTATAAGTTCCATTTTTAGTGAAACAAGGTGGAACATGTACATGTTTTTGTTTGTTTTTAATGTACGGCAAGGACCCCTTTGAAAATCAGCCTTTACTAAAATATGGCTGCAAGGGCAATCCTTCCCATGTGTGGAGAATGAATACATGTAAATGAAATAAAAATAAATGTTAGGTGTTTATGTATTTATTCTATTGTCCCACTGAGGCCTAGGGTTTCTAATACATGTAGTCTAGAATCTCAGCATGTGGGTAATGCTATAGGTAAATACAGAGAGGGTGAGCTTCAAAGAGTAGGGATAAGGACAACTTAAATATCTAGGATATAAGATTCAATATACACAACAACAACCAAAGCCTCGGAGCTATAAATACATTGTACACACAATGCATAGGAACACACACTCACACATACAATGTATACAGTTGTAGTACTTGTACACAGGACATACACACTGAAACCGCAGGCTAAATGTCAATGTTCATGCAGCTAACACACACAAACAATCAATCATTCTCCCAGGGTCCTTTTCCCAGGACTATTCCATTGTCACTGCCACCCGCTGAGGGACACACATTTCATGGAAAAACAAGCATACATTATCTCTACCGACTTTATCATTGGACTGCCCCACTTTATTGGATGATTATTTATCATGAGGGACACTGAGGCACAAGAATTCATACTTGGTTTGTCCAAACATCTGGGATTGTGCGTTAAAAGCCTGTAGCCAGGGACAACAACAGGTAGATCTCACACACAAGGATACAAAGTCCTTCCATCTGCGATAGTATGCTTGTTGGTGAAACAATCATGGGATAACACATTACTTCCTGACACAGCACAGTGTGTATAGCTGTGAGATGGGTGATTCACAAATCCTCCCCAAGCACCACTGCATAGAAATTGTACATCCTCTACACAACAACATGCACCCACAGAGACCTCTGTAGTTCACACAGGCAAACAGTAATTCTCTCGCTCCTCATTTAATGCCACTCCGTCTCAAGGCTGCATCAAAGATGATTGAACTGAACACTCAACCTCTTCTGTTGCCGATGTAGTAATCTCGGCTGCAATCTGTTTTCAGCCTGCAGGTTGAGGGGGGCATACATTCATATTTCCCTCTATGCTGACACAGCCTGTCAATACAGCCATCATACTGTGTCAGTCATAAATGACTTCATCAATCACTGCAACACTGTGTAGCTTTAAAAACACACCATCCCTCTAATGCTTGACGTACAAATTGTATATTGTATTGTACAATTGTACACAAACATGCTTGTATAGCTTACTACAATGTACGTATGCCATCCAGGTTTAGAAACACTCAAAACTGTATCTCTACACAACACTCTTCACTATTCACACAGGGTTGTTTGATTTAAATGCATCATGCCAGTTGATGGACGAGCAACTGGGTCAACCACTTGCTCAGTCTTCATTCACTGCATACAGTGGGTTTGTCACACAAAAAAAAAGTTCTTGTATGATGCCAGCAGAACTGCTGATTATTGCTCTAAAATGGATACGTGCAATGTACGCACAAGAAATGTGTGAAATAGCAGTGTAATATTCACCACAAATTCAGTTGGGTAAAGACAGAAATGTGAAATACACTGTACAGTGTAGGCCTTAATAGCCAAAAAGGTTTGCCAGAAGTCCACGATCTCAGCACTTACCCCATTGTGGTTGCTACTGTACATGTACGTATACATTTTTCACAATCAATTACTGGCAATCAATGAATCAGGCCACAGGGATAACCGAGGGTCCTGGACTAAAAATTGTGTACTACAATCGAAATCATTCTACAATTTCATCTCAGAACACTCCCAAACAACTCGTCATCCTAGGAAATCGTGTCAGCCAAGTATAAAGTTTCTTGGTAGAGCCTTTCAATGTATTGGAAATAAACTCCGAGTAACGGAAGATGAACTTCAAGCTCTTCCAAGAACTACTGTCTACGCTTTGGATTTAACCCAAGAACTATTGAGGGTATTTTCAGCATTTCTAATTTTTTGGCCACATAATTTTTGGGGGACATTATTTAAAAACATAAATTTCTCCTGTTTATATAAAGTTATACAACATTTGAAGATGATAGATTAAAAATTTTTTAACTACAGTTGTAGTATAAACAAAATTTCCTTTTGATAAAATTCATTGTTATAATATTCTACACCTGTATGCCAAACACAATTTTCATATTAAAAGAAACCATAATTTTCATTTTTACAAAAAGACAAGAAGAGACCCGCGGGTCTAGCGCTCACCTGAGTATCGCAAGTTTACCTTTCACGCAGTCACTAATCTAAATTATTCACAGCTCTACTAAAATTTGACCAGGCATTCTCAAGTAGAAGATGATGAAAATGTACAATAAGGGCCCACATTTTTTTAAGATTCCTTAATTTGGGGGGATTGGGGCCCCCTGGGGCCCTCTGGGTGTGGCATGGTGCCCATTTTGATAAATTGAGATCCTGACCCCCTAGGGATGCTACCTGCCAAGTTCGACGAAAATCCATCATGAGGTTTTCAGGAAGAAGATGAAAATGTACAATTCAGGCCCCCATTTGGACCTTCCCACCCCCCATCCCCAAGAGGGGCTACCCTGGATCTGCTATCAACAAACTTGAAACTACAGTCATTAATGTACTCACTCAAAGTACCTTACAGCTTGTAGCTCTATAACTTTTGATTCTAGAGAAGATTTTTAAAGATTCCTTCATTCTGGGGGGGTTTGGGCCCCCCTGAGAGCCCGCTGGGTGGGGCGTGGTGCCCATTTTAACAAATTGAGATCCTAACCACCTAGGGATGCTACCTGCCAAGTTTGGTGAAAATGGGTCAAGGGGTTCTCAAGAAGAAGATGAAAATGTACAATTTAGGCCCCATTAGGACCCCTCCCCACCCCCTCCCCTGGGTCCCAAGGGGGGGGGGGGGGGGGGCGCACCCCTGATTCTGCCATGAACAAACTTGAAACTACAGTCATCAATGTACAAACTCATAGTATTAACTTAGCTCTATCACTTCTGGTTCTAGAGAAGAAGATTTTTACAGATCCCTGGGGGCCCCCTAGGTGGGGCATGGTGCCCATTTTAACAAATTGAGTTCCTAACCCCCTAGGGATGCTACCTGCCAAGTTTGATGAAAATCGGTCTTGGGGTTTTCAAGAAGAAGATGAAAATGTAAAAAGTTTACGCACGACGCACGACGGACGAAGGGCGATCGCAATAGCTCACTTGAGCCTTTGGCTCAGGTGAGCTAAAAAAAAAATACATAGATTTTTTTTTTTTTTTTTCATTTGAAATGGTTTTCTAAATTTTCTATCTAATATGTGTAGATTAGTATTTTAGGACACCCAAAACAGAAATTTCAAGTATTTTAATTTCACTGCTGAGATACAGCTGTATCACCATATGTATTTGTGAATCATATCTGCAAAACCCATTAACAATTTGTATTCCCATGTGTAGTAATAATCCTGTAGCCTATAAAGGGATGGTATAGTTTTGGTTGAGATGGAAATTCAGGTTTAAACTTTTTTGTGAGATAATTAGAAACCGCTTTATATGAAATACAATTCTGTGAGAAATCAAAAGTTAATCTTATTACTGGTCAGGGAGGAAGGCCTCCAGCCTCAGTGATTAAATTTGTCTACAAAAAATGTAGCTTATGGTACAAGCCAGAAAACTGGCCCTCAGCAGTTTACGGGTTAATGAACATAGTACAGATTAGGACTAGATACAATTTAAATGCATGGGAACCATAAGGTTATTCAATCTCTAATAGGGTTTTACTTGTACAGTAGAAAAAACACATTGGCTATACAACGATTGTCACAATGATTTAGTGGCAATGTTGATTGATGAGGGGTGCTACAAATCAAATTGCACATTTGATGATTCATCTTACATGTACCATCCCTCTGTTTAACTTTCAGTATCTGTATGTCTCCTGTTGTGCCTTCATGGATTAGGGAGACAAATGATCAAGATCACTCTAGTGGACATTCAGTGCAACAAGATTGCTGAGCACACTTAAATTCAAACAATGTGACATACATGTACATTGTACAGTGTACAAAACTACAGGTGCATTTAGTGCCCCATTGTGTCCCAAAATCAAAGCCAATTAGAGTTACAGTGTGTTTTCACCACAACAAAATGTCATTTCCTTATTTCTTCTACAGATTATACTACAATATTTTGTAAATGCTGATTAGTTCAGATGTACTGTAGTGTAACAACATGTGTATACACGTACACAATGTGTATACATACATGTGTACGTACACAATGTGTATACATGTGTACGTACAATGTACAGTATTGTACTGTAGCTACAATACATACAATGTATTTTAAGAAAACAATACCAAACTGCGATTAATGTGGACATCAGTGCTTTGTATTCTCTGATATTAAATCCTAGATGCAATTTCGAGAAGTGAATCAAGCAACTGTTAAACAGCACTAGAAGTAATGTACACTAGTAGTAGAAGCAGAAGTACCAGAAGTAGCTAGTGTATGGTAGAAATGGTAGAAATGGTAGTAGTGGTAGTAGTAGTAGTGTAGTAGTAGTAGTAGTAGTACAGTGTAGTAGTAGTAGTAGTAGTAGTAGTAGTAGTAGTAGTAGTAGTAGTAGTAGAAGATTTAGTAGAAGTAGTAGATTTAGTAGTAGAAGATTAGTAGGAAATACAATGTAGTAGTACAATTGTAGTAGTACAGTAGTAGAAGTAGTAATTGTACAATTGTGTGTACAGTAATGTACAGTGCATGCTGTAGCAGTAGTGTAGTAGCAGTAGTCATACATACAGTACAGTCATGTACTGTAGTAGTAGTACCGGGTAGTAGTAGTAGTAGTAGTATTAGTACACATAGTAATACTGTAGACATCAGTGGTGCATGTACAACAGTAGTAGTAGTACTGTAGCAGCAGCAGCAGCAGCAGCAGCAGCAGCAGCAGCAGCAGCAGCAGCAGTAGTAGTAGTAGTAGTACATGTACAATGTATGTGTAGTTAGTAGAAATGATGTAAAGTAATAATGTGGTGACTGTTTTTCAACCTCGGCAGTGCTGCTTCCATACTGCCTTCTCAGTTCTTTCAGTTGTATTTCCTGTTCTTCAGACTCTTTCCCATTCCTCCAATAATTTCTTGCATTACGATTCTGATACTGCCATGTGGGGATGACAAGTCAGATTTATAGCTGAAAATAATGGCACACTAGAATATCTCATCACTAAAGTACATCATGCAGGGTTCATACTCTCTCTCATGAATTGAATTCCATGACTTTCCATGACCTTTTTTAGCCAGAATTCCATGACCTTTCCATGACTTTTATACATTTTTTTTTTCTTTTTTACATACTAGACTGAAAATTTGATCTCAAATCAAAGCAAAGCAAAAGGGGGTACCTACACATCTCACACAAACAACAGACAAACTTAAACTTTTATAATTTTTGCAATTCCATGACTTTCCATTCTGACCTTTTGATGAAAATATCAGTTTTTCATGACTTTCAAGGCCTGGAAAAAGACTTAGCCAAATTCCACGACTTTCCAGGTTTTCCATGACCTGTAAGAACCCTGTCATGGCACAGTAGTAGAGGTCAGATGTGGCTGAGCTTCTGTTCTGGAGAACTAGAATGTAATCTCACAATAGCACTATGGTCTCAGGCAATGTTTTGGCTTGAGAAGTCATTAAACTCTATTCATTTTCACTCGTCCAACACATGAGCCTGCATTTTGATGCCAAATGGAACAAGAAAATTGAATCCAATATCATGGATGCATGATTATCATTAATTTATCAAATATAATGAAAATAGCATTTCATCTACAAATCACAAGATACAAAATTGTATCTAAAAATACCACTACACTATTATCGCATACTACGTACACTGTGCACATGTACAATGTACATTGTACGTACATGTACATACCGTACATGTGTACCGGTACAGCTGCACTATACAGAGTCTGTAAACAAATTTTGTCAACGGATGTGCAAATGTAAGTGAAATGATGCTGACTCAATCATTATCATGTTTATAATAAACTACGAGTCATTATATGATCTTGCCACATCATCTCATTTCAGCTCTCATACATGTATGATACATTGTACATTGTACACTGTACAGCTATACTGATTTTATCTTTCCAAAATCATGAGTGAAATAAACTTTTTAATCTCTCTGAAATTTTCTTCAGTCTCTGTATTAGGTCATGCAGCAAAACCAGCTTTCAGAGGTTAATAGCATGCTATTTTTTTCCTCTCTCACTTCATGCAAAGGCCTTGCTACTGAACATGTACTGTACATGCTCAGACCATGGAGGTACACATTGTACCTCCATGCTCACACTCACAGCTTGTACACTGTACCTACAATATAGAAGCACAACTGTAAACTTATTCTTCTTATGGGTGTTTTGGCCACATGTCAACAAACAATTAAAGCATTAAACTCCAACAGCTTTCTGTGAGAAACACAGGGGCAAGGGCTTGCGTACTTGAAGAGTTACAGTAGTTCTATTGTGGTGACTTGTACACTGTATGCTTAACAGTAATTTGTCTGGGCATGTGAATGATACCCATTATTTTACTCATACAGCTTTCTTGTGTGTATCAGCATTATCACTCGAGAGTCAATACAAGCAGAGAATGTGGACTTTCATTTCATATCTCTGGACTACAAAGCACTTGTCAAGCTTACTCTTGAGAGTTCTGGACCACTGACAGGAAATGGATGTTTATGTTAAAAACGTAAACAAAGAGAACAATGGCAGGAGGATGTATACTGTATCATATATACAGCTGTACAATGGTACAGTCAGCAAATGGTACAACATGTACAACTACTGTATGTACAATGTGTATATGGTGTGCGTTTCACACAAGCAGTATTTCTAATTTCATACGCATACAGCAACTGTAGTGATGCATCCTGTGACCGGTCACCTACAGTATACAACTGTAATGATGCTACGTACATGTATGCATAAAAGTAAAGAGAGAGTACAGTTTGTGTGTATTAGTATGAATAAAACAATGCACATTTAGTTGAAGCTGAAAATGTTGAGTTCTGTGACTGACTGCACTTGTACAAAGTACAGTATGTCCCCCAAAAAAATTACAACGGGGCCTTCCGCAATGATATCTTTAAAAATAGTGAATCAATCTAAATACAAATTCAGGGTATGAAACTATAACTCATTGCCCATATCTTACAGAAAACCCCATTCGATTTGCTTCAGTGGTCAAAGAGAAATACGGAATTTTGTAGAGGATGTTGGGAATCTCTTCTGTCCAAGTTCAGTCTATTGTTCACACACAAGATCATCGAAATGCTTAACTCGGAAGAATCTGATTCATGACATGCTTTACAACAATCCACATTTCTCTGTGACCACTTAACCAAATCGAATGGGGATTTCTGCAAAATAGAGCTAAAATGTTATATTTCAAGACCCTGAAGTAGCATTTGAAAAATTTAATCATATTGGGCATTATCAATGCGAAAATCTTATTGTAATTTTTTTGGGGACATACTGCAGTAAGTCGCCCCAAAAATTACAATCAGATTTTCGAATTGATAACACCTATTATGATCAACCTGTGTACGTGCTACTTGAGAGTCTTAAGGTATACAGTTGAACCTCTATTATCCGGCCTCCCTTTATCCGGATCTCTCTATTATCCTGACGAAATCTCGCCGTGATTTTTTTTTTATAATTACGGGAAGAAAGGGGGATTCCCAACTCCTTGAGAACTCCTACCCAAACACACATGAATTACATATTACTTCCAATATGATTAACATACATTGCATCAAATTTCCTTCCAAATTGCTTACCTTCAGACATTTCAACATCCCGAAACAGGTTGCAGTATACACATTACTACATGTGGTACTACAATAGGCTACATCAGTACATGTGTATGTATACAATGTATGTACATGTATAAAGCATTGAGTCTCCCATATCCGGCCAAATCCCTTATCCGGATGAGCCCCGGTCCCGACTTGTCCGGATACGAGAGGTTCAACTGTAACATCTTAGCTCTATTTTGCAGAAAACCCCATTCAATTTGGTTAAGCGGTCACAGAGAAATGTGGATTGTTGTAAAGCATGTCATGAATCGGATTCTTCCGAGTTTTGCATTTCGATGATCTTGTGTGTGAACAATAGACAGAACTTGGACAGAAGAGATTCCCGATATCCTCTACAAAATTCTGTATTTCTCTTTGACCACTGAAGCAAATCGAATGGGGTTTTCTGTATAAGTGGGCAATGAGTTATAGTTTCATACCCTGAATTTTTACTAAGATTCATTCACTATTTTTAAAGATTTCATTGCGGAAGGCCGCGTTGTAATTTTTTTGGGGACATACTGTACAAGATGTCATGAATAAAAGTCTCTCTACTAGATTTATACGTATACAGTACATCTTGTACAGTTTGTAGGTCTAGTCTAGCAAGCCAAGAAGCTCACTTTTGTACACAGTAGTACTGACTGTGATCAGCACAACTTAGCATCTTGCTTGAAACTCATATTAAAACAAACTAGAAATGTTGCTGTGGCAACTGGTATGCCTATATCGTACATGTAGCTGCCATAATGCATGATTCTCCTAAACGTACAATTGTAGGTCTAAAGTACATTTTGACGTGTGAGCTGTGATGACAGTTTCACATCATTGGCAAAATATTAAAATTACATGTTTGTCACAAATTAGTAGAATGTTCACTTTCCTTGAACTACAGAATTGTACATTGTAGGTTTAATAACCTTGGGTGAATGACTATACATGTATTTTCTAAAAGAGCATGTACAATGTATTTGGGGATTTTAGGATTTTTACTTGAGTTTTTGACCCTTTTATATTATAAAGTTTATGCATTTAGCAATTTTTAAGATATGGAGATAAATTGTTCTTTCAGTACTACATAGTAAATTGTTAGCGTTTTAACTGGTCTTTGACCCTTGACCTTTGACCCTATGACCCTAAAATTCCGAGAATCACTTTCAGGCAGAACATGCGTACAGAGAAGTTTTATGATTATACCTTGAGCCACTTCTAAGACATGGGGGAAGAAGTAAAATTTTGCACCTTCATTTGACCTTTGACCATTTGACCTTTAAGGGCAAAAAAAAAAAAAAATAAAAAAATCACAGAAAATCTCTATTGGGTAATACATGTACATTTGTATACGATACATTGTACACGTACAATGCGTACACACAGCTTCAAGAAAAATCCTGCAGGCACTGCATATATAAGTGGGAAAAAGTGAAATTTTGAGGAGTTGACCCTGACATTTTACCCCTGACCTTTGATTCCATGATCCCCAAATTCCCTAGATAATCACTGCCAGTCAGTAGGCCTACATCGGTACATGCATATTCCATGAAGATGGATGTACGTGTGCTTGTACCTTGAACCATTTCTGAGATATAGAAAAAAGTGAATTTGTAACATTTTCACTTGACCTTTGACCTCATGACCCAAAATTCTCTCTAGAGAATCTTTATGTATAAGCACACTAAGTTTCAAGACTAGAAATGTCGCTAAGGCGACTGGTATGCCTCCGCCATAATGCATGATTCTCCTAATAGGTCTATAGTACGTGTGGACAATGTGTGATTACATTTTCACAAAATTGGCAAAATATTAAAAAGACAAGTTTGTCACTATGTGTTGAATGTCTACCTTCCTTGACCTAGGTTTAATTGGATGAATAGGAGAGCATGTATTTGGGGATCTAAGTACTTTAACTTGACTTTGACCCATTCATAAGTTTATGCATTGAGTAATTTTCAAGGTATGGAGAAAAAGTGCAATTTCTGTATATTGAAAAGTACATCATTACCATAATTTTCATCTGGCCTTTGACCCTAAAATTCATAGGATAATCACTGTCAGGCAGAACATGCATAAATATGTACATGTAGTAAGTTTCAAGATAACTTGAGCCACTTCCGAGATATGGAGGAAAAAGTTAGTTCAGCACTTTCCCTTGATCTTTGACCTTTTGACCTTTGAGGCAAACAAAAAAAGAAAAAAAAAGAAAGTTTCCAGAGAATCTCTATTAGGTTATACATGCATACACCAAATGTAAAAAAAAATAATAAACCTGCTGGCATTGCATAAATATGAGGGAAAGAGTACAATTTTGAAGTGTTGCCCTTGACCTTTGACCCCTGACCTTTGACCCCATGAACCCTAAATTCTCTAGATAATCACTGCCAGTCAGTACATGGGACTTTGTTCCATGAAGATACCTTGAACAATTTCCAAGGTACAGTATATACCAAAAGAAACTTTGCGTTAATCAACATTAACGTTTCATTAACGCAAGCGGTTTCACCTGGATCGTTAGTAACGCAAAGTAACGATCGGGAAAATTAACGTTTGTAG